>JAVSCE010010203.1:0-372439 GCA_032199065.1 Smutsia gigantea | reverse complement strand
GGTGGTTTGGAATAATCTGCCATCTCCAGAAAAAAAATCAGAGAATCCAATTATCACACAAACATAATTGGTCTCACTTTTGGAAAGAAGCAGCAGAATAATGGAACAGTGAATCAAATACTAAATGGACATCAGACTAAGCCGAACTTCTTGTTCATTTCAACAACAGCAATCATAAATTCCCATTTTGCTAATGATAACATTTCGCATCTTATTTTAAATAATTGCAAAAGATATCATGTACTAGAAATAAAAACTGCCAAGCATTTTCTCTTGGACATGTGATCTAAGCTTTTTGAGAGCAAGAGCATGTCCATGTGCACACACTCACTGGAATGTCCGTCTCTCATTCTCTGGGTGCCAGTGTTCACACCAAGATACGGACTTGTTGGGTTCCAAACTGTGTTTCTCAGATGCAAGTATCTAAAATGGACTTTGGCTAATTTAACCGAGCAGAAATTTGTTGGAAGGGATGGGATTACTTGCAGAATCAGTGGGAGGTTGAAGAAGCAGGCTTGGAAACGGACATGAACCAAGGCAGTCTAGTTAGCAGGAATAACTTGGTGGCTCCTGAGTTCCAAGGCTCACTGAATGAGCCCCAGACACTTTCATTCTGCTCTGTTCTTGGTTGAAATCGAGATTTCCTGGAAGAGAACAAGCACCCAATTGGCCTATCTGCTCACATGCTCACCTTCGGAAGGAGAGAATGAGGCACTTCTGACAACTGCCCCATGAGTGTAACCAATAGGGGAAGGATGGGTCTCTAAAAGATTGAATGCTAGGCAGCCAAATACAGCAAGCAAACAGTCCAGGATGTAAGAGTGAGGCAGTATTGGAGGGATATTCCTAACTTTGAGTGGAGACCTGAGGATCCCTCTTGGACCATTTCCAAAGCAGAGCACAGCTGGATGTGATGTAATGAGCTCCTGGTATGGAGTCTGAAGACCTGGGTCTGTCTCCTGCTGCTTAGATTTATGACTTTTTGCAACTTTCTTATCTTTGCATCCTAGTTTCCCCAACTTGCCTATATCATGAGTTATCATGGACACTAAGAACAGTGCACATTGATAGATGAGAAAGCACTTTCTAAAACTGGAAAGTGGTTTCCAAATGTTCCTATGAGTTTGAGAATCCTCTGTAAGGGATTCAAGAGCCCAAAGAGAGAAACAAAGGCCCTATGGCATCTTTGAGTTCCTGAACATACCCTAGACACTGGGGTAAGTGTCACTTCATGAATGTGTGTCCTTGAGAGATTAGATGGGTGAAATAACTGTCAGGATATTTAATTTAGGTGGAGCCTGGTATCTGCCAGACTTAGGCCATACCTTTTAAAGCAAAGTCTTCACTTTTCTCTTTCTAGAACAGTCTGTCCTATGATGTTGGTTCCCAGCAGTCCTTAGGCTTCAGGTATCTGTCTGGATTTTGGAGTCTTAAATGATAAATGAAAAATTTACATTGAGAGGTCATACTCTATTGAAGAACATGTGCCTGGAGTCCTTGCATAAACCAAATTCACCTGCAAAAGATAACAGGGAGTTTAGTTTATCAGCGAAATGAGTGTCTCCCTTGTAGTTCTGTCATGAGCTCAGTTTTCAGTTAATTTGCCTCCCCCATCTCTGAGATTAAATTACGTGATTATTGACAAACTTTTAATTTGGAGGATGGGAGTTGCATAAGTTCAAATTCTGCACTTAAAGAGAGGCTCAACATATTTTCTGTTATATTATTTCAAATACATGTGATTGTAATCTGGATGCAATGTGGCAGCTCTGTAATTTGACACCGTGCTGTACTCCTCCTTCTAGACTGCCCCAACTTTCAGGAGCAGCATTTGGTTTAAATCAGTAACACATCCACTGTCAAATGTATCCTCAACAAATGCCTAAGAGGAAGCGCAGTAAAGTCAGGGTACTTTAGTGCACATTTCATCATGACCCATCTATGGAAAATTCTGATTTTAGTAAACCTGGGCACTCGTGTCTGATGACTCTGTCCTACTTTCCCACGGGCCAGCTCTTGTGAGTTGAATGAAGAGTTTGTGGTTTGCATGGTAGGCTGGTTTCTCAGCTGTGAGATGAGTTTCTCTGCTTTTGGTGAGTGGGGAGTGATAAAAATCACAGAAGCACATTTCTCACAGTCAAGAGACAGGTTTGCGTGGTTAGTCTCAAGGAGGCGTTGAGCAAAGGCAAGCATTGCCAAGGGGCTGATGGAGAACACACTGGAACCCCACAGAGGAATCTGGGCCGCCCACTACAGACCTCTGAATTCCTCGGGCTCCCACTTACCTTTAACAGAGGAGGAAGTCCGCTCCCCCGCCCGAAGTCACACAGCTGTGAAGTGGCCAGGCGGCTGAGGCACAGCTCAGAGCTCATCCATAAAAAACCCACTTCCTCCTTTGAAGGCAAGACTTTGAAGCTCTTTTGAAAAGGGGTCCCTGAAACCTTTCCTTTTGTTTTCTTTAATTCTTTTTCCCTGCTGTATCTTTTAATGTTACTTTCTAAAAACAATTCCCAGTGTTCTACCCACAAATTTTTTTTTTTTCAAGAATGATGAGGTATTTTGTCAAATAAGCAAATGAACGCAAACCTGTAGGCCTTTGAATGAGATACAGGAAAGTAATACCTTCTAAAAAAAAGGTGTCTATTCAAAATAAACTTAGATTAAAAAAAGAAAGTCCAAAAGATGGATTCTTGGATGAACATACATCTTTTAAGTAAAACAATCTCTGGGGTGGGGTTATGTGCCTGTGTCATAGATGGATTGTGGAACAATTTTCTAGTTTCCCCTGCCTCTATCTTTGGTTCTACTTGGAATGTCTCCTCCAAGTTCGATCACCTGTATTCATTTTGTGTGTGTGTAGGTTTCAGCATGATCTTGCCTGACTTTGCCCTGGAAATGTAATAAAAGAAGCTATTAGTTCTTGATTATTCATGATATTTCATACCTAGGTCTTATTACTTCCTAAAATAAATATAAACTCTTACAGTGGTGTAGAAGTCCATAGTCTACAAACTACTTTCTGCCTATCTGACTCCACTCAAGCCTCACTCTAGTCCTCTGGCTCAGACCCAATGAGGATCATTCCCATTTTATGGATAAGTAGCTCAAATTGCAGGATGTTTTGCAGCTTGCTAGCAACAGGAGAACTGGGGTCCACCCCAGGTCACTTGACTCTCAGCTCTCTGTCCTTTCCTCTTGTGCACGCAGTTCTGCTAGAGGCACTGCTCTGACACTGTCCCCTCTCCCCAGCTCTGTATCACCAGCCTTGCACGTCCGCAGTGAAATGTGATCTGTAGTCACATTCTAGCAACTGCCACACAGGCAGCATCTGTTCCTCCCCTGATGGCACAGTCAGTCCTGTCTTAGCTGTTCTCCGACCCAAGCCTAGTGTGCAAGTGGCGATTCGTTTAACTCCAGACCTCAGGCATGGTCAGTAGGATGGGGACTGCCTTGTCACCAAGCTCCAGCCTCTTTCATCCTGTTAACTCACTACTCTAGCAGAGCAGCTTCGTGCCCACCTCCTCACCAGAACCGATCACCACCAACCCGCGCAGGCCCTGCTGTAACTAAGTATTGATTTCATGTGACGTGTAGACAGAGGAAGCTCACCTCATTCGTGGGCTGCTGTTATCTGTTGGTAGAACAAACTGTGTGATTATCAGTGGGTGTCCTATGGCCATCTCTGGCGAGCTATAACCTCTTTCTATCTAATTGTAGCGGCATCACGGTACGCCATGCATGAGTGGACCATTCGTCTTAACGCAGCCTCTGCTGCTCTGGGCCTGCTTCTGTCCACAGAGATAGACATTCTTCACTGCAACTCCTTTGTAGTTCCGATTTGCCCCTGCCGGAATGGAGCCTAGCAGAGCCCACTTACTATAACGTAACACGGCTGCGGCTTCAAATAAATGGAGCCCTCGATATTGTTTCCTGCTTTCCCTGTGGTACCACCTCCTCACATTCTTAACCTTGCTATTCCCAGGACAATTAGGACACCAAATTTTGGATGGAAGCAAAGTTCCCATCATTAACACGGTCAGGAAATGCTGACAGCTCCTTGAGCCTCCCCCCATCCCCTTTATGGGCACTGAGGCCCTCAGGCTGAGCTGAGACAGCCCTGCGTGTAGATTTGATGAGGTAGGTATTTGGGGGGAAGAACCCCTCATGCCGCCACAGGAATGAGCGCCTGAGGAACTGGGACCTGAGTCTTTCTGACTTGTGTGATTTCTCTTTCCATTTGACAGCTTCATCTCTACCGAGCCACTGGCTGTTTTGATTAGGAACTTTCTTTCCACAGCAGAATGGAAGTTTCTAAATAAAGATATGAGCTGTTGGTGCAGGTGTCTTTGCTTGTGTGGAGAGTTCCATCATGGGGTGGGAGGTTGGGTGGAACCGCCTATGGAGGAGGTGGCTTTGCCTTCCCTGCTTGCTCAAAATCCTGGCCTAGGGTCTCAGGAGGTGACGCCAATGGAAAAGTCTTGTTTCGCGAGCTAGTACTCTCTCTTAAACACAGCAGCTTTACGTCTTGCCTACTGCTATCTAAAGTTACTTCCTTTAGGTATTTCTTTCCTACTGCCTTATAGAGGGATAAGGAATTTAAAGACAACATTGTAGACACACTGGGATTAGAGGGGAAAGTTGTCGATCCTGTGCACCATTGGAGGCTGTGTCTTTGAGACTCACTGAAGTCCTGAAGTCCAGCCCATTTGCCTGAGTTAAGAGTCCTGAGCTAGGGAGTGGCCAGTAATCGCCCATCACACTGTGGAGGCGTCAACTGCATCTTAACTGTGTCACTCAGGAACTTGGTGAATGAGCCACAAACAAAAGCATGAAATTAAGTAATCTCCCTGAATGCCCTCCTCTGATACGTGCCAGCCGAGGTCTTTTAGGGATCCTATCAACAGCAATATTGCACAAATCATGACCGCTCCTTTTGGTACTTCTATGTGGGAATGGAGGGTCAGTGCGGGGACGAAGTTTAGGCTTTGGGGTCAGAGGAATCTGAGTTCTGATTTCCCAGATCTTTGATCCTGAACAAATGAGGTACTGGATCCCCCAGGGCTTCAGTCTTCCCATCTCTATGATGCGAGCCTAACAGGGACCCTGCAGGTGATGGAGACCGAGTAGGCAGCGCTCATGCAGCCATCAAGGCCAGGGTCTGGCTCACCGTGGTGCTCACTGAGGCCTCCTGCCATCACACGGCCTCGTCTGCAGGGTGAATGCCATTCTGAGTTCATTACGGCTCTGCCTCTATAGCCTTTTCCCAAAGTTTCATTGTATTTCTTTCCTTTTACTGACATATCGATCCATTCATGAAAAAGTCGTAAGGATACCTTGATCTATAAAGTGTTCAGAGTTTCTTAAAATCCTAATACAGAGTGAGACTCTCTAAACGGCCTAGTTTTGGAAGCTGCCATCAGCAGCAAGTTTTGCTGACTAGTACTATATGTGTTTAATAATGTGATTTTCTTTTTTTGTGAACTATTTCTTGTGGAACTATTTTCTGGGATGCTGAGGTTACAGAAAAATACCATTTCTCTGTCACTGTTGGTGTTCTTCAGGCCCCCACTTTTCAGTGGATGTGCTTTCGGAAACCTAGGTGATTACCAGCACCAGAAAAACACCTTCCCCTGGGCCCCGCTGGGTCACCTGGACAAAGCCATGCAGTTTACATGGAAGAAACGGTGTGTGGTACGTTTTACAAGAGCCAGCTTCCAATGATGACCTTCTGACCCTGGGGATCCTATGTTTTCAATTTTCCTTTTAAGGAATTCAACAAGCCATGGTGCCAAAGCATATCTTTCTGTCAAGTGTTCGCCGATTTGTGAGTTGCTGGGCAGGTTTTCCTTCTTCAGTGTTTGAAGACCCAAATATCAAATATTCTTTTGTTAGAGTAACTTCTCCTGCAACTGTCTATGGCATGTGCTAAACTTCAGGTTTATATTTGAAAGTAAGTCCCTATGTGTGAACGCAGAGAAACAGGGCATGATTTTAACCTGGTTCTAGATTTTTGTTTTGTTTTGGCCTTTTGAGTTGATATGGGCTCATTGTCTGCTAATTAAGAGAATAAAAACAGCAGCCACTGTTAACACCAGCGAACATTTCCTGAGGGCCTGCCTTGTGCTTATTGCTTTTCTAGGCTTTACTCTGGGACAACTTCCGTAACACATCCTATTTAGAAGACGCTCAATGCAGTTGAAGTTTGGGAATCCTGGGTGGGAGGTGGGTGTGATATTCACTGTAGCTTCCCCAACTACCATGTAGGACATCAGCCCAAGGATGTCTATGTAGGAAGATGACTGATTTAAAAAATAATTTCTAGGACATACCCTGTCTATTTGTGCAGTTTTCCCCAGCATCTAGGGAAAGAGCCCAAATAACATGAGTTTGACTTGACTGGGTAGAAAGTGTTGGGCTGAGTCCTGATCTCAGTTCCTGCCTCCCGGTCCTTTTCTTTCTAAACCAAAGAGCTGGTTAACAGTTGCATAGTTGTTATGTTCGGTACTGCGACATAACAAGTCATCCCCAAAATTGACAGCTTAAAACAACCGACACTTATAATCCCCCAGTTTCTGAGGGTCAGGAATTCAATGTGGCGGTGTAGTTCTGGCTCAGGGTGTTTCATGAGGTTGTGGCTAGGAGGTCAGTAAGGCTGCAGTGCTCTGAAGGCTTGACCAGAACTGGGTAATCCACTTCCAGGATGGCTCAGTCACTTGGCTCTTGACAGAGGCTCAGTTCCTTTCTATGTGAGCCTTTCCTTTCCATGTGACCTTAGAATGTGGCTGCTGGCTTGCCCCAAAGTGAGAGAGAGGAGAAAGAGCACAGACCACAGGAAACCACTGGGGCTTTTGTGAATGTTTCCGAAGCCATGCAGCTGTCACTTTATTTTATTTGTTAGGAGTGTCACTAAGTGCAGCCCACATTCAAGGGAAGGAGAATTAGACCCCACCTCTTAAAGGGAGGAGTAGCAAAGGATTTGGGAGAACACATTAAAACTGCCATAGACACTTGTCATTTAAAGGTTCCCAAGAGTTTCCAAACATTGTTTCTTCAAAACAATTCTCAATGGCAGTAGTTATCTTTCTTTCCTATCACTAAGGTGCAGGGTCTTGCTCTAGAAGAATATACTATATTAGCAGGCTTTTGCATAAATCTCTGCTTCCAACTACTACCCTGCTGTGTGCTGGGCAGAATTTGTCCTGCTAGTAGAGCAACGATAAAGTTCTGAGAAATTTTGCTGTTCTCAAATAGAGCACGTCCCTGTGGCTCTAAGACTTTGTATCATCCTATTTTCATTATCATGAGGATGGCATCACTAGAGAGCAAATACGAGTGGACTGACATTTATTTTGTGAGCACTGAGGACGGAGAGGAGCATCTCTCTAAATCTGTGGTTCTACTTGGTAAGACAAATGTAAACAAATCACATGTTCATAAAAAAAGTTTAGAAAAGAGCATCAGAATACAGTGGAATAGAAGTTAGGATAGTATAAAGGCCGTTTGTTTATATTAGCCTCTTGAGAAACATTTAGTGTTTCTAAAATATTACTTAGGGACCTGTTAATGAGAAAGGTAATGGTCTGGAAGGTTCTTTTTTTAAATCTTTTATATTAGCATACAGTAGAATTACCATTTTTGGTATGCAGACCTATGAATTATAACATGTTTAGATTCTTGTAACTTCCACTACTATCAAAATACTAAACCATTCCATCACCCCCAAAACTTCCCTCTTGCTATCATAGTCATATCTCCTCCCACTCCTAACTCATTTCAACCTCTGATCTAGTCTCTATCATCATCGTTTTGTCTTTTTGAGAGTGCCACGTAAGTGGATTTACAGTTTGCAGTCTCTTGATTTCTCTTAGGAGACTCAGTTCTTTCATTCGGCACAGTGCTTTTGAGATTCATGCAAGGTATTGTAGGTATCAATAGTTTATTCCTTTTTATCACTAAGTAGTATTCCATTACATGGATGTCCCACAGTTTGTTTAAATGTTCACTTGCTGAAGAATATTTGAACTGTTTCCAGATTTTGGCTGTTATGAGTAGAGCCACTGTATGCATTCACATACAAGTGTTTGAGCATAGATTTCATTTCTCTAGACTAAATATGTAAGAGTGGGATTAGTGAGTTACATGTAAGTGAATGTATAATATTATAAGAAACCATCAAACTGTTTTACATTCCCACAGGCAAGTTGTATGAGAGTCTCTATTGCTTCACATGATTACCAACACTTGGAATTCTCAGAATTTTTTTTTGTCATTCTGTTAAATATGTAGTGGTGTCTCATTATGACTTTAATTTGCATTTCCCTAATGTCTAATGATATTGAATATCTTTTCATGTGTCTGTCCTTTGTATATCTTTTTTGATAAAGTCTGTTCAAGTCTTTTGTTTATTATTAAGTGGGTTATTTTCTTACTATTGAATTTTGTGAGTTCTTTCTATAGTGTGTTTTTGTTATCACGTCTAAGGATTCTTTGCCTAAATCCAAGTCAAGAATATATTTTCCTATGTTTTCTTTTAAAAGTTTTATACTTTACATTCAGATTTATAATCCAGTTTAGGTAAATTTTGTACAATATGTGAGGTTTACATTGAGAATTTACCTATTTATGTATCTATCTGGCATATGGATATCTAATTGTTCCACCATTTGTTGAAAAGATTACCCTTTCTCCATTGAATTGCCTGGGCACCTCTGCCAAAAATCAACTGGCCACATTTATGTTGGTCTGTTTTTGGACTCGATTCTGCTGAGATTTTTCCAGTCTTTGTATGCTGAGTAATATTGTATTGTATCCTGGACATTTCGCATCTAATGTTATGAGACTCTGGGCCATGTTTAAGTCCTATGAAGAATGTTGATATGATGGGCTTTGTTCTAGCAGGCATTTCAACTGTTTAGGTTCCGGTCGCTGGTTCCAACCAGCCTTCTGGACATTGTGGTTTCAATGCTAAGCTCATTTTCAGACTTTATAATGTTATTCACACTGAATAGCGCCACCCAGCTGCCCATCTGGGACCTGGTGGTGACCATGGTGTGTTGTTTATGGTCAGATGTAAACATGAGCCACTTGACTAAGTCCCAAATTCATCAACAACTTCATGGGTTCATTTTCCCAAGCTCCTTTTCTCCATGATCTCCCAGTACTTTCTGGTTCCCTGTGGCTCCCCTTTTCATCTTTCACTCAGAAAACTGGGGCTTTGCTTACCCCACTCTGCGGCATGTTTTCTATGCTGCACCCTTGTCCAGGGCCAAAGACCGAGAGAAGCACACACACACCCAACAGTAGCCAGGGTGTCTGTCCCCTGTAGTCTTGGGCACCGTAGCTCCTTGGATCAGGGAAGAAACAGCCCCTTCTCAGAGTTTGAAGTGCTTGTGGAATACCACAGCCTGTGTGCAATAGAATGGAAAAAAGGGAGAAGAAGAGAAAGAGAACTGAGGGATTTCCCTCACTCCCTCTCATCCTTGGAAATCCCTCTGCCACTCCTCAGGGCAGAACCAGAGAGATTTCCCTTGAGCTCCCTCTGTGCCCTGCGCCCATTTCTGAATTCCAGGCTTCCTTGAGCCTAGGAAAGGACTACCTGTGGAAAAAAATGTAAACTCATTCCCACTAATGCTCAGAGAATGAGTCAGAGCAAAAGGTCCTCCAATTGCAAAGAGAAGGGAAATAGACTCCCATCTTATGTCGTGGCTCTGGGACCTATGGCTTTTTTGGAAAAATAGTCTGTCACAACCTTAACTGATCAAGAGTTTCCAAGTGGTGATATTTAAGTTTTATTTTATAATATGTGTTTTCTAGAATAGCTCTATTAAACAAAATTTCCTCTCATCTGTGGTTAATCAGTGGTACAGATCATATGGGAAAGGCAAGATCAACATTTGAATCTCTCCTTTACCAGTTTTCAAAATGAGTTAGTTCACCAATATCCTGCAATGATTGACCTCTTAGAGTTTTTCTTTCTTTTTAAAGAATCGTTATGCTTTGATGGATTTGAACATATTTGTTCTGTTTAGATCCATTGGAATTATTAACCTTACCAATGCTCAAATTGAGTGCAGAACTTCTTATTGTCATTTGAACACCTTGGATAAACCATGACATAAACGAGGCCACCCAAGGGACAGGTTACAATGTAGGAGTGAGACTTCCTGATGACTGATCTTTTCCTTAAGGGCTTATTACCATTACTGGCCAGCAAGTACTCAGGCCTGAAATACAATGTCATCCATCCACTCATTTTTAAATTATCCATTAACTCATTGAACCAACAGACATTTATTAAATACCTACTACGTGCCAGCCATTGGGCTAGCCATAGGGATCTCATTAGCAAAAATCATGCTTCCTGCCCTGGAGATTATATTCTAGTCAGGGAAATAGAGACATTAGTTAAATAATGATACGTGTTTCATTGTAATATGACAGGAACTAAAAAAAGATTTCTTAGAGGAGGGGGTGTGGAAATGATCAGGAGAGTTGGTCCCTTCTGGACGGCCAGGGGAGGCCTCCCTTAGAGATGACAGCTTGTCTGACATCCGGAGCAGAAGACACGGGAAAGGCAGAGGGGTGGGGGTGACAGTAATGCAGTCTGAAGTACTTACATATATAATATCCCTTTGCCGTCCCTATTTCTATTTTAAAATCTGCCCTCACACCAACTGTAATCGTAAACCTAGATTGAAAAAAAATATTTTTTGAAGGCCTCCATTATTATTTAAAAAACTGTTTTCCCCAGCAGATGATACCAACCTCTTCTGGTCAGCAGCTCAGCATACAAAACAGGCTGTTGGAACCAATAAGCAGATTTTCTATTCACTCTCTTTGAAGGAAGAACCTATCCAGAGGGGCTTACAGAGATTCTTTAACGTTTCCCTGATTCTTCTTCGGGATGCTGTTGGATTTCCTTCAGGAAGAATTGAGTAGCACTTAATTATCTGCAGAACAAGTTGAATCGTGTCTGCATGCCCAGTTTTGATTCTTTTTGAGTCCACTAAGCAATAGACTGCACAAGGCTGACTTCAGCTGTTTGCATTTCATTGGTTACTGCTGGTAACCAGGACTTGAGGTAAAAGAAGAGAGAGCTTGGGTGGTGGCAAAGAGCCAGATACCTGGATGTTTACCTTAGGGGTCATCCCCTTAGTTGTAGATGGGGCCTTTTCAGAGCATGGAGAGGCTTGATGGAGAAAGAGGGGACAGGGGAGAGGAAGAATGGATGAGTGCAGGCCTTCCACCTCAGGTTAGGAGGAGAGCCCTGGCAGGTGCTCTAGACAGCCCTGTGCGGCCCAGACAATGAGGTGTGTTCTGAGAGTGCCGTGCAGCTATTGCTGCACAGTCTTTCCCATTTGCCCTCCTTCCCAAGAGCACCTCTTGGCAGCAGCCTGCAGGTGTGGGGCTGTAGCACCTCGGGCCTGCTGGGACTGTGCTCTCAGCCTGAGTGGCAAGTAGGCATTCTGTGGACGCTCATGGCTTCCTGTGGGGACAGAGCCACTTTAGGAGCAGAGCCCTCCCTCTGGCCCAAGGACCCCTCCCCTGATCAGGCACCGTAGCAACCACCAGAAAAGCCAGCCTTGGTTTGCTGCCCAAGGCTATCACGGCACAGTCAAAGACCTGCAAATGTCCATGGAGTCTTGGCCAGAGTTACAATTCCATGGAAGAAACATTACATTGGTGATTCTTTTTCCAAACTCAAGCCAGCTAAAGCCAAAAAAGATTTTATTGCTCTTACAACCAAATATTCTCTGCATAGATATAGCTTCAGGCATAACATGATTCAAGTGGCGTCAGGAGCCCTTGATATCTTTCATAAGCTATAAAAGAAAATTAGGTACTGTTACCAAGAGAAGAAAACATGGTATTGCATTGCCACAGAATACTAGATGTCCATTTCAGTTAGTTTAACATGCAAAGTGTGCCTGGATGGGATTACTTTGTCTTCTCCCTCCTCTCTCCTACTGGATTGGGGCACATACAGATAAAGTGATGGAGCAGAATGTTTATAATGCAAGTCGAGGAAAAGATGGAGATAGGAGGATTACGGGATAGTCTTATCAGGAAGTTAAACTTTCCAGGGCAAGGTGTCAAATGATTTCTTTAAAATGGTGGTGTCTTCTCCACCCACTATCCCTACTTTCAGCCTCATGATTTGAAGAACCCATTAGAAGTGGAATTGGTAGGAAAGAGAGACTGCCAATTCACAAAGAGGAGGTGCTATCAGGGTGGAGGAAAGAAGGAGATGGAAGGAAAGAGAGAGTTTGGAGACAGGAAGTGAATGTGAAGGAGAGGGTCTGCAGCTAAAGTGCGGGTCCGGTTGGGAGGGTCTGAAAATCTAGTGAGGCTAAGAGCCACCTATAAAATGCGTGGGGACAAGTTAGCCACTGTACACTAGTACCCAAACCTCACCATCTCTTAGACTCAGTAGCAGCTGAAATAAAGAATTTATGAAACATTCTTTGGGGTTCTGGGGTTTGTGTGTGTGTGTGTATATTTGTGTCTGTGCTTATGTATATGTGTGTATGCACGTGTGTGTGTGTTGGTTTGGTTGAAGGAGGAAATATACAAATATAGCCTGTGGAAAATATACAAATGAACTAGACCAGGCCTCTGCTCCCCCCAGAGCTAAGTGGGTATTCAGTAATTGTTACTTTAAAGCTCCATAAACCACAGGATAAAAGTAATATTGGAAATTGTACACACTTCAGTTTTCTCACTGACTAAACTTGACCAATTCTTTTCTGTTTTCCGTTTGTTCATCTTCATCTCCTTCCTTTACCTAATAACTAACACATTTATTCAGCAAATAGTAAGGACCTAATTCAAGGTCTGGCAGAGAAGCAGTATGGGGAAGCAAGCTAATTGTTTTCATTCATTCATGTAGCTTCTTTGATAGCTTCATCAACCAAGCTAGAGTCAGATGGCAGGGTCGTGAACAAGGGCAAGTTGACAACTTCATCTGCACATGGAAATAATAATAATATGCCCTCACATGGCTGTGAGGCCTGCAGGAGCTGACATGTGTACAAGGCTCTGCATATTTCCCAGCACATAGTAGGTGCTCAGAAGGTGCTTTCAGTCGCCACCCTCATCATCATCATGATGGCCGATTTCAGAATAGAAATCCTGGAGGTCAGTGACAGTTGCATTTTATGCATGACAAACAGCCTCAGACACCTGTTAAGTATATGTATCAGTAATTAATAAATACTAATAAATAAAATGCTAATAAAATACTAAAAGTTAAGTGTTTGAACTCTTCCCCCAATGCCTCTGCCTATAAGGAAGACTGTACTTGGTTAGCTACAGTAATATCATCCTTGGCAGCGTCAGACCTGTGCCTTAGGGAAAGTATTTGTGACAGTTTTGCTTTGTGAAATGAATGTAATCTATTTTTAGTGTTTTCTTGAGATTTAGACAACTTCCAATTATTTGGAAAATGGGGGGATATTCACCTGTGGATCCTTGGACTAAAACTGCAGACCAGGCTGACCTGTCCATGACTCACCTTTACCCAGGCCTCATGGCAGGAGAGCAGCTCTTCCCTGATTCTGTCTGCGGGAGTCCCTCACACCCCTCCCAGCCCAGTTCATCTGCAGACTCAATGGGAAGTCTGCGGGCAGCCTCCCTGCGCTCAGTCCATCAGCTTCTGAGGAAACCCAGTGCAACACACACTCCCCATTCTATCATTTTGGCAAAATGCTCCATGTGGATGGTGGAGAAAACAGGCTTGAGGTCCTCCCTGGGGGTTAAGATGAAGGAAGCAGTGCTCCCGGAAATGTTGCGTAGGACCTGGAGAATTTCTCACTAGCACAGTTCAGACTCGGGAAGGTGTGCGCTTCTGCTTCTGGGTGGATGTAGTGCAGAGCACTTCCTCTCCCTGCTGCTCCCTCTTCCCCTCCTGCATTCCAACCGAAAGGCACCATGTAGAGAGGATGAAGTGATCTTGTCAGGATAAGCAGGCTTCCTTTCAGCAGATCTAAAAAGGCTGACAAAAACAATAAATGGACAATTTTGAAACCCTTTGTCAAAGTTACACTCTGGGGGCAAACCCTGCTGTAAATACTGATTTCTAGTCCCCCTTTCCATTTACCAACCCACTGTTTCCAGAGGTGATTGTCCCCCATCTCTGATCACCGTGTGGTCATCAACTTATCTTGCCAACATTGTGTCAGCAAGTGATTTGCAGTCCCTTCTCTATCTGCTCCACAGTGCTTACACCACAAAGAACCAAGCGTGATGTATACTCTGGAGCCCACATTCATCTCTAATTTACTGCCCTCATATTTCTAAGAATCTTATTGAACTGAAGCTTAGAAAAATCATCCTTGCCAGCTTCCATTTTTGGGGAGTCTGTGATAGGTTGGAGGATTACTCTATTGATCACTAGTCAGGAATGATTACCTCTCACCCTCCTCTGGCTCATCATAAATGGCACCAAATTTCAATTCCAGGAGACACATTCAAAATGGATGCATAGAGCTGTGAATAGAATTATAAATATGGTAGAACCTAAAAGAAAGCATTCAAACCCAAGAGACAGATTACAGGGTATGCCATACCCTGTAAAGGATTTAGACTTTTAAGAATATTAACATTTCTTCTGTAACAGGTTGTTCCACTCATAGAAATTACAATTCCTGTCATTTCTTTGATAACTGACAATGAAAATTATATATATTTTCTTCACCTAAGTAGTGAAATAAGGCAACAAGTAATAAAAGGATTTTAAAGACTCTGCTTAACTTCCTAGATCTGTATGTCTTTTTGAAAAGATTCTTGGTGCCTTCTTTAAATGCCCTAGCTATAGAGCTGAGCCTGACATACCATCAAACCCTTAATAGTGAGGTCAATTTTGCATGAAAAACTGGTAGAAAAGAGCACTTTATAAAACAGTAAAAATCTGTACTCCAAGTATTATAGCAAGATCAACAGATGTCAAATTAAAGTGGAATGACGGGGGAAGGGGGCATGGCAAAATCCATGCAAGGTGGATGCTTTATTTGAACTAAAGACGTTGCTGTGAGCCAGTGTTTCTAAGCTGTATTTGGTAGAATGCTTGCCTCATAGAATCTTAGTAGGAATTATGTTAAAAATAAATAAAAAGAGCTCTACAGTAAGATAAATTTTAAGATTTTCCAAGCTAAACCAAGCTAAAAAGTCTACCTTATTGTAAGAATTCTCAGTGCCTTTAATTTGCTAAACTGCCTTGTGAATGTCTGAGTGTGGAGAGAGAACATGGGCAGAATATCTCCCAAGCTTGTTGGAATTTAGAAAGTTTTACTGAGGAATATTTCAGGGCCTTAGAGTTGTGGGACCCCTTGGAGACAGTCCTGTCTTCCTCCTGGGGCTGTGTACGGAGGGGAGGGGGTGAGGGAGACAGCGTGTGGCCCACAGCCTTGTGGTCCCTGTTGAAGCCCTCAGCGCTCTGGGGGCTCTGGCTCTCTGGGCCGGCCCTTGGGAAAACCTTTACTTTCCTCTTTCCTCACGGGGCTCCTTAATGAAGTTCAGAGAACAATCCACAGCTATTCAGCAGGAGGAAGCATAGGCTACAGCGCCAAAATATCGGATTAATGTGCTTGTGTTCTTTGAAGTCAGAGATCTTTGAAGTTCTGTTTTCCCTTGGGAGGTGAAGATCAGAAAACAAATGCCAAATGTCTTTATACTATGAAGGTACAATTAAGAACCATGCAGTGCTCACAAACGCCTCCGCCAGAGTGCTGGAGTTGTGTTCACAGACTTTGAATCTGCTGAGGTTTTAATGGGATGACAGTGTCCTGGAATCCAAGGATGCTGGGATCCTGCCTTGCCAGTCACCTTCCCACTGCCCTCCCCAGAGAGGTTCTGGGAAGTGTTATGTACTTATGGAGCAAGAACCTACTTGTAGCAATCGCTTTATTTACAGCTGCTTGATTGCTGAGCCCTGGTGAAGACTGAGATCAGAGTGGGACCTCCTGGTTCCCTTTTCCTTCACAGATCTCAATCCTAGGATCTGCCATTGTCCGCCATCAGAAGAAGAAGTTGAGGATGAAGGGGCAGCACGATGCCTGGTGAATAAGCCTGGTCAGTGTCCTCACCAGCTGCCAGCCTGGAGGGGCTGGAAAAGCTAGAGGGCAGGTTGGACGTCAGCCTCAAGCCTGTAAGAAATAGGCCCTGACAGCAAGCCCCGTCCCATCTGATGTGATAACCCAGAGGCAGATTGTCTTAGTCTGTTCTGCCTGCGGCAACAAAATACCACGCACTGGTCAGCTTTTTGCAACAAAAATGTATTTCACCTAGTTCTGGGGGCTGAAAGTTCAAGGTCAGGGGCCAGCATGGTTCCGGTGAGAACCCTCTTCTGAGCTGCAGACGGCTGGCTCCCTGCTGTGTCCTCACCTGGTAGGAGCAAGGGGATTTGGTTTGGCCTCTTTTAAAAGGCCTTTCACCTCACTTCTGAGGGCTCTGCTCTCATGATATAATCATGTCCCAAATGCCTTGCGTCTTAATCCCATCACATCGGGCACTAGGATTCAATATGAATTTGGGGAGGATGCAAACATTCAGACCGTAGCACAGATGGGCCTCTGATGGTGATGAAAGAGAGAAACAAGAGTCAGCAGATTTGGCCCTGGTCACAGCCGGCTTGATTGGACGTTGTATTGAGGCATGACTCCACCCCTGGCTTCCCATTTTCATGCAAGCAGCAGAAACCCCAGTAAGAGCCAGGCTACATCCCTGGAACCATAACCTCACATCAATCGCTAGGTCCCATATGTCTGGAGGGAGGGCCCTGGGATCACAGAAGTATCCTGCCCTGGGGCCAACACCGAGAGAGGAGAGGAGAGGGGTTGGAGCCACTGCCGCCTTCTGTGCCTGCTGAGCGAACCCATGTAGGTATGCCTCCTCTCCTATTAAGGATTTGAGTGGGCAGTTTGACTGACCTCAGTAGGTAACACAGAAAAGATTAGAATGAGCCATCTCCCTCACTCCTTTCTAACTTGAGCCCCACCAGGAAGAGCTGATTTTCCATTTCTGAACCTGGTTTGATTTTGATCCTGGCCCTGGGATCACAGACTCTGTGTGAATAGCATTCTGAAAGGTCAGCTGGGCTGCTTATGCACCCTGAGGCATGCTGAGACACTGCTCCAATATACAGAACTCTTCTATTTTTTAAAAATTCTTTTCCTATTAAGAAATGTTTCCTTGTATCTAACCTTACGCTTTTGTACTGCTCTTTGTGGAGACAGAAAACAGCTGGATATTATCTGTTAGGTGAGTCTTCTGTATGCTTAAAGATTTTTGGTCTTAACTTTCCTTAGGGTGAAAAATCCAGTCTTAACCTCTTTACAAGCCTTATCTTTCTTCTTTTTTTACCATATTGTGAGTGTTCTAAGACAAGTTGCCTTAAATTTGTGAATCGTTAAAATCATCTGGAGACCTTTCTAAACCTACCAAATTGCATATCACTCTTCAGACTTTCTGCATAAGAAGTAGAGGGACAGCGGTCTTTGGAAGCTCAGGCAGGGATTACCATTCCAAAACAGAACAAATAAAGTCTTGGGATCTTTTGACGTGCATGCCCAGCTTATCGATCTCCCTTTTCTAGGCAAGGGCGCTTATTCTTTGGGGGTGGGCCTAGCATCTGGATCGGCACCATGACTAGCACGACGGGTGAAGGAATGTCCGACCAAATAAGGCCAAGCAGAATCTTTTCCCTGGAATTTGGAAATGGAATTTAGAGACAGGAGGTTAATCTCTGAGGGTGCTTAGACTTATGACATGGACACTAACTGATGACACGAAGATAGAATAGAAAGATGGTCTGAAGAGAGGAAGTGGAATAAAGCAGACGCTCTCTGAGACATTCAAGAGAAGAATGCAGAGCATTCCAGGGACTCTCTAGGCTGTTGTTCCAGTCTCTTCATTCCTACCCTGGACTTTATGAGACATTCTCTGTCCTATGTGGTAGACGTTCCCTTTTTGCCTAACTTAGCTAACACAGATTTTAGCCACCAAAAGGGGCCTAACCAAATACAGAATAACAGCTCCACTGGCAGAGGTGGTAAGCACACAGCCTATGTCTTCCGTCCCTCACTTGACTCACTGTGGAACTCTCTATCTTGCTTTCCTGAGAGGACACACACTCCTTGACTTGTAAAGAAATTTCATTGATACCATCTGACAATTTTAATACACCCCAAACTTTGCATGATTTTGTATAATTTGATTCATTCTCAGATGGTGTTCATCTGACCTTCCAGTGGTATGGTTACACCCTGAGAACCGTGGTGGCATTTATTATTCATTGCAAGCTCTCATCAAGTCAGTAAAAATCAGGTCTGCCTTCTTTCAAGCAGTCTGGGGAACTGAGCTATTAAGGAGGAAAGGCGGCCCTGCACTCCTACCATGGTTGATGCTTGAAATTTCTCCTGTTAAAACTCTAGCACTTCCCTCTGCTCACACTGATCAAGGTAGTTACTTCATTTCCGTAGAGCTCTTGTTTCCTAGCTGTGAAAGGTTTCTTTTATTTCCACCCTCCAAACCCATTAGGTTACATTAATGACAGGATACAAATTGAGTGGGCAGTTAGTCAAAGCATTTGTAAACATCACATTAAAAAAGTACTGGCAAGGAGCAAAGGGTAATATATCAGAATAAGATTCAATCACTAAAATAATACTTATAAAAGTTACTGTGTATACCTAGATCTCAACTCAGAAGTTCTTTCCACCCTAAAGGCTAAAAAAACTGAGGAAGAATATTCACTGGCTACCTACTCTGTCCTGGGCACCATGTGGGGTGCACCACACACATTACTCATTCAATCTCACAGTGACCCTGGAAAATAACTATGATTGTCTCCAATTTAACAAGAAAATGATAAACTTTTCCAAGATTCATCACAGCTAGCATGTGGGGGTGGTAGGCATTTGAATTTGGACTTGTGAGGGCATTTTATTTTCACTATACTAGATTGCCTTTAACAAAGAGACAAGCACAGTGGTTGTGGGTATAGACTTGCCTATGAGAATAGTAAAATCTGACCTGGCCTTCAGCTAGTTGTGTGACTGGCCAAATTACTCAACCTTTCTGTGCCTCAGTTCCTCATTTGTAAAATGAAGATAATCCTGTCATTGACCTCTAAATGTAGTTCTCAGAATTAAATGAGATAATGTACACAAAACACTTAGCACAATGCATGATACATAATGAACTCTCAAGTGATGGCTTTTTCTTTTTAATATAGCCTGGTACAGTGCTGTCCATAAGTTTGTTCATTAGTATGTTCTATGCTGTGGTGATGGGACTGTTCCATATTTACACTGTCTAATGCTATAGCCTCTAGGCCCATGTGGTTATTGAGAACTTAAAGTGTGGCTAATACACCTGAGGAACTGAATCTTCTGTCTCATTTCAGTTTAATTGATAGCAGTTTAAATTACAGTGATTACTACGAGGCAGCTAACATACTGGACAGCACAGGTATATTCTGTGCCACGTGCAATCTGTACAAAAAACAATAACATGTAATTCCATTCATGAGAAGCTTCTGGTTTAGTGGAGGAACAGGCTGCCAAGCCAGTGATTAGTAGGCTGGTGATAAGTATGCAGCGCAGCTATAGACGACGTGCAGAGTGAGGGGTGATTCGGCCTGGGGATCAGGCCGAGCTTTTTACAGGCGTGGCAGTTGAGCTAGGCCTTGAAGGGTGAACTCATTTATTCAACAGTTCTGTGTTGCGTGCTTTCCCTGGGCAGGTTCCAGGTTTGAGAGAGCACTAGTGTCAAATGCAAGGTGAAGGAAGAGCGTAGAAGAGGCACTGCAGGGGTTAGGCTGTGGGAAAAGGTCCCTTGAAGCAAAGATAGGAATCGGGTGATGCCTGCGGCCAAGGCCGTTGCTCCAGGCATGGGAACGGCACAGGGAACGGGGAAGGATGAGACCACCACCTCACTGGAGCAGAGAGTACGATGTGACGACAGCTAGGGTGAAGTCCTGCTGGGATGAGGCCAAGTGGGGGAGGGTGTGAAGCAGGCTGCGGATGGGGGTGGACAGAGTCGCACCTGTCACTGCGGATGGGGGGCCACATGCTGCAGGTTGTATAATTAAGTCTGACAGATGGGCTCCAAGTGCCACTGCAAAACAGAGGCAGAAGGTTCATTTGGGAGGAGGCCCCCTGGCAGGCAATGTTCAGCCCTGAAAACTTCCTGGTATTTGGGCTGCCGGGGCATTCCTTTCCTCCCCAGAGCCCCCTCCTCTCCCCTTCTCCCTGTCCACTGGACATCTGGGCCTGCTGGGCTCTGCAGTGTCTGCTTCGCACTGCAGGGCAGTCAGTTCTGCTCCTGGACTCGAGCTCTGTGTGCCAGGGGGCTTGTTGGAGGTCAGGACATAGCTGCTGCAGCGTGGCGAGGGCAGTCACGTGGGCAGCACGTCCTCACCACACTGGCAGCATGACTGGAGCGCTGGCTGCCAGGCACGTTTGGCTCCTTCTTGTTCTCAGCAGCTGATCTCCAGTCCCCTGCAGTCCTGATATTCCCCCACGAACTCTCCTTTCACTTACTCATCACAGTCCATCTCTTTTGCTCATAGCCAAGAACTCTGGGTGATACATTTGAAAACAAGAAACCTGGGAGTAGAAATAAACAAGAAACTCTGCCCTAATCGGTCATCTCAGAAAGTCCCGGATCCCCTGGTCTCACCTTCCTGCCTCTCTAACAAAGGACCTGCGCTAGTGATTCCTAAGGGAGCCTTTGAGCAAACATTCAACCACACCCTGGGCTTAGGGCCAGGGCTTCATCTCCATGCTAGGCAGTGGAAATAGGAGGAACAGGTGGCTCCAAGAAATATTTCACGGACCCAGAAGACTTGGTGGCTGATTGCACGGAGAAGGCAAAGAATAGTGGGGAAAAGACGGCTCAGAGCTTTAGAACCTAAAGGAAAGGAATATTTGTCCTAAAATCACCCTGAAACTGCTTTTGCCATTCGGTTAGTGTCTCCAGTTAGCCAAGGAATCAGAGTTGAAAAACATCCCTTCTCTCTCCCTTTGTTATTCCCTTGTGAACAAACTTTGTCCATGACCATCTAAATTCTTCAAGGGCTCAGTGGTCACCACAGGATTTCTAAGTAATGCAGTCATTACTGTAATCTGGACTTCAGAGCTGCAGGAAAGGGCACGTGGTGACAGAGCCAAAGCAGGGCTTGCATTGGCGTCCTGAGGGAGACCACCAGTGACCATCTGCCCCGATGGACCTGTCTGCCGCTTTTCAGTTCTTCACCCACAGCGAGCTTTGGCTCAGCTGTTCTCCCCTCTTGCAAGGACCTCTAGGCTACTCTCCGTTAGGAAGGATCTAATCTATCTCGCACTATTCACTGAGTAGATGTGCCCTGAGCCAGGCTCTGTGGTGGGTACCAGCGATGCAAAGATGGAAAGACAAGTCCCCAGTCTCAGGGAGCACCCATCAGCTGGGCCTGGGGTATTGTCCCCCAAGCTCCCACCTTGTCCTTCATCTTGCCTGGAAGGGCACTGTGGACTGATTGCTGTTTTCTTCACAATGCCTGTGCGCCCAGAGTGGGGGCTCAAATGTATTCATTGAAGATCACACTTCACTCTTTGTGGAGTAACTCTTATTTTGTAGCAGCGAAGAGAGCAGGCCATGGAGTTCTGGATTGGATTCAAATTTCCCTCCAAACCTGGCTCTGTGACTTGCTGTGAGGGTGACTGGGGCAAGCTATCTAACCTCTGTGAGCCTCAGTTTTCTCATCTATGAAATGGAGGATAGGTAGCTAATAATAGATCTATGATTTGGAGTTTAAGCAGTATTTACACTTGGCATGCAGAATGGCTGCTGTGTTGTTTCACTGATTAGAGATCTTTCAGGAAGCAGTGTACAATCCAGAGTGACAAAGGGACAACTGTCTGCCTGCCTTTGCTTCCCACTTTCTTTTGTTCTTTCTCACTTTTCCTTCCTTTCATTTTTTTTTCTCTTTCCTCTCTCTGTCTCTGCCTGTCTCTATCCCATTACCTCTCTCTCTCCCTTCCATATCCCCTCCATCTCTCCCCTCATCAGCATGAGGGCAATTATTTGCTACAAATTATATTTAAATGCAAAAAATATTGAGCAGAGTGGCTCCGTGAGTGAAAGCCAGACCGTATCCTCTTTCCTAAGAAGACAGACCTTAGTTTTCTTCACATGATGATGAGGGCCAAACCTCTCTTGTGCAGCCAGTTTGCTCAGAATTCCTTGCCAGTAAGACCCCCCCACCCCGGCCTTAGGAACCTGACCCAAAAGCAGTGGAAAGAGAGTAAAACACAAATACATTTTTTTCTTTTCTCCAGGATTCTTGTCTGATTTTCTGGCAGTGGTATGCTGACTCTCAGGAAAAAAGAACAAGAAAGAAAAAAAAAATAGCTCTGAGTGCTTGCCAGTTTTTGCAGTGTAGACACTCCCAACATGGTCGAATGCAAGCTTCCAGCAGTAAGCCACAGAACACAGAGTTGGGAGAGCTGCGTGCTGTCAGCTCTCAGCACAGCTCTTCTGTGTGCCAGCTCCCTCCCACCAGTGTTTAGGAACACGCAGACTTGCCCCCAACCCTCAGCCCTCTCCACTCTGCTCCCCCACACCCGAGAGCTGGCCTCAGCCACAGCACCCCAGCCCAGCCCGGTTTCCCGCCTCCATTCTCCCTCCCTCCTCTGTCTGCCAAATAATCTTCTGAAACCCACATCAGAATATGTTACTTCCTTGCTTTGCACCCTTCAGAGGCTTACCTTTGCCACCCCTGGGCCCTCCACCAGTCCCTCACTCTTCCCTGGAGCTACTCTAGGCCTGCCATCTCGATGCAAGCCCTGTCCCATCTCCATGTCTTTGCTCATAGCTGCCGTGCTGCCCGGAATGCCGTCCCCAGAGCTCCCATACCTGCCTGGAGAGCTCCGATCATCTCCAAGTCCTAGCTCAAAGGCACGTCTCCAGTCGCCACTCTGACCCTCTGTCCTACTCTGCATGGCATCATTTACTCGCTTATCTGAGTCTCCTTCGTACCTTTCTCTCATATTCTGGGGTAAGACATGACCGGTTTCTCCAGATCCTAAGAGAGTGAGGAGGCTGTGGGTCCAGGATTGATCATTCATTGATATGTGCATTTAGTGAGCACTTCTGGAGTGCCTGCTATGTGCCAAGCATCGCTCCGCGCAGGACTCGGAGTAGAGTGGAGAATGAGACCCTCCTCTTCCCTGGCAGACCTCACAGTGTACAGAGAGGTATAAGCAGGAACAAGAAGACAAAAATAAATATATAATTGCAAATATATTCTGTGAAGGAAAAGAACAGAATGGCCTGAGAGAAGGTCTCACTAAGAAAGGTTTTTTTAAGTTTTTAAGTAACCTGGAATATAACCTTTGAAGGGATGGGGTTGAACCCTATGGTATAAATTGTGTGGCATAGCAGGCACCCTCCTGGCTGGCTTTTCGGGAAGAGCAAGAGCCGGGCAGGGTCTGTGCCTGGTCCACGCTGGGCTAGATTTCCAAGCCAGCTCTGGTGTAAGGGGCTTGGGCTGAGAGAGCCGAAAGAGAGGAAGGCGGACACGAACATGCGGAACGTAGGCTTGTGAGAGAAAAGAGGGAGAAAGTAGAGAGAAATACGCGAGAGCGTGAGGCAAGTCCCTCAGCAAGCCAGCTGCTTGTGTCGTGTTCTGTCCTTTCTCTAACACGTGACTGGGAGAAGCCTGCCTGGGGTGGAAAGAGAGGATTTAAATGAGGGCAGTCATTGATCAAAATTGACAAGGTGAGGGAAGATGGTTGAGCTCTTTTTTATATCTTTGTACCTCTATTAACTAAAAATACTTTTGTCTCAAGTGACAGAAAAATCAGATACAGTAGACTTAAGGGAAGAAATAGGAGGTGAATGAATTGGCTTACATAAATAAAAAATCCATAGCTACACCCAATGCCCAGATCTTTGCTTCTAATACCATTCTCCAGTAAAAGGAACCAGGGCCCCACGGAGAATGGACTGATTCTAGAACTGAGACCGAGAATGTACAATAATGAACCTGGAGCATTGTATAGGGTCAGAAAGTAAAAAAGTGCTCAAAACATGAAGCACACACACAAACACACACATCCTCGAAGGGACACAGTGGCCAACTGAAAGGGTTCACAATGGTCAAAGATGGAACAATATGAGCCGCAGAAATCAAGTATTGAATTAAAAACCAAAGTATAAAATGAATCCATACCAAAATAAATCAGTGATTGAACAAATAAATAAATGAGAAAGAGCAGCAAATCTCCTATGCAGAATTCCAAATAATTTATGTATATACTCTGTCCACAAGAGGCAGAGCATAATGCCTCACCAATAGGTGTGGGTTGCACAAAATGACTTCCTTGCAAAGAGTACAGTATAGAAAGGGGGGAAAAGAGCAACTTTCCACCGGAGAAACCTAGAAACACTACTTCAGCCAGGTGATTAAAATTAGCATCAACTGCTGAGTGAAGATGATGGCATGTACCCTCGGTGTGATGTGGTAACATGGCACTGTACCATGTAGTCTCCCTTCCCAAACACTATACCCTGGTCGAATCATGAGAAAAACGTCAGAAACCGCAACTGAGGAGCATTCTATAAAATATCTGACCAGTACTACTCACCACTGCCAAGGTCATCAAAAACAAGGCAAGACTGAGAAACTGTCATAGTCTAGAGAACCCTGAGGAGACGTGGTGACTCCTGGATAGGATGCTGGAACAGACAAGGGGCATTAGGACACTAGGCAGAAACTGAGGCAGTCTGGACAAAGCATGGCCTTCAGTTAATAATGTATCGATATTGCCTTACTAAGGGAATGCATCATGCTACTATGAGGTGTGAATAGGAAAAACTGGGTGTGATGTATATGGGAACTCTCTTATCATCATAACTTATCTATTATTATAAAAGTATTATAAAGTAAAAAGTTAAAAAAAAATTTTTTAAGTCCATAGTTCAAAAAAGCTTCAGATATGGTTAGATTCAGGACCTCATTTGCTGTTCAGCAAAATCCACCTCTGCATCTTCCGTCTGTACTGGCCTGGCTCTCAGGCGGGCTCCCTTCGCTTACTGGAGCCCTAACAACCCCAGACTGACCTCATTCTAGTGGAGAAGTTCTTTCCCTAATGGTTTTAACCAAAGCCTTAGACATGGGTCATGTGCCCTTCCCAGAGCCAGTCAAAGTGGCCAGGGGGATGTGGGATTCTTACCGGCCAGGTCTAGATCACCTGCCCACCTCTGGAACTAAGGTATAGAGAGCCCAAACCCAACCCAAAAGGCTGTGGGGCAAGCGGGTCTTTAGTCGGGTACTCCACTGCGGAGGTGCCCTGCGACTTCCCCCACAACTCACCACCCACTCCCCAGGCCTCCAGGAATTTTCCAGTTTCTGCTGAGGTGGGACACAACCTCTTGGCTGATGGCAGATTCCCTCTGTACCAGGCATTTTGATGGTCTCTGCCATCCTGTAAATGGGCCAGCCTAGGGCCCGTGGACATCCAGGCTCCAATCAGTGGCCCCTGAGGGCTGGCGCTGCTCGCCTGAGCTATGGGCAGGGTAGTTTCAGCAAGAGCAGTAAGTTGAGGCAGGACAAATGCTGAGATTAGAAAGTCTTAGATATTGCTTCATATAAATTTTTGGTGGGAAAAAAATTCATTTCATGTGTGTCCTAATTTGCATCTACTTGAGGAATACCTAATTCATCTAATTATTTCATTCTAAAGATAATGCCATGTGGTATGTACATTTTCCTTCCATTACCCTGGTACAAAATGTTGCCTTAACTCGATGCTGATTTCCATGAGTTTTCTCATTCAATTTTGGGCTCTGTACTTTAACCAGAGTATATATAAGGTAGAGCACAAAAGCCTTCTTTTGTGAAGCACTGTCACCAACATGTCAGCCCAGTGTCAAAATGGCTCCAGGGAGAAACATGGAAATAGACGGGTTCCATCAATGAGCAGTAGAAGCACACATTAACTTTCCATTGTTAATCTCTGTGTGAACTATTTCAAGAAATTGTGCCTTGCAAAATACAATATAACATTCCTTTCAAGCGATATAGAGATTGCTTTAAGCAAAACTTGTTGTATTCTGTATAATGAACCCTGCAATAAAAATATATATTCATTTCCTGATCACAGATCATAACAATTCAAGCCATCTTCTCCCTAGGTCTAGGAGGGGAAAAAGTGTGCAGGAGCCCTCCTCCTTGAGCAGAGGTGCATTCTTCTCTGGGGGGAAGCCTCCCTGCAGGCCATGTTGCATGGAGCTCTCTTATGTCTAAGGCTTCCTCATCAGGCCTCTGGGGGTGTTGCAAGGCCATCATTTGAAATACAACCAAGAAAGAAGAGCTGTGATTGCAGCAGAGTAGGAAATCAGTCCATTTGTAAAATGTGAGTTTGTCCTAGTTCTCTCAAAACATATTACCCTGAGCACATCATTTCAGCCCTTGGTTGAGAGGATTGAAAAATCCAAGTCATCAAAGTTTTCTAAAGTGAGAAAGCTCATTCTTTGGATATTATTGAAACACTTCTTAAATGACATGATGGTGGGTACCAAGAGGATTTCTTGAGTCACTCCAGGATTATGGAAGCAGTGAGGAACCCTAAACTTTTAATTTTTTACCGTGGGAGTGAATAAATGCCTGTGGCCTCCATTTGTGACCACTATGCCTTCTGGCCATGACCTCAGAGGATTCAGACAGTCCCGGAATCTTCACTGGTGGTAGGTAGCATGAGAGCTGTTGAACGCATGTCTTCCTGATCCCCAGGGGCTCCTCACCTGGAGTCCTAGGGGTCTGTCCCCTTTTTTTCCCTCTTCCCAGATCTGAGAGGAACTCTGCTAAGCATAGGTCACACATTCACTCAGTTGCTTCTTTCTTGGGCTTTAGCACAGGGCCTGGTACTTAGTGCTCCCGAATATTTGCTAAATGGGTGAATGAACATCTATGAAGTTATGGCTGTTCTTTGTTTTTCAGAGGAGTGTGCAAATGCACAAGGTTGGGCCATCTAGAGAGCTTGTTTGGTGCTGGGGCCCTGGCTCCCACCTCCTCCCCTATGCTGCCTCTAACAGAGTCTCTCATTTGGCTCTTAATATGGATTGGAAGTGGTTTTCAGGATGAAACTCAGAGTGCAGAGTGGTGATTTAGAACACATTGAATTTCATAGCAGCTATTGCTCTGTTATTGTTGGCAGCTTGGGAGTTGTGAACAGTCCAACACTCTGAATTGAAATTTAATCTGAGACGTGAGGGTTCTGAGAGGCATAGTGTATGCCCACAATACCTGTTTGCCCAGGGGAGCAAGGATGTTTGCTCTGCAGGGAACCAAAGAGATGACCTAGGTGTGAACTGGCCTCCTTGCCCTAGATGGTCCCCAAACTGCCTCCAGAGTTATTTCTAAAATGTGGGTCTTTGCCTGTAAGTGATTTCCTGTAGTCCACAGTGGAAACTACAAACCCTGAAGTATGACCTGTAAGTCTTCTGGATGGACCATGTGGTCAGCCTTTTTACATCTGTCCCTTTCCTCCCCTTTTGAGTAATAGCAACATGGTTTACAAAGACTGGCTGCTCAGTTTCAAAGATGGTCCTGATTGGTCTAAGCTAAAGAATAACCCTATGCTCTTGCCACAGTGATCAGTTGAGATGTTCTAGACCCCTGTCAATTTGTCCAAGTCCTTCTCTAGCCCTCTAGCCACAGATGGGTTCAGGGGTGGGTTTGTCATCATAAAGCCCAGAACTCTTGTTGGATGGTCTCAAGAATAGGCTTGCTTTCTTCTCTGGATGTTTCTTGGGAAGTGTGTAACTTTGGTAGTTGGCAGCCACTCTGTGACTATGAGGGGCACCCAGTGTTAGGATGAAGAAGAGACTGCAAAAGGGCAGAGAAATGTAAAGAAACTGGCTCCTTGGTGCTATGATTGGTCATGGGATCAAGCCAGTGCTAAACCTGACCATCCAGGTATTCATGTTTTTAAAAGCCATAAATTTAGCTATGCCAAAAAACAGTAAACCATTATTACTCTTTGGACCAATTCAAGCTTGGTTTTTTGTTATAAGCAATTAACAGCCTTCGAACTAGTATGCTGCTTATAAAGTAGCCCCAAGATTCCTTTTCAGATTTATCTTTGCCACTCCCTGTATGTACCAGTGGTTTAATCTGAAAACATCACTATTCTCAATGTGAATTTTCTTCTCATATATGGTTGCCTTTGCCCTTACTATCCTCTACCACCCTCTCTGCATTGTAAACTCCTACCTTATCTATAAAACGCATCTCAGTATCCCCTCCTCTGAAATTCTGCCTGCTGTCAGTCTATTCCAGGAAGAATTAATGGCTCCTGTCTTAGTGTCTCTCAAGCATTACCTAACATAGCTGTATTAGAGCAATTTAAACATACTTACCAATAATAATTTAGCAGCGTATATGGATTGTTCAGTTGTGCAGTGTGCTTTGTAGGTATTATCTTGTTTAACCTTCACAGCTGTCCTGCAATATTATATTAATATTTTCATTTTAAACCCAAAGAACAGTTTAGAGAGGTCAAGGAAACTGTCTAAGGGTCCACAGCTCATAAGAAGGGAAGCTGAGGCTTAGGCATATAATTCTGGAACCCAGGCTTTAGCCTCTGTGCAGTGTCCCCTTCCCTGCTCGGGAGCCCTTTGAAGCCTGACACTCACCGAGCACATTCTTTCATGGGTTCTAGGCACCCGGGACATGCTGACGAGATAAGTGAATGAATGGACATATGGATGTGTTTACACCCTTCACACTACAGATGAGGAAACCCTTCACCACTGCAACATACATGGTATAAGTGACCTGTGTGCTGGGCTCTAGGTAACGATGATCCTTGGACTTTTTCTACATTATCTTGCCACCTTGAGAGAAAACTATATCTCCTCTAAAAGAAATTCCCCAAAGAGGATAAACATAAAATCCAAAGACTGCTGGACTTCTCTCTTACCCTGGAACCAGTGTATGTCCCCTTAGTTGAGTCCTGAATGAAGCAGACTTCCTTGGCCCCTTCTCCAGAAGGCAGGCTCTATCTTCTTTTATTAAAACTCATTAAATCATCACTGACGCCTGAACTGATTTGAGGTGAAAAGAGAATAGAGTCAGATCATACTCAAGTTCTGACTTGGGAGGCCCATTTATAACTACTTAGATGCCAGGGTTTGAAAGAGGAAGGGGGATTTGAGCATGAAATTCAAAAGAGCATTGCAAATAAGAAATAGAATCACACGTCATCCTAACTAGCCTGCAGTGGAGTAAAACTCCTGCACTTCTGTCATGTTGCCACCATGCAGAAGCAAACTGTGACACCAGTTTAATTACATAAATTTATGAGATGAAAGGAACAACTTTTATAATCATTCAGACAATATTCCTATTCAGATTGCTGTGCAATATCTTTATTTAGTCTTAATTTAAGTATTTATTGAAGCAATTCATTTTTCAAAAACCCTCAACCCCCCCCTGTATTTTAACAACTTGAAGGGCAGTTTTAATTTCCCTCCTCTAATCTCTTTAAATGGGTGTTCTCATCAAATGCCCATGTTCCACCAGCCCATCAACCCGTGCACATTTAATATCTGCTCTCAACAGTTACCAGGGCCTTCAGCATGCCTGAGAGGGAGTATCAGAAGAGCCCGAGCCCAGCAGAAGGAAGTGATTCTCTCAGAGCTGACTCACATCCCGAGTAATGATCATCATCATCGGAGCTTCCATTTACTGACTATCTCATCTACTTGGCTTCAGTGTTGCATTTACTAAACGGTTTCCATCAGTCATCTCCAAGGCTCCTGGGCTACACCAGAGGTCACCTGCTCTGCTTTCACCTCCTTCTAAGGGAAACAGCCCCACCCACTCCCACTGCCCAGGGCCCATGTGTGAGGGTGCAGGACCCTGCCTCACTCTCCCCAGACCCAGTGCACTGATGCAAACCAGGGTTGAGAGCCTGACCTGAGGACAGTTAATCCATGGAAGGGCCAGGGACTGGGATCGGTGTGGCCTCATTAAAAATATTAGCTTGACCAATAACATTCTCTTGGGAATTTAAGCACAGAAAGGCTCTGCCTATTTCCAAGGGGAACAGATGCAGAATGGATAGACTCTTCCACCGACATTCTTTGCCTGGGGTCCATGAACCTGTTTAGATTATGTGTGCAGTTCGGGTCTAAGAGTACAAATGGTACGAACTGCTTCACCAATTTAAGGTGCGAGTAGGATCACCTCTCTTTTTTGCTGACTGATGGCTGCATTACTTGCCTCCTTAGCCCAAGTTTCACTGCCACCCCCTCAGCGCCCCCACAGGGGAATGTGTCCTGCACCTACCCTTTTAGGTGAAGCTGAAAATAACAGGATCTTCTCTCACCCACCTTTGCTTTCTCTGCCAGGCAAAACTTCATGAACTCAAGATGGGTTTCTGACGTCTCTCTGATTGACACAGGGAGAAAAAGTAGAACAGCAGCAACCAATTTTAATCTTTAACTGAGCGTGTCTGCAACTGTTCATTTACTTGAGCAGATTTTCAATGGCATTCGGGGTTCAGAAATAGAAGATGACTGGGAGAGAAAGACACTGAGAGAGCGAGCCAGGAACCACCACTGCGGAGAGAGGGGCCAGGCCTAGGGAGCACGGCAGCGGGCCAGAGCCCACCTGTGCTGTGGGGAGGAGCACATGCCCCGGCGCGGAAGTGCTGCATGGCATGGACGGGCCTCTCACCTGATGCTGAGTGAGAACTGTAACAGTCCGTTCACATGACGTTCAAAACCAGGCCGAATTCACCTGCAGCGATATACATCGGAGGGTAGTTTGGTTATCTTGGTGGGGAGACATCAACGGGGCAGGGACGAAAGAGGCACTGAGCAGGCTCTACATCAGGGGTCAACTGACTTTGTCTTAAAGGGCCAGCTAATAAAGATTTGAGGCCTTGAAGCCGCCAGGGCTCTGTGGCAGCTACCCACATAGCCGTAGACGAGATACACACAATGGTGTGGGTGTGTTCTGTTAGAACTCTTTACGCAAACAGTGGCAGCTGGGATTTGGCCCACAAGCCTGAATTTGCTGACCCCTGACCTTTGTCTTGAGGGTGGTAGCTGGAGGGATGTTATGTAAAGATTCACTGAGCTGTTAGGTATTTTATTGTATGTAAGTTATATCTCAGTTTAAAAAAGAAAGAAAGAAGAAATCCATTAAGAGATTAAGCCAGAAATAAAACAAACAAACAAAAGTTGCGGACTCCAGGTGGGTGATTTCTGGAATGAATCAGAACTGTTCACTGGGAGTCAGGAACCCATCAGGTCTTCTGCTCCGGGTGCTGGGACACGCCACACGTCAGCCCTGTCACCCTCCCTGACCTGAGCCAGCTGGGGTGGCCCCTGTTCTTTGTTACAGAGAAGCCCTCCCAGAACACCCATCACCACCCTCTCTACCAGGTGGAAGATCCCCCTGATCTGATGAGACAGGCTCCTTCCTGGGGGCTGGGTAACCGCCCTGGGTCACAAAACTCACACCTCAGTCCTTGCGCATGCCTGTAAAACTCTATTCTGAATGTGCAGTTTTAGTATTTATTCAATTCAGTAGTTTTCTTAGACAAGTCTAAATATCTAATATGTGGCTCTTCAGCTAAGACTTTTCCCTTCAATTTGGAAATCTGATGCCTGTTTTAGGAACTAGGAAAAATATAAATTACCTAAGTAGAAGTCTGTATTTGACATATATGTATAAAAAAGGATGAAACTTAAGAGACCTACCAATCAAATGCAATATGTAGATCTTGTTCAGATTCTGATGTAAATAAACCAATTATAAAAAGACATCTTGAGACGACTGGGGGCAACTGAACATGGCCTGATTATTAGATGAATTAACAAATTATTACCGATTTTGCCAGGCAGGATCATGAAATTGTGGTTATGTTATGATTATAAAATTAGTCTGTTCGTATTAAGAGATTTTTTACTGAAAAATTTACAAGTGAAATGATATGATGTCTTGGGTTGTTTTAAAATGCTCTAGCAAGAGAAAAAATAGTGGTGGGGAGGATAGGGTATAGGTAAGAGCGACCGAGTGAAGGGCAGTGTAGAAGCTGGGTGACAGGTGCATAGAGGCTCCTTGTACCATCCTCTCGACCTTAGGTATGTTCGGAATCTTAATAATAAAAAGATATGAATTATCTTGCTCTTATGTCCCCGGGGTGAAGGCATTGAACTGAAAAGAGCAAGATCAAATGTAATCTAGATTCAATAAAAATTTTATAATATAAAAATTAATTGATTAATTGATTGATTAAAGCTCTCTAGAGACCAGTTGCTGCTGCCCGGGCAGTTCTCAAGAGCTGTGTTTCCAGGACTCACCCAACCTCACCTTGGAGTTAGCTCATTGCCTGCCGCCCTTTGCATCCTCATGTTCCTGGTCTTTGGCAATTGTTTGTTCTTAGTGCTAAATTTGACAGGAGATGTAGAAAAACACACACCCAAGGGCAGGGACCCGCAAACTCTCTCTTCCATTAAGTCTGTCTTCATCATTAAACAGCAGCTGATCTGACCATTTCCTGCGTGCAGCAGGCAGCCGGGGAAGCGTCAGTGGTGAGCTCTCTCCCATCCTGTTTCAAGGCCTTTGCTCCCCACACCCAGTCTCCCAGGCCGCAGAGTGAGGGGACGGCAGCGCAAAGGGATTCTGCCATTAGCGAAAACTCCTAGGGTTTCCCAAAAGCTGTCTAGCAGGCAAAGCGAAAGAGGAAGGGAAAATTCTTTTCTGGGTACTTTAGGTTTCCAGGATTCCAGCTACTCGAATGAGAAGCAGGAGGTGCTTTGTTGTCTCATTTTGGTGCTGAATTGTCTCTATAATTCAGAGGGCTCAACCCATGTCTGGAAATGTATTTTGTTGTATTTTGCACCTAGGCTGTGAGAAAGGCGCTCAGGTGGTGGGAAGGATACCTGACGCAGTGCATACCTGGCTGTCTCAGGTCATCCCAGCCAGGAGAGCGTGAGCCCCTCAGGCGACAAACTTCCCAGGCAGGCCGTCCTTGGCTTCTCACCTCTCTCCCCTCCATGCTAGCTTCCTGTCACTACAAACCTAGTGGTTTAAAACAGAAGTTTATGTTCTTACAATCTTGGAGTGCAGCCGAGTTCTCGTTGGCCTGGGCTAAAATCCAGGCCAGACTAAATTCCTTTCTGGAAGCTCTAGGAGAGAATCTGTTTCCTTACCTGTTCCAGTTTCTAGAGGCCACTGGATTGTGGCTCCTTCCTCCATCTTCAGAGTCAAGAATATTGCATCCCTTGGAGCTCTTCTTCCTCTGACTGGCTCCTCTGCCTCCCTCTTCCACGTTTAGGGACTCCGATCACACTGGGCCCACTGGTGATGCAGGACAGTGAGGTCAGCCAACTCACGACTTTAATTCCATCAGCACCCTCATTCCCTTTGCTATGGACCCTAACAGGCACAGGGTCCAAGGTTTAGGATGAGAATATCTTTGGGGTTGATTCTTCCGTCTTCTTCCCCGGCACTCCTGCTCCCTGTGAGAAGGTGCCCGGCCTGCGCATGGCATACTCATTTTCCCTGAGCCTATGCACCAGGGCACACACAGTTGTGAGTTTCCTTCCTATTTCACAATCAGGAATGACTGCGATGTTTGCTTATTGTCACTCAAAGAACAAAACAACGCCAGGGGTTAAAGGGCTCAGTGTCACCATATTGCCTTTATTAGAGCAAGCCTATTTCCTTTACCTGAGTTATCCTCACAGTTTCTGCTTCTGTTTCATCCAGACCGTGCTTTTACCAGAAACAAATTGTCCCCAAAGACATTTAAGAAATTGTTTAATTCTCATATCTAAATATATGGCTCACTGAAGGGCAGCGGGCAAAGCACACATGAAAGAAGAAAAATTGTTATGTAGAGCAATTAATACAGTATATTTTATGCAAATTAGATTGCTTGCTGTTATCTCTAATGACTTGGAGTATTTGCTAACCACCTATGGGTTACAGAGTACGAGCATTTTTCTCTGCTACAGGAGGCATCCTATCATAGTAGATTTAACAGGGGTGCATTACAAAAAAACAGTAAGTAAATGAGGTGGTTAATGTGTGAGCACCTACAGCATATCGAGAAGTTAGAGAAGTGGCTAATGGTAACAGTTTAAAATCAAACTGCCTCAGTTCCACTTTTACTTTTCTGCCAGCTAGCTGTGTTGCCTTAAGCAAGTTAATTTACTTCTCTATGCTTCACTGTTCTCCTCTGTAAAATGGAAATAATAATAGTACTTACTTTGCAGGGTTGTTGTAAAAACGAAATTAATGAATACATATAAAGTGTTTAGGGCCATGTCTGACACAAAGTAACTGCTCAGTGAATGTTAATTTTTATGAGTGTCATTGTCATCATGTTGTTACTATGTGCCAGACCCTGGAAGGCGCAGCTGGTTGAAGTCCCTACCATTCATCCCCGGGAGGGAACAGATAGGTGAATAGGTGGGGAGGAAATAGCTAAGAGAGGAACAGGAGTGTAAATACAAGACCGAGGATTGGGGAGAGTTCCTTAGAGGCAGCGGCATTTCAACGGACACTTGAAGCATACAAAGAACTGGATCTAATCCGTAGAGCTGGAGCCAGAGTGGGGGTGGGAGTGTTGCCAGACCTGGGCACACGGGCGGGAGGTCTCAGCGCCATGTCTGCGGGTTCCTGCCGAGAGCCCCGGGATTGCTTGCTGGGGCCGCAGAGCCCTGTGAGATTCCTGTGGCGGAAGCTGCCACCCCGTTTCTGCCTTCCTCATCTGCTCCTCACCTTCTGTTCCCCCTTTCCCCTCCCTTCTCTCCTTCTAAGCCTTGACCCCAGCAGCACTCTCAGGCCTCTGGTTTAGAATCAATCCCATCAGGGTAGGGGGCACGCAGGCCAGGTGTGTCATCCCCCTGTTCTGGGGACCCTGTGATCCCAGGTCTTTAGTGAGGAAAGAACCAGGCCCACCTCCCACTGCCGTGCCATTCCCAGGAGAGCCGTCCGGAGGCATCAGTCACTCCCAGCTGGGCTTGCCGCTGCCCCATGTTTGTCCCCGAGCATTCACAAGAACCGACCTCCCTGGGTCCTGGAAACTGAGCCTCAGCCTACAAGTGAGGGAATTCCTGGGAGTTACAGAGCACACTAGCCTTTCTCTGGCCTTCTGATGAGACCAGAGCTGCTCTTCTCTCCCACTGCTGCCCGCTTCTGTTCTCTGGCTTTGGCTATGAACTTGGGAAGGGGCCATGTGGAGCGCCGGTGGCTGAGGAACTGGAGTCTTGTCCTCCTACTTGGAGGGTTGAACCAATCTTAGCAAGTTATGTAAATCCTCAGAGCCTCGCTCTCCTCATGGGACAATGGGGGCTACCACAGGGCTCTCTCAGGGTCACTGACGGAGCTAAAGGCCTGCCCTGCACACCCTCGGGGGCGGTGGGGTCGTGTCCTCCAGGACCTGTGTGAGCGCCCGGCGCCCCGCACCCATACTTCCTTCTTGCCTTGCCTCTCCTCCCCGCTCGCAGTGCCCTTGCAGCTGACCCGCCTCCCAGGTTCCCCACTTTCTGATTAGGCTGCAGCTGTCTGATCATTACCTGGGACAATTTTGCTTATAGAGCATTTGTGAAATTGGAAAACAACCCAGCAGTGGGCATGCAGAGCAGACACAGGACTGGAAGCCAAAAAAATCTCTGTGACTTTGGTCAAGCAATTACATTGCTCATTCTTCTCTGCTCTAAACTGGGAAAGGACCTGACTCATAGGATTAAAGCAAGCTTGTGTTAAAGCTCCATATAAATTGTATTGTTAGTTCCATCATCATTCATAACTGCTGGTTGATTTTCAGACGTTGCTGAGGAAGGTTACTAAGTGTGTCATTGCTTCTTCGCACCCTGGAAGGCAGCTATGAATGTGAAGCAATCCTGTCATATATCAGTGTCCCCGGATGCTCTAGACAGCAGTTGTCCACTACAGGAGCTACCAGCCACGCATAGCTGTATAAAATTCAATTAAGTTTAAAATTTACCTCTTTAGGAACACGAGCCACTTTTCAATGGCTCACAGTTACATATGGCTACTGGCTATTGTGTTATTCAGAGCAAATACAGAACATTTCCATCACCACCAAAAGTTCTATGGACGGTGCAGGACTAAAGTACGCGGCCCCTTCCTCATCACTTTGAAGTGTTGCAGGGAATTTTGGGGATGCGATGCTTCAGAGCCCACAGAACATACAGGTTAGGTTAGATCATCCCAAGCACACCCTTCAAGATTTACCATCAGTACAAAGAGATAGAAATGAGTGTTGTTGCTGTGAAATAGTTGTTAGATTTACCGAGTCTAGTGGCCTAGAGGGATGCTCATTAATTCTTACACACATGTGCTTTCTGGGATGCCCCTCAGGAATTTGGCATGAGGAGATGGTATCCTAGAAAATTATTAGACTTAAAGCAGAGAACACCCAGAAACCAAGATGTAACATTTTTTGGGGGAAAAAGTTGAGTCAACCAGCATCCCAGCAGCTGACCTGGGGAAGATGGCAATTGGCCTGCTCTCAGAGATGTTATCAGAGGGTGACAGGCGATTTGCTGCAGCCTCTCTGCGTGACTCCAGCACCCCAAGGGGAACTGGCAATGACCACGTGTCACCACATGGGCCTCCTTGAGTGGGATGCAATAGCCGTCATTACTTGTCCTGGTCAATTGGATCTGAAATGTCCCCATGGTGAGCGAGTTTCCTGCCTCTGCTGGAATTTCCTCCTGCAAGGAGGTGAGGATGAGGACTGGGACAAAACCATACTGGTTCGGTGTAGTTTCCCACTAAAGAGGTCTCAGAGGCAGAACAATGAGTCCAATTTAAGTTTGCTGGTTTTTAAAAGTATATATTGCTATTATTATTTTATTGCCCTTGCTTATATTAGTACAGATTGTAATGAAGGAAATGGGCATTGACGATCTTCTGTAATGTGGGGACAAGAGCATCTACCTCATAACACTGCTACAAAGATTAATTGAGGGACATGAGATAAGCTCTGGTTCTGAGTACGGCGTATGCGAAACACTTAATGAAAGTGTTAGCTTGGATAATAAACAATATACATATTTATTAGTAGCAAATATTAATATTTAGCATTTTCATCAATATTAGTACTAATAATGCCATTAAATATCAGTTAAAATATTGTTAATTTTTTTATTCATTCCCCAAATATTTATTGAGCACTCACTTGGCATCAGACCCTGTTCTAAGCCCTGGGGCAACAGTGGTGAATGACATAATGCCCTTGATCTCAGAGAACTTATATCGGAGTCAGGGCAATCTACCTAGTAAGATAATTACAGATAGTGGTATTGGCTAGTGGGTGGAGGGGAGCATCGCAGGCTGCTTCTCTAGTGGCTGGGAAAGGCCTTTCTGAGGAGGGGACATTTGTCTTGAACCCTATGTGATGAGAAGGAGCCATGAGATGCTGTCAGGTGATATCAGTTAGGACGCTTTGGACAACAAGCAGCAGAACACTCTGATTTGAATAGTTTAAATAGTGAGAACACTTATTGTCTCACATCACAAAAAGTCCAAAGGTAGGAAGGTTCTGGGGTTGGCTATCTCAGGGCTTAACCATAGCACAAGGATGCAAGCTCCTCCACCCGCAGCGTGTCCCACGGTCGTCAGACTGGCCCCCCTCCTGGCTGCTGCACTTCCCAACATCACATCTGAAATGTCCAGAAGAAGAAGATAACACTTCCAAAGACAAACACCAGCATGTTTGCTCTTGCATCTCATTGGTCAGAACGAGACCAAACAGTTGCCCTTCAAATCACTCACCAGCAAAGGAATAGAATCACCATCATTGGTGAACTTTTTCTCTAAAGAGTTATGTAGGAAACAGTTTTGGCTTGTGGGTCAAGAGGTGAAACTGAGGGTACTGGGTAGATATTTATAAAACGAGAGAAACAAATTTCCACAAAACTTTTATGGATTGATGAAATCCAAAGTATTTTAATAATTAAATATATTTTAAAAATACAGGTCTACTATGGATTTCATTTTGGCATTAACATTTTCCTTAACTGGGGGCTAAAGACAGCGCTCCCTATCATCAAAATAGATTGCAGATGGTCGTCTGTTATTGCTGATCTGTAATGAGATTTTACGTATTTCACCTTTGAAAATGCCTTCACCCAAATAGGTGATTCCTGGGGCCTCAAAGCGCTTTCAGATTATCACCTTGGTAATGTGTACCACTCAATTTTGCTACTGTAGAATGAAAGCAGCCACAGACAAAAGTAAACGAATGGGCATAACTGTGTTCCAATAAAGTTTTATTTATAGTCACTAAAATTTGCAGTTTATGTAAATTTCATGTGTAATAAGTTCTTCTTCTTCTCAATTATTTTAAAATGTGAAAACCATTCTTAGCTCAGGGGCTGTGCAAAAACAGGAGGTAGGCCACATTTGGCCCATGGGCTGTTGTTTTCTGTCTCCTGCTCAGGAATGGTGAGGATTTCCCCTGAGTCATGAGGAGAAGGCACTCTGCCTGCAAGGATCAAGGTGTAAACAGTAGTTTGATAGGGATCCAGCAGTGTCTTCTTCAAGGGAGAACTCTCCAGGCTGAGGGAACAGGAAGTGCAAAGACCCTGTAGTGGTACAAGCTCGGCACGTGTGTTCCTCAGCCAGGAGCAGAGCAGAGGAGGAGCAGAGAGGTCCAAGGTGGATATGGGGAGGGGGTAATAGCTCCAAGAATGGGGGTGTGAGAAGCTCCTAAATGCGCTTTCCAGAAAAACAACCATAGCTGGGGAAAATGATTGTAAAAAACAAAACCCAACTACTAAAACACTCTGAAAATTGTCCTGAGGCACACAGCAAATAAAAAAATACATATACAAGAAAATCTGTTAAAACTTGGTGAGAGCAGTGAGTCCCTGGCACTCGAGTCAGGACCCATTTGCTCCTTCCTTTCCCCCAGAGCTCCATGCTATAGATGCTAAATTCCAGGTGTGTGTTGCCCAGATGTTGGGGCTCCCTTCCTTTCCTTAGCCCCCACTCACCAGGTAGAGGTGCCATCCCGGGGGTGGCAGGCTGAGAACACTAGGGCTCAGTCACCTTCACCCTGTTTGGTCATCAGGCAGAAGTTCCACACTAGGAGAGACAAGCCAGCAAGATCAGAGTGCTGTCCCAGGCCGACACCCTGCTCCTAAGGCAGGGGTGTCACTCTGAGAGAAGCAGACCCTGTCTCTAACCCCAACTTTAGGGAAGGGACCTCGAGAGTTTGTCCAAGAGAGTAGGCAGGTGTAAGAAGAGAGCTCCATCCAGTATGGGCTTAACCAAAAGGACAGGTAGTAAGTAACTGCCACAGGTGATGAGGTGGAGAAGTCAGAACCCTTACACTGCCTGTGGGATGTAAAATGGTGCAGCCTCTTTGGTAAACAGTCCTTATCACTTTCTTGATGGTACCCTTTGAGCACAAAAATTTAATTTTGATGAAATCTAGGTTATTTATATGCATGCAAGTACATTATTCAAGTCCCAGAGGGAAAGAAGAGAGAAAGGAACAGGAAGAATATATGAAGAAATAATGGCTGAAAATTTCCACCAAGTGATGAAAAGGTTAAACATTGAATCACCATATGACCTAGCAATATCACTGTGAGGGGCATATCCAAGAGATGGTCCACAGAAAAACTTATTCACAGATGTTTGCAGCAGCATTATTCGCAATAACAAGAAGGACAACTGCCCAATGTCATCAACTGATGAATAATAAATATAACATGATGTGCCCCCACAATGGAATATTATTCAGCCATGAAAAGGAATGCAGTGTGGATACTTAACTACAACATGGATGAACCTTGGAAACACTATACTAAATGAAAGAAAACAGTCACACGAGACCACATGTTGTCCACTCATATGAAGTGTCCACAACAGACAAATCTACAGAGACAGAAAGAGCAGTGGTTATCAGGGGTGACTGCTGATAGGTATGGGGTTATTTTTTGGTGTAATGGAAATTTCTAAAATTGTGGTGATGGTTGCATCACTGTAAACATATTACAAAGCAGCGAGCTGTATACTTTACATGGATGAATTAGATGGTATATAAATTATATCCCAATAAGACTGTTGTAAAAAAAAAAAGGTGAAACTGGAGAGGTGGGCAGTGAAGGGCTGGCCAGATCCTACAGGGTCTTGCAGGCCTTATAGAGAGTTTGGTTCTACCTCAGGAGATTGGGAAAACATTGGAGGTTTCAGAGCAGGAAATAAGGTATGATCTGATTTACACTTTTAATATATCACTCACTAGTCCTTGCTTATATCAAGAATATATTACTGCCAGTGTTACTATTCTCTGCAATTTGAGTAGGGTGAGTTCATCAACCACTTCCTCTGTAATTTCCAGGACTTTGACACCCACTAAGTACTCAGCAACTCAAAGTCCAGGGCCAAGTAAGGCCACCAGAAGATCTTGAATCCGTATCAGCGATTGCCTCAGCCGGCTTGCTGTGCCGGTGGGCCCTGAAGGGCTGCTCTGCATCTGCTCAGCCTTAATGCCCTTTGAGGAGCAATGCACAGAAAAATCACCCAATAGGGGCATCCATCCAGGACACAGCCAGCTTGGCCTCTGCCCTTTAACTCTTTGTCTGACCTTGATCATGGAAGAGGAAACCTCATGTCCGCCTGAGCCAGCTGAGGACTGTTTCCTCCAGTCATCTCCTGTATGTCCTCAAAGACTCCTGGCCCCCCAGTACCGAATGTGAGCAGTGTTCTGAAAATGAATGACTACTTCTAAAGGAACACTTCCTACGTGAATAGGCAGAGTCTCAAACAGTTTTCATAATGTGAGGTCTGGCAGCTACAATCAAGGAAGGAAGCGAACATCTCATTTTGCTGTTAACCTGTCTCATTCCATCATTTGTTGGCAGCCTTGGACAACATTAGTTCTGGGAACAGGCCATATGTTTTTGAAAAGATAGGGACTCCTCTTCCAGATATTTTGATGGCAATGAGATCATGACATGGAAGCTGGGTTATAATAATAAAACCTAGCATCAAAAATTTAGACCACAGGTCAGACACTCAAATGCCTTCAGGGCTAGAGTGATACCAGTGTGTAGCTACCTTCTGTTAAGATAGCAGTAATTTGTGGTCACCTGTGGCTCAAATACAGTTTAATTTTTTTAAATTAGATATTATGTTAATTAAACCTAGCCCAACTGGTGGACCTCGTGGCCCCCAATTCGTAAGCCGTGAGATGGGGTTTGTTGAATCACTTTAAACTTGAAACTATTTTTCAAAGTGCTGAAGCCCCGAGATCTACTCTCCCATTCAGAATAAACCTAGGCAGCATACTCAGACAGGTTTCCCTCTGGAGATGCTGGCTTATTATTTTTATTAGAAACGAGAAACTCTCCTGATGGAAGGTGACAGTTTAGGAAGATGATGATGATTTCAAGTATTTTCTACCCCCCGGGCAGTGGCCTCATGTCACGTACTTCATGATACATGCTGACCTCTTTTAATCCTCACGAAACAGATACCACTTCAGGCTTGACTTTAACTGAGGACAAAACTGCATTTCAGAAAAATTGAGCAACTTGTCTGAAATCATAAGCTTTATAAAATCATAAACTCTCTAGCTTTCAGAAACTTCCAAAGAAAATCATTATTTAACAAAACACCTGGTCCTTTACTATTGCCTTCTTTGGTGGCTTTCAGAATGTGTCCCAAGCATTTCCATGAATTTCAATTCAAATTTTCCAGGCGTGCCCCTGGATATAAATATTTATCAAAATATGCTTTTAAAGACAGTAAATTCACAAATATCTGGTAAAAGACAGTAAAATAAAGGGCAGAACAAGGATTCTATCACTAGACTAGAACTAAATCTGAACCTTCCAGATTTTGGCCTAAAACAGGGGTCATCAAACTCTGGCACATGGACCAGATTCAGCTGACAGCTGCTTTTATAAGTAATGTTTTATGGGAACACAACCACCCCTTTCCTCATGTATTGTCTATGGTTGCTTTCATACTGCAACTGCAGAGTTGAGACAAAGACTCAAATATTTTGGCAAAACCAAAAATGTTTTCTATTTGGCCCTTTATAAGAAAAAGTTTGGGGACCTTTGGTCTAAAAAACCTAATACCATAAATGTACCTATATAATTCCCGTTTTAGAATCTCTCCTGCTGTGTTTCCCCAGGTTTTGGCAATGAAACAAACTAGGGCCAGTGAGTGCCTTGATGATTTTCCTATCTTACCTCCTGAAACGGGTGCGGTCTTCTTCTTTCTCCAGGCCCAGGTAAGCCAGCATTAGAGGGGCCAAGTCACTTGCCCAGGTCTCAGAGCAGGCTGGGGGTGACACTGAATGAGAACGAATGCCAGTGAGAATGGAGCCGTTCATCTTTACTGAGTGCTTCACGGTGTGCTCTGTGCTTTACAGGCAGCATCTCGCAGGTTCCTTGTGACAGCCTTCTGGGGTAATTACTGTGATTACCCGCATCTGACAAAAGAGGCAAGCAGGACTGGACTCGGAAATTGCCCAAGATCACACCACCTTCTGTGGACTCCAGAGGAAGCGCTCGCCTTGACTGTATTATGTCAGAGCACCTCGACGGACTGCTCTGCCCTCACACTGTCCTCAGGCTGCGGTGGAGTTGGAAACAACAGGTGAGGCTGCTGTGAGGAAATGGGTCTCTCGTGGAAGAAAGAAATAGGGGGTCTGGAGACCGTCAGGATGGAAGGTTTTCTGCTAGGCCCGGAGCCTCTCTGGAGCCGTTTGTTTGTCAGTTGCTCTGAGCGCCAGGTGAACTCAGTTTCCATCAGCGGCTCATCGGAACCAGGTTCCAAAGTGGAACGTGTGCCCTGAGGTGTTCTCATATAAACCAGTGCTTGGGTAGGTGCTGCACGGAAGGCTTCACCCAGAGAAAGCCCCATGGACACAGGCGGGACTCCAGGGCCCCGACAGGCAGAGTCCTGCAGCCAGGCTATCCTTTTAAGAATGGAGATGTGGTGAGTAGCCAAGTTTTGCTTTCAAAGTAGAGAAGGGAAGTGTCAGGAAGAAGGAGGGAAAGGAGGCAGAGGAGGTGGTCAGGTTTCATCTCTTCCTCCCGTCCTCAGCATTGGCCCAACTTGGATGAGCTCTGCTCCTCTATGCTAAGCTTAATGATGTCTCCCCCAGCCAAGATGTTCACTCCCTCATCCTCAGGACCTAGAAATATGTTGTTACACAGCCAAAGGGATTTTGTAGAAATGAGTAAGGTTATGGGTTTTGAGATGGTGAGATTACCCTGGATTATTTGGGTGGACCTAATCTAACCAGAGAAACCCTTAAAAGTAGAATTTCCTGGCTGAAATTAGAGAAATGCCCCAATGAAAGAGAGGTGGGAGAGATCTGAAGCATGAAAGAGGCTCGGCCCTTTGTTTCTGGTCTGAGGAAGCAGGAAACAAAAATGCAGCTGGGAAGAGCCCTGAGCTGCCAGCCAGGGAAGAAACCAGGGCCTCAGTTCTCAGACAACAAAGAACTGAATTTTGCCAACAACCTATATGAGCAAGGAAGCAGATTATTCTCACGGGCCCCCAGAGAGAAGTGCAGACATCCCAGCCGGCACCTTGGTTTTGGCCTAGGGGACCTGCATTGCCCTTTGGCCTACAGAGCTGTAAGATAATCTTATGTTGTTTTCCATCACTAAGTCGGTGGCAATTTGTTAGAGCAGTCATAGGAAATGAATGTGTTTTATGAATTAAGCCAGGCTGGTTGTAGTCAGTGGTCCAGGTTGGAGGGAATATGGGACAAAGACAATGAAGAGAAACTTCATTTTGAGCCCCTTGTGAAGAATGTGAACATATATCTATTTATATGACCTAATGTCATGGTAGATAACAGAAATGTTGAGATACATCCCCTGTTACAGTGTTCTCCTGCGACCTAACCCCTGAGCTGGGGCTGCATGGAAAGCTGTCCGTGATTACTCTCCGTGTTTGTGAGCGGGAAGGCTCCCTTTCAGAGAACTGTGTCAGGACTCCGAGCTTTCTGCTTGTGGCCGGCCTCGAATTTTTCAGCTAGTCATGGCAGCCTAGAAACAGGCAGTGAACTGTTTTGCCCTTTGGTACAGTTCCAGCATCACTGTCTCAGAAAAGCCACTAGCAGTCTGAGCCACTGTCTGCTCCATCTTTCACCTACAGCAATGCCCCCTGGGAGTGGTGGCTGGCCAGGAACTGCATTGTGCCTTTGGAGTCCACTGCTTCCTCTCTAGTCCTCTTGAGTTTTCTTAGAATCACTGCACTTGCTTCTTCTCTACCCCGTGTTTATCAGGCAGTGTTTTTTTTCCCCCTAAAACAGGGAAATAAATGCATTGTTTAATTTATGAGGATGTAATCCTACAATAGTATTCTTGTCTGCCTGAAATGTATTCTTAAGTATTACCTTAGTCTGTACTTTAATTCATTGGATAGAGATGGCACATTGTTAAGGTTAATTGCCCAATGATTTACAAGGCAAAGTACGTTTGCTGGCAAGTGGATTTCACTGATTCCACTCCCTGGTGAAAGTAACAGTTTGTACATTGATCCATCATGTCCTGGAGTTGGGGCTCACCTAGAGGAGCCAGAGATCAGGGCCTGGAAACTGCAGAAGAGGCTGCCTAGGACCAATGAGAATAGCAGGCCCCATGAATTCCTGCTCAGCAAGTGTACTTTTGCTCAGGGAGGAGGGAGTGTTGTTTTCAAGGCGATTTAGGGTACTACAGGTAACGGAATTTAAAGACACATACAACCAATAGGGGTTTGTTTTTGTTCTACTCTAAGGAAGATTCACTGTACCTGATGTTCTGGAAATTTCCACTGGGGATTCAATTTGGCATTTCTAAGAGGAAGGGATAAATTAAGTCGTTTGAGGGGAAAACACCTGCTAGGGTGGTTTGACCTATTCTTAAAAACTCTGATTGTGTTTAGGACCAGGATGGAGATCCAGTTCTCAGGCTGGCTGAACCTGCTCTTTTGGTGTCATTGCCCGAGAGTGCTCGAGGGCTGCAGAATCCTCTGCGAAGCCTGGCCACTGTAAACGCATCTTGGTAAGTCTGCCCCTTTTTATTTTCTTGTATATCTTCAAGAATAGTGACTCCACAAAGTTTTGTTTCAGGAGCATTTCCAGTTACCTTGCATTAACTGTGATAAAAACTCAAATGGGGACATGAAAGCAGGGCCTGGAGAGCTGGCAAGGGCCCTGGGCTTCTCAGTGCCACGCGCCGCCCCAGGGTTCTAAACTGAGTGCCTGACGCGTGCCGGCCCTGCTGCCCTCAGGTTTGTGGTCTGCATGGGGAATGTGACCAAGAGGAGTCAAAACACAAGAACAGCAATCCGGATTGTTTTTCCAAGGGTGTTGTTTATACTGCATGTAAAATATGTAACCTGGAGGTGATAAAGGACAGGACAGTAGGGAAGAGCTGGGTTGTAGCGAGAAGACCAATGGAATGTTGTCCCAGTTGAGAGTTACCTTACTAACGAGCAAGAGGGCAGGGCCTCTGGATGAGTGGAATAGATGTGTATTCAGAGTGATGTATTTGTTTCCTTTTAAAAAAAAGACCTTTTCAATCGTGAGATACCATATTTTAAAATCAGGATATACAATGTATATTAAGGTAGAGGTAATAAGCACCTGTGGACCCAGTACCGAATTTAGGAAACAGAATATGACCAACGAACACCTCCTGTTCCTCATGAACCCCTTCCTGTTGGGCTGCCTCCCTCCTTCACACAGGGTGCCCTCTGACCTTTGGTTAATCACTGCATTCTTAAGAGATACTTATCTCTACATGTCTCTAAAATTGCTTACTTGTATGTAGCTTAAGGTCATTCATTTTTTTTTAACATTCTGTACAGTTTTCCATCACATAAATAAACCCCAACTGATTAAACAGCTCTATAGTTGATGGCCTCTAGGGCCATTTCCAGGTTTTGCTGTTACAAATGAGGCTGTTCTGAATACTGCCATGAATGTCTCGTGTCACACACGTGCAAGAGTTCTGTCAGGTACATAGCTACGAGTTTGCCTGTTCACAGAGTATGTACGTATTCAGTTTACCTCCCCGATGCCAGATTGCTTTCTAAGGTGGTGCACCAGCTTTCACTCCCACCAGCAGTGCATGAGGGTTCCCATTGATCCATACTGCTGCTAATATTAGATATTGTTACAATTCTTTGGTTTCCTAATCTGATGGTGTACAGGATATTTCATTGCGGTTTTTGTAATTAATTTTAATTGTTTACAAGGTTGAGCCCTTTAAGTTGTCTGTGTCTTCTGTGGAAAACCTCTTTTTTGTGACCTTTTTGACTCTTCCTGTTTAGTTTTATTCATTATTAATTCATAGGACCTCTTTATGTATTCTCAATCAGTGCTGGTCAAGAGAAATATATTGCAAGCCACATATGTAATTAAAAAATTTTAATAGCCACATTAAAGTAAAAAGAAACTGGTAAAATTTGTTGTAACTTATATATTTTATCTAAATATATCTAGAATGTTATCACTATATGAACCACTAAGGAGGCCTTTGAAATGTGCTGTGTATTTTATACTCAGGGCAGATCTGCATTCATGCTGGCCACATGTCTCATGACTACTGTATAGAGCAGTCCATCCCTCATCAGTTAGCTTTTCTTCCAACCTCTGTGTTTTCACTTTTTGTGGCTGATTTTTATGAACAGAAGTTCTCCTCTTTAACATAAGCACACTTGACCCATCTTAGTATTTTCTTTACATTAAAAAAATATTTTCTTGAGGTGATGAAAATATTACACTTTGGTCTAGAAATTTTAAAGTTTTGTCCTTCACATGTAAGGTCTTAATGCATATGGACTTAGTTTCTGTGTTTTTTTTTGAGGTAGAAATTCAATTTTACTTTTCCAGCAAAATCAACAATCTAACTTTGTTGAACAGAGTCTTCCCACTGGTCTGTCAGCCTTGTCAGGGAACCAGTCAGTAAATATACCATTACAGTCATGGGTATATTTCCAGACTGTGTTCTCTTCCATTCGCCTATTGGTTTACCTCTTTTCAAATACCACACTGCTTAATTATAATAGCTTTAAAATAAACCTTATTATCTGATGAGGACTGTCCCTTGGCTTGCTTCCTTCTCAGTAGCTTCTTGATATATTTGGCTCTTTGCTTTCAGATACAAACCTTAAAACCGGTTTCCATGATCTCTGAAAATCCTTTGGTAGGCCTTCCATTTACACAGATGAGCTGTGTGAACTCAGAGGCATCACCTTACCCCTCTGGCCTATCCTTTCAGCTATGAAATGGCAGTAGCATAGTTGCATTTTTACAGGGTTGTTCTGAAGATTAAATGAAATAACACCTGTGGGGTCCCTAGCACAGTGCCTGTAGCACATGGGAAGTTTTCAATATTTTCAATATTTAAATGCATAGTTTAATTACTATTAGAGCTGAGATGTGGTCAGCCCGTTGTGGGGAGTGCTGGCATCCTGGGAGGAAGGCTGGCTTTAAGCTGTGTGGGGCTACAGTATGGGATGTGCAGACTTATTACTGCCTCGGTCCTTGTAGTCTGATGTGGGCTTTCATGCTTAATGTTAATGTGTGTGCACAGTACATTATGCTTCATAAAGTGTTGCATTTGGTCACATTTGGCTTGTTCAGGAACCGTGAGAAGCAAATAAATATACACATAATTTCACAGTATCTGAGAGGGGAGCTTCAGGGAACTCTGGAAACTCTATCAGGGCATTGGGGTCAGAGGTAATGAGGTCCAGAATCTTCTACACAGCCACCTGCATGCCATCCATGAACTGAGATGATAACATGTGGAGGTGAGAACAGGACTGCCAGATAGAGAACATCCAGCTAAATTTGAATCTCAGATAAACAATTAATAGCTTTATAGTATAACTATGTCCCAAATACTACATGAGACATACTTACATTAAAATACATTCACTTATCTGAAATTCAAAGTTAACGGGACAGCCTCTGTTTTTGCTTGTTAAATCTGGCAATCCTAGGTAAGGGTGGTGGTGGTGGTCCTTCCTCCAACTGGAATTGTGCTCTAATGATTTAGTGTGTAAATTGTCCTTAGACGACATTCAGTCTAACCCCTCCTCTGGGCACACGTGGAAATTGAGAACCGGAGCTTCCGAGTTGGTAAACTGCAAGCACTGGATGGTTCCTGATTCTATATTCTTTCTAATGCTTCAAACTGTACGGACTTTTCAGCATGTTCCTCCTCCCGAAGAGGTAGGGACCCCTTCACCTGGACCACCAACCTCCGGCCATGCGTAGGTGCTGTGGTGGGCTCTGCACGCCAGGCCAGTGTCTGGTTGTCCAGGGAGTTAACACGGGTCTGAAATGCTATGATTCTAGACAGTATCATGCTGGGCTGGAGCTGAAGGCCGGGAGGGTAAGCGGCCAGCCGCCCAGGGCCTCTGGTGAAATGACAGCCTTGTCGAAGCCTCCTGTTACTATGGTGATAGAAACCAGGGAAGCAGACGAAGCATAGAAATCTTCAGATAAAAAAGAAAAGAAAGTAAGGATGAAGGGGAAGGACAGAATGACTGATGAGTAAAGAGATGGTCACATCCCGGCACCTGGAGGGGCTCCAGGGCTTAATGGCTGAGAAGCGGGCTCTGCTGGGAGAGGCACGTGCTATAACAAGACCTAATATCAGAATATTTTTTCTAAAGTGCAAACTCTTAGGCTGCAGAAGGGCTCCCACAGGCCTCTTAGATTGATGAGAGTCCCACTGCTGGGGCCACTTAAAACCAGAACTGAACAAAGCAATGGAAAGGGACCTTCTGGAAGCGTCCCCCTGGGTATCTTTTGGGACAGACTTGGTCATCTGATTGGTCTTCTCCTTCTCTCAATGCCTGCGAATCACCGGTTCATTTGAAAACATGATGGTTAAAACTCTCAGGGAAGCAGAACTTGCGAATCTAATTGAAAGTAATTTTCATACAAGTGAAGCATGGTCTAGGAATTCACAGTGTATATGTAAATTTCCTTTTGAAATCTCAGATAAGGTGAGCAACCAGTCTCAAAATCTTCACCAGGACAGAGCTTTGTTTCGGCCTTGATGAGCTGTTACTATTCCTAACCTCTAGTTTCAAATTATTTTTATGTGACACTTGGATGATTATGTCTATTTGACTTCATTTTTTCTAACTAAATAGCCTTGAGGAAATCGATCTCCTGGCTTACTTCAAAGCTCTAAATAAACATCCAAAGTGTCCGTGTACTTTAAAATCGCCTCCTCCTTGATGCTGATCTAAGGCATGAAAATTGGCCTCCTGGTGCCTGACGCCAGACCGGGTTGACCTTCCCAATTTTTCGGCTGCAAATCTGAAAAACAAACCCAGCCGTTCTGGAGAAACATCAGGTTTAGACACACATTAGATAAATGTTTGTGTTTTCCTTTCATCACAGACAGCCTCACAGGAGATGAATTACACAAACTCTACCTGTTAGCAGGCCTTGATTGCTGTCACATTATTTTCCTACATCAGTTCTAATATTCCTGGGAATAGATGTTTTTAAAGGCAATTTTGGTAGCAGCTATTATGTTTTGTTTGTCTTACTTGCCCTTCATGCAACCAATTGCCAATTATGGTTGATTCTACCCTTTCTCCTCCAATTCTTCCCCCAACCCTACCTCTGCAGCCCCACTGTCACTGTCGGAAGGCCTCCCATCTCCCCTGCTATCTAGTATCTGGCTGCAGACTCATTAAGCTACCCCAGAACAGTCTTGATCCTATCGCTCTCCTGCTCAAAAATTGTCAATAGCCCCCTGTTTTCTGTGGGGCCTTTCCCAAAGTCAGTCATTTGCAGACCACTTCCGTTATCTTTGCTATTTTCTCCTTCCATCTGTGCTGTTGTTTACTTCATATTTATCTTTAAATAGATGCCTTTTTTTTATATAAATGTATTCTAAAAGGAACTATCTAAGTAAATGGGAAGTCAGTATCATCTATCATAGACAGAAGCTAACAGTAAATACAATGAAAACAAAGTAAAAGTAATATCTTCTAGCTAGATAGTACCGCCTAGAGCTGTAAGCCTGAGCCCTGTTCTGTGTGTGTTTAGCAAGTTATCTTCCATTGCTTGCTCTACGTCCATCCTCCTCCCGTCTCCTCGCTCTTTGCCCCAGGAGGCTGAGCCCTACAGGCTAAACCATGGGCTCCTTTGCCTTCCAGTTTCCATTTGGGCTTAGCCTATGGGAGCCCAGCAGGACGTAGGAGGAAGGGAAGCCATGGATCCAGGGCTTTGCTCCCTGTCTCCCCTTAGCAGGGTCACCATAGCCTGGCAGTGTCCCCTGAGCAACATTTGTGCCTATTTTAGGTGGGTTCTTGTATATGCCTCTGCCCTTCTGGGTTATGGTAGTAAGTTCCCCCGCTTCCTGTCCCTTCAGGCCTAGAGGTGATGATAGCTTTGCCTTACTAGCCCTGGGTCACTGCACTGCGTTTGTGGTTCCCTATACCCAGCCTCAGTCACTAGTTTCTCCATCAGCCCCTCCTTGGGTTCTCATGCCTCTCCTGTGCAGAGAGGGTCTGCTCTGTCCCATGGTCATGCATACCAATAACACCCATACGCTCCTCTCGGGGGCCTGCCTTTCTGTGGGCTAAATCTCCGTGTCCAGTGACACCTGTCTGCCCCTCTTGGGGGCCTGCCTTTCTGTGGGCTAAACCTCCATGTTTGGTGTGTGAGATTCAAACTGTGCTGGAGTCCCATGCCCCCTTCCCATCCTGTTTCTTCCAATACCTTTTGTGCAGATGAACACACTTCATACTGCTCCTTGTCCTTGCCCCATGATTCTCCACCTTTGGTCTGTTTAGGCTGTTCTTTCTGCTAAGAAGGAACACCTCTTCCATCTGCACAGTGACTGTGATCCTGGGTCCAATGCTGCCTTCCCCACCAAAGCCTCGCTGGTCTCCTCTCTCTTCCACTGCTAAGTGCCTCTCTATATAATGTCTCGATTTCCCCCAAATCCTGTGTGTCACCCTTTCCATGTCCTGTGGGGTGCAGAGAGTTTAACTTCTCCGGGCTGAGTTGAGACTCCTAGGTAGGACTGTACGCCTCTTAGACTCATCTCTGACACCAGCTGACTCTTCCTCCTTGGAGTTGATCATCATGCCTTCTCTGCCTCCATCATTAATTTAACAAACAGTATGTAAGGCCCACAGAAGTCCAGGCACATGCCAGGTGCTGGACGCACAGTGATATGTAAAACATGATCCCTGCCCCAGAGCTTAAGGCCTAAAGCAAACTGCAGGAAACCCTTTGAGACTGACCCCTTCTAGGAAAGCCACGAACACACAGACACACACAATGCTGAGTTGCTATTGGTTTACCATTCGGGCTGAAACTGTCTTGCATGTTGAGACCATCCTTCCTTGGGAGCTGACCTCCCTTGCACAGCCTCCTCAGAGGGTTATTGTAAGGGGTCAAGATACTACATACAATGGTTCCTTATAGTGCCCAGCACCAAATAAGGGCCCAGCGCACCGAGGAGTGATGGCTGGAGGGGAGCAGTCATCGGCCGGTGAAAGGCTGGGCACTGGCTCTGGGGAAAAGTAAGACTCATCTTTGCTTGAGACCATTTGGGTTCCAACTCCTAGTGGAAAGTCGTCCAAGTGCCAGGGCTGTGATTACAAATAAGCTCAGAGGGAAACACTTGGTAAGCACACCCGAGCAAGAGCTTTAGAAGGAGCTGAAGGTGTTCAGAGCAAACAGGAACTGCCAGAGGCAGAGGACAAGCCAACCCGGGAGTCATATACGCATTCTGTTAAGATTCTGTCCATGAAACGTTTTTCGTATGTTTTAGAATTGAGCTAAGAACACAGAACATTATGTAGGTTGTCAACAAATATTTACCCTACGGAGTCCATTTCGGGCATGTAACAATGTCACCCAATTTGAGGATGCTGACGGGCGCACTCTGTATTTTAAATGTAGGCGGCTATTCCTGCCCTAAAAGAACTTACAACTGACACACACACATAACTGACACATTAACATAAAGACTCAAGCTTTTTCTCTTGATTCAAAGGGAATGTAACTTGTAGCTTGGAAGATTTTAGAAGTAACTCTACCTTCTCTATTATTTCAAGGGACAGAGGAGTGTTAGTGTGTGTGACCACCTTGGGGCGTGCATCCTGAATGAACAGATAAACCTCTATTTCTAGGGGAGGAGGAGGAGCACGTGGAGATCCCTATCCTGGCTTCCAGAGAGGGCCTGCGTCCAAGGGAGCCTGTGGGCATCTTTCACACTGTCCCTCTGTAAGAGTGAGGAACTGAATTTACTCAATAAGAGTCACAGCTACTTGTTTAAATGTCTATTTTGTGTGGCCAGCAGTGGGCAGGTACTTTATGGTGTTGGCTTGTCCTGACAGGAGCCCCCTGAGGTAGGTATACTTTTCCCAGGTAACGCGAGGCATCTGAGGGCCACTGCGAGCAAGTTCCTTGCCCAGAAGACACCCAGGTGGTGACTAAGGGAACATCCCCCTGACACCCAAGCTTGCTTGCTTTCTGTTACCTCGCACTGCCTCTCAAGACTCTGCATTCAAGGTGTTTGGTTAGGCTGATCTGACGCGGTGAGTATCTGATAGCTCATTGCCTGGGGTTCACAGGTCACTGCCTCTTCAGCACAGTGATTGGTCTTCTAAAGGGGACCCAGGCCCACTTTACCCTGAAGGTCAGTCTGAAGCACTAAAGAGGCATGATCACTGAGCAAACGTTGCGTGTGACCTACAAGGAGGGGCTGTGGATGTCTTCTTGCTGCTCTTACGTATGATGGTGCTGCCACGTACATTTGTTTATTCTGTTCCCTTGTTTGTGAACCACCTTTTCCACCAGAGTGTAAACTCCATAAGCCAGGGAACATAATTACAGTGTTCACCTTTCTCTTCCTGGTGCCTGGCAATAAATATTTGTTGAATGAATGGATTCTATATTAACTAGTAATTGATATGTAATGCACATGATTTAAGTCTATTTACCAGAAATTTTCAGTAAATAGTCCTGTCCTTTTTGACACATTGTCTTCCAGTTTATAAAATTTATTCATAGAGTCCTTCTTAGACAACTAATAAATTCCTGGACACAGTTCCTTTATATGCTGTGGAATCCGCCACCACCTGATATTCACAAGAAATGACTTTAGGAAATCTTGTTTGGGGCTATGCTGATTATAAATTTCTAAATAGTTACATCTAGGCCTCTCTGTCTCAGAATATACAGTGTTGAATGTTGGCATCTCTCTCTATTTGGTCACTTACAGAATCTGAGTTAAAAGATGGTTGGGAGGTGGCAGGAGAGGGGAAGGTGTCAGAAATCTCCAATTCCTGAAGCACACACACCTCACATACCTGGGGGGGAAGTACCTCGCATGGGTTTTAGACGCATACATGGCACTTTTACATTGTGTGTCTAGATATGAGGATCCATGGATGGGGGCCCCACATCTGTTGCAGGCAGGGAATTCAGCCTGTGTCTTGCCCCGACCCTGAAGCCTGAGGCACTTTCATTTTTTGTTTCCATCCCCTGGTAAAATTGAGAAGTACCCCCATGCCAACTGAGAAGGCAATCTGTAAGCTTGCAGCCACCCCACTCGCTAGCCTCCCTCCGCCCACCATGGCACGCAGATGTGGAACAGGCAAAGGCCTTCTGGACAGCCTACATTCCACCAGCTTCTTTGCCTTCTGCCAACCGACCTTGCAAGTGTTCTCAGAGGTCCTTCATGACCTCTGCGGGTGTGAAGAAAGCCTGCACATTCAAGGGTTTATGAAACCACATGAAACAGGACTGAAAGCTGTTCTGGCAAAGCGATGGTGGCTGGAGGTAGCTACGTCATCACACCACATCCTGGCTTTTACGACATTCCTTATGTCCAGAGGCATTCAACATCTCCCGAAGTCTTCTGTCGGGCAACAAAATCTCAACCAAAGCAGTGATTCTTAGCTCTTCTCTGAATGAGGACAAAAGGGGTTGCTCTTCTAAGCCTCTGTGTTTGAGCCCAGAAGGAGGACACCTCACACGGAAAAGGTCCCTAACTATTGAAGGAGATGAAAGCGCTGAGATATCTGGATGGGCTGCAAACAAACACAGAAGGTTGCGGGTGAAGAGGCGGAAAGCGGAGAGGGTGCTGCCCTCCCATGCCTGTAAGCATGCCTGCCACTGGAAAGAGGAAACGAAGGTGTATCTGTCACTGCGCAGAATGCCGAGGCACAGCGCTTTGGATCATAAAATGGGAGGAAGAACAATACCTACTTTCCCAGGGCAGGGGAGGTGCCATGTGGGAGGTGATCATGGCGGCTCTGCAAAGTGTGTGTGCATATTAGGCGTGTGGGCCTTAGGATCCAAAAGTAGAGACGGGAGTCAGGGCACAGAATGTGCTCGTGCTGGGCCGTTCTCAGGCAGGTAGTAGTTGCTGGGGTCCAAGCCAGAGAGCCCTTTCTGTGACAGCTCTCGTCTGAGGCGTCCTGGCACACGAGCTCATGTAATGTGTCCCCTGGGGCCCAGAAGGTTCCAGGCAGCCTGTTTTAGTGGAGGCTGGAACTGCAGAGCTTGTGTTTTGCTGCCTTAATCTGCTATCTGATGACCTTACTGTTTGGTTTGTATTTTTGTGCTTGGTGTTTTTTATCCAGACTAGGGTAGAGGTAGAGCTGGAAGTTTTGTGCTTTAGTGACCTAAATCAGCAATCATTTTAGAGTCGCAAATAAAAATACCTATTTCTCACTACTGCCTTGAAAATAGAGTTAATTTGCCTTCTTGGTAATGAACTGCTTTGCTTTCTAAATTTGTCAGACTCTCAGTCACATCCCCATACTGGAAGGCTGTATGGCTCACTGCTGCTCCGATGCCAGAAGCCCTGGTTTGGGCAAAATCACCACCTTAATGATCCTAAAATCTTCCCCCCAAGTCCCCTAATGCTGAAGAGGGTAAAAATTACTGCTGAGGGTCTGGGTCTGGGAGACCAGCCAGAGCGGCATGCCAAGTGCACAGTTATTTGGAAGGGTCACTGTTGAGCTAAAACATTCATGCAAAGTTTTCATTTTATTCTGTTCTGTGTCCATGCTTGTCCTAATATTGGTATTAAAATTGCATAAATGATTGCTTCCTCAAACATAAAAATTTTAAGTAAAATTAAGGCTGCAAAAATATTTATGTTAAGTCCATAGTTTCACTGACTCCCAGCACTTGCTGTCTTCATGATTGTGAGATATATGAGATTTGAAACTATAAATCTTTAATTCTTAATCACCCTTTCATTCCATGATCAAACTAAACCGGGCCTCTCTAAGAATAAATGGGAAGGAACTGAGGTATGGTTTTTGGAAAAATTCAGGAGCATGCCCCTGAAGGACTGATAAGGTCCACCATGTCTCATGAACACTATGACATCCTAGGGGAGAACCTTATGTTTAGGTAAAAGAGGGAAAAAAAATCTAACCTTATTTATGATTCACTTATTTAAAAACAGCCCCTGTGTCCAAGTTTCATTTAGGTTCTGACAATGAAAAAGATGAGCTGCTTAGACAGTAAAGATTTGAGTGACCTTTATGAGGCCACTTGCCTTGGACTGGATAAGCAGGCTATCTCTATTGTGTGTTCAGACTTTTCCAACTTTTCTTTTGTAACAAAGGGAAATCCCAAAGATGTGACCAAGTTAGCCTGTTTTGGCTGGGAGGTAAGGCAGCCTTTCTGAGGAGGTATCATTTAAACCATGATCTTAACAAGAAGCCGCACATGGAACTATCGCGGAAGAGGGATGTCTAGGCACAGGGAACCGTTAGTGCAAAGACCCTGTGGTAGAAACAGCTTGTGGCGTGCATTTGTTTTTGTGTTTAAAAAGGAGCCCAGAGAAGGCCAGTATGGCTGGGTCCTTGAAGCAAAGCTGCAACACCAGGTAAAACAAGAGAGGGAGGCAGGGGCAGAGCTTGGCAATCTTGTTGCCATGGCAACATATTTGGTTTAATTCAAACAGCAGTCAGAGCCATTGAAGGAGTTGAGGCAAGAGAGAGACATGATGTGTGAGTGTGAGAAGATCATACTGAGAGCTGTGTGGACAGACTTCCAGGACCAGTTAGCAGACTCTTGGGTTTGTCCATACGTGAGCAATGGTGGCTTGGTCTAAGGTGGGCACAGCGAGGAGAGAGAGAAGTGCCTGGGGTAGGTGTGGGGAAGTGGAGCCAGTCGGGCACACTGATGCGCTGGAAAGAGAGGGATTGAGTAGTCCTGGAGCAGCCCTGTCCAGTAGAAACAGAATATAAGGTACATATATGCCTAAGTTTTCTAGTTCCCACATTAAAAGAGAAACAGGTGAAGTCAATTTTGACATTTTAGACATACTGGCTTAAATGAAGTATTTCGATGTAATCAATATAAAAATCACTGAGAATTTAACACCTTTTTTATATGCTGGATTTCAAAGACGGTATGTTCTATACTTCTAGCCCTTATCATTTCAGACTGGCTCCATTTTCAAGTGCTCGATAGCCAGTGTATTGCATAGTGTAGGTCTTGTTGGCCTTATATCTGAGCCTGGCACGGAATGCTGATCAGGTATTCACCCCTTCTGGCAACAGGTTTCTTCTTCCTAATAAGCAGGAAGGCTGTTCTTTTTTATCGGTAGGTTGAGTTGTGAAAATTCCCATTCTCTTCTGTCAACCTGTACATGAAAAGCTTTATGAATATGTAGTCCATGGAACACTGGCCATGACCCTGCCCTTTTAGGGGCTGGGCTTCCCCACCCAGAAGGCCACTTGGAAGATGGGTCTGGGGGTCTCTCTGGTCTAGCCATCTCTGGAAATACAAAAGTCTCCAGGTTTGTATGATTCCTCTTGCCACAGAGCCACAGAGAAAGGAACAGGGAAGGACTTTACATAAAATGTGTTTGGGCCAAGTGAAGGCAGATGAGCCCATGGGATTAAACAGTGTTGGTGTAAACACACCAAATTCACAAAAATATACAAGAAAGCAGTACATATCCACACAGCCAGAAGCAATTTCATTTAACAAAACCTCATGTTTCATTAATGTCAACTTCAGGTGTGTTGGTTTTGTGGTTTTGTTCCCTTCTAATTGAAGTGTGTGCTTTGTGGGTCTATCAGCTCCATCATCATTATGACAAGTTTATATATCTGAATATATGCAAAGTGAATAAGCTGACATTGGAGGTCCACATCAGAGTCTTGCAAAGAGATCTTTAAATTCACCAACTAAACTATAAACACGGTTCAAAGTGGTAAAGAAGCTGAGTGAGCGGATGCCCATGAAACCTTTATCATTGCTTGACTCTGTGTGCATGAGGTGTCCCTTCACGTTTACAACTAAATACCAAACGTTGTAAGCAGTTAACTAGAGGCCTCAGGAACGCTTCAGTTCTAGTCTGGATACACTGATGTTTAATTTAGTATTTTGCCTTTGATGCCAATTTTTTTTAAGCTTGTGTCAAAAACAAGTCCTGTTAGCCCATAACAATGCAAATTAAAAGTACTATGTTTCAGGTACCTCAAGGATTTTGGAAATGTACCTGGAAATCTAGCCACCCATTAAAAAAATATGTCTATGGGAATGTATTTGCATTTCAACCTACAGATTTTTAAGCTGAAACCTAGGATTTTTAAATGGAAAAACTTCCAAAAGACAAAAGAATTTGCAAAATCTCTAAGTTTTGTATGTGTGCCTTGCATACTCTTTACAGGCCATCAGAAAAGCATGTATGGCTTAAAATAACTTCAGGGCTTGGAGTTTGAAAATTTAAACTCCCCTGGAAATTAACTCCCTTCCCACATGGGAAACAGTGATGGGCCTCATGGGGGACACTGCCTGTTGGGACTTGGACCAGCTGCCTGCTCTGGGTCAGAGTGCCTGGCCCTTCAGAAAAACAGCAGCCATCATTGCTGAGACCCTTACTTAGAGGCAGATGCTTCACTTCATTAATACATGAGATCCTTACAAGCTCATGAAGTAATCTGTTAGTGTTTTATGCTTGTTACCATTGAGGAGACTGGGTTCGGAAGAGGCAAGCCCCTTATCCTTGTGAGGGACAGTGTGGGGGACAGAAAGCCTGTCTGCCTCCCAAGCTGCTGCTCCCTCCCGTTGCTTGCTGGGTAAGCTTCCATGCCAGGCCCTTAATATTCCTGCTGCAGGGGCACCTTGGTTGCAGGCTATTTTGATCCCAAAGCTGGCAGTTTGGCCTGGTGACATGATGAAGAACCATTTGGTTCTGTCTTCACAGTTGGCTCACTTATATTCTTTTCCACCCCTGATCATCCGTTGTCATTCCTATATGGCCTTTGCCAGACTTTTCCTCAAATCCTAAGCCTCTGCCCTCCATTGATTTTTGCATGAATGAGTGAGCTTGATGAAGGTTCCCATTTGAGAAGGCAAGCTGCCTGCCTGTGCTTAGCTGAGTGAGACTTCTGGGTTTTGCGTTAGTCATCAACACTTGGAGCTGATGATGGTCTAAGGAATTGTCCTGTTTAGACTCTGAGAGATGAAAATCATGGATTCAAGAATCAGGGCCTCTCCTACCCCAGGATGAAGGGTTAGGAAGTTCTCAGCAGCAGCAGGCTATGCGAGCTACACGTATGGATGAATTGCTATTGCCTTTGGGATTACACCTATTTGAAGAGACCTAGAAGAAATCCTAACTAGCTTATCAACTTGGTGCTGCTAGTAGTCATCTTACCTGACTTGTTGGAAACTTACGTTAGTTGGATAATGGATGAATGGGTCTCCGAGTGCCTATGGAGGGCCCCTGATGGCAGTGAGAGATCTGTAAATAAGACAAAAACTCAACTGTAGATACAGTCATGAAGATCTAGAGGCTAATTAAAAAAAATGACACTCATGTAAAATTAAAACAGTGACAAGGAGATATCTTTGAGTTATCTCCTCATTGCCTGGAGGATTGGTGGTCTCTGCTATACTTTGTTCTTGCAGAAAAGCACTTCTCATGGAATTATATGATTGTTTTAAAACCTCATAAATGGTTTGGCTTTGAAAAGTGAGTTGGAGAGGAAAGTCAGCATGAACCCTGTAGATATCGAGGGGAGACTTGATGCAGCAATAGTAACTTGACAACTTGTGGGAAGAATGAGAAAGGATGAATAGCTATGATGGGGACAAAAATATAGTAACACATGAAGTTAGTTCTTTTACCATTTCATAGCCCTGTAAAGATACTTTTTCCTGTGCTGGCTCAGTTTGCCTACTCCTCAACCTTTAAGGAGAGGTTTCTTCTTTGCTGATCCAATTTATAAGCTTTTGTGAACAGAACTTGGGGAGTGTGTTTGTGTACAATATACAAACACATGTATGCATCTGTACATGTATAGAAATGTGTACTTATATGTACATATGGCTAATATGAGTAGTATGTCTACACATACATGCATGTGCACACGTACGTGTTTCTGTGTAGACATATGTCTGTCTCTCTTAAGATCATGTGGCCTGGAGATTAAAGAGAATATATGGTAAAAATTTGGGAGTAAAGGAGTTAGAGAGATTCTAGAGTAGCTGTGGGGATTAAAGAAAAGATGATTTTGAGACTCAAATTAGGGTTCCATTAAAGTTCTTTGACAGATGCAAGCCAAACTTTTCAGGTGCTTTGACTGATAGAACTGTGTCTCTTTGACTATGACAGCTGGAACTGAATCAATTGGGCCCCACATTCTATCTGACTTACACAAACATGGGTTTACTGTCCCTGACCCCCGAAAATATCCCCTCCCCAGGCATGCTATATACATTTTACTCACTGAGTAACCTGATTGGTTGGTAGGACATTCAGGAAAGGGAAATTTTTTGTAGAATCAGAACAAGTTGAAATTGATTCTCCAGACACAAACCTTTCTTCATCAGCATTCCCAAGGATACAATCTAATGGAGATACTATTAGAGAGAAAGAGACAGGAAAACGAAGCAGCTCGTCAGCTCAGGTCCCTGGGGCTCAGGGAGATTCACAAGCATATTTTCTTTTCAATCAGTACCCCTTTTTTTAAAGAAAGGAACAAAAGAGAAATGAGTTGTGAGACTAAGCATTTGTGTTGCTTGTGAGAATGAGCATTCCAGATCAGGAAATATCTTTGGATGGGTCTTCCTTTTGGTATTCTCTCTGATTTGAATATATTCCATAAAAAGAGGGATGTGCTGTGTATGTGTGTGTATGTGTATCATTTACTCAATACTCCACTCCTGGTATTCCGTCTCCTAGGATATTGATCGTTCTCCAGGAGCGAGGATAAGACCTGGTCACAGACCTGAGGGCTGGGAGCTTTGTTGAATCATTAAGCTGGATTTTGTGGATCTTCAAGGATCATTTATATAAGAACTTGGTGGTAGATTAGAAATTATGGCACCTTCTTGTTAATAAAAGGCTATTTCAATTCAGAAGAACATTCTTATTAGTCAATTCTATCGTTAGATTTCTCCCCTGAAAAATCTAGATATTATAAATTTCATATTTACCTATGTCTAAATTTGCTTTGTGAGGACACGATATAAATATTTAAACTGGAAAGTATGCGTACTGAAATAGTTGCTTCGTGCGTCAAAACATATGCATGTACACACATGCAGTCCCAATTAAATTAACTGATTTTGGAGAGCCGTTTCTCTAAATACTTCAGGCAGGAACAAACTATAGCAGCAGGGAGCAGAATCCCAATTGAGGGGTGCATGGCTTCACCGAAAAAGGGTGAGAAATCACCCTGTCAAACAAGAGGATTCAAATTAAACAGGTATCAAAATTACATACTCTTTGGAAGAGTGGCTTCCGCTGGGAAATTGACTACCAGGCGGGGGGTCTGAATGTAAATTGCTGTCTGTGTAATTTCATCCTGTCACCAGGTAACTACAGTTGTAGTCAACATGCTAATCGCAACAAAGGGGACTGAAGAGGAGCCAGCTCATGAGCCACCTGGGTTCTTTAGCAAAGAATCAGGATCCCCTTCCAGCTCTTGGAATACCACTAGAATTCTGAAGGACAGGTAGTGAAGTTCTTACTATCTACTAGTGTCACTTACAAAATATATATACATATCTCCCCTGTGAAACATAGGATGAGTGAAAGTACCCCCACATGTGGTGAAAATCAGGGAAACATTGCAGGCAAGTAGAGTGCTGTAGAGTTCGCAGTTGCTACTGTGAAGAACGGGTAATCACACAGCCACAAAAGGCTGCTGTCTGTAGGACTATTGCAGAGACATGCCAAGCCAAAGAAATTTCCTGTAGTTGCTGAAACTCCCCTTTCTATCCCACTTAAGGAAGCCTGTTAGATGTCCTCTTATAGGTGTAATCTAGAATGCCAGTATGCAGTCACAGTATTCTGTGCTCTAGCTGTTACCATAACCAGTGACTACCAGACTGCGGCCATACTCTAGCTGAGAACTCCTGTGAGCCATCCCCCAACACAAGCTCCCAGATTTTAGACCCAATGTTTGGATTTGGAATTTGGATGGGGAAAGATGCACGTGAGTTTACACTTTGATGGAGGAGAGCCATAGGTGTTTGCATTTCTGGCTGGAAAGAGGATGCGCCAGATCTCTAACTTGGTGCTCTAAGCCTCACACTGAGCATACTGTACTGTGATTGACCTTTGTGCTGATATCACTGCATCGGGCCACACTGTCTACTTGGAGTTAGCATCAGATCCCACAAGTGAAGGGATCGGTCCCACAAGACGGCTACCACTTCAGCGGCCAGTCCCGGTGGTTACTGGTACTTCCGCCTGATCAGCTCTGCATTCAGGAACTGCCACAGCCCCCTCTTCAGGTCTGATGATTCAGTAGAACAACTCACAGAACTCAGGAAAGCACTTTACTTGGTATTTCCAGTTTATTATAAAGGGAAAAACTCGGGAACAGCAAAAGAGATGCAGAGGGCAAGGGAAGGGGGGCAGACCTTCCATGCCCTCTCTGGCTGCCACCAGCCCAGCATCTGTATGCGTTCACTTACTCAGAAGTTCTCCAAACCCTGTCGTTTAGGAGTTTTTATGGAGGTTTTATTATGTAGATGCAATTGATTAAATCATTCACTATCACTTAATTGAGCTCAGTCTCCAGTCTGTCTCCCTTCCACAGAACATCAGGGGTTGGGGCTGAAAGTCCCCTAATCATGTCTGGTCTTTGGTGACCAACCCCCATCCTGAAGCTCTGAAGCCCCTGTCAGTCATCTCCTTAGGATATAGAAGACACTCACTTCCGGATTCCTGGGGCTTTAGGAGTTCTGTGCCAAGAACCAGGGACAAAGACCAAATAATTACTTTTTATCATATCACTTGTTTCTCTTTTTTTTCTGGAAGATTTGTGGGCATCTGAACTAACATAGAGGGTGGTGGGAGAGGAGCTAACTCCACTTACTCCTTGTCTCCCCACCCCTTGCCTAACTTCTTAGCACAGGGTGGAAGTAAAGTTGGAGTAGGGACCGAGCCAGAATTGTTTTAGTTCATCTTATTGTGCTTGTCTGCTGACCAGAAGCAGAGTGTCTGCTTTTTGGAAGCCATTTGAATGTGAAAACTCTTCCTGTGAAGATTTAGAATGGGTGAGAGAAAGATCACCAGGGGTGAGAAAGCATCGGGAAGTCTTGAAGAGCTGGATCACAGTCTGGGCTAGTTCTTTGCCCCACACCTGGGGAAGATTGTGAGAACTTTAGACAGTGCCCTTCGCCCTTCGAGTACATGGTGCCGTAAAGATGCAGTGGCCCTGAGTTTGAAACTATAAAGCAGAGAGAGTGGTTACAAACATTTCCAAGTTTTTCACATTTCTCCCCCTTTAAAGCATATTTTCCTTGCACTTGGAATGCTTCTCTTTTTATTGTGACCTTTTATCATGTTCTTCTTTGTGTTACTTCTCTACTCTGACTGCTTCCCCAACCCAACTCCCTCTGGTTGCTGTGCAGTGATCCAGCGCTGCTTGCCAGAATATTCCTTTGTTCTACCTTTCTGCAGGTTTTTAACACATGCCCTTCTACCTCTCAAAATGCACACCATCTATCATGAATAAGACAACAAGAACACCATAAGCCACACCACTCCACTGTTTCCCCTCCTAAAACAGGTTCACAAAACTCACTTTGATTTCTGAAGATTTATACTGATGCAACTTAAAATTTTCTTACAGGGCTGATTTTTTTTTAATAGACTGTTCTAGGTTCACAGAAAAACTGAGCAGAAAGTACACAGAGTTCCTTTATGTTGGGTCACAGTCCCTTCCACACCCAAATCCCCCAGTTATTAATATCTTGGATTTGTGCTACATCTATTACAATCGATGGGCCAATATTATACATTATTATTAGCTAAATTGCATAGTTTAGGGTTCCTTCTTTTTATTGTACATTCAATGGGTCTTGACAAATGTAAAACGGCGTGTGAACACCATTACAGCGCACAGAATTGTTTCTCCGCCCTCAGAGCCTCTGTGCTCCATCTGCTCATCCTCCCCCCACCCCAAATCCTGGCAAACTGATCTTTTCAGATTGGCTTCCTTCACTTACCAATGTTCATTTAAGGTTCTTCCACACTTTTCATGGCTTCACAGCTCATTTCTTTGTACTGCTGAATAATTTTCATTGAATGGATATACCAGTTTGTTTATTCATTAAGGCCTCTTTTAATGGGAAAATCTTTGCAATCCTGGCTTTCTTCAGCACAACCAAGAAATTTATCATTCTGGATTACACTTACAACGTATTTATCTGGATGCCTACAGAAAAGCCCTGACATTTCCTAGTTCAGAATTCTGTAAGAAACAAATGAGAGCCATCAAGGTTTCCCGGTACTTCATTTCCATTCCCCTCTGGTCTCACTGGAGGAAAATTTCTGTTTGAACATCAACAGTATCCTAAACATCCTGGAGAATGTTCTGAATTCTTAGCTGTGGTCCTCATTTGGAAAGTGTCATATAAGGTAGAGAGCATTTCCCCCTGGTTTTGCTTTGGTCAACTGTCATCCTTCTCATTCAGAAAAAATTGATAAATTAAAAAATAACACTGTAATTTTTATGTTTATCTCAGAAACATGTATGTGTATTATATGCCTTCTTCCATTCTTCATTTGTTTGGTGTCCTGGTCCATTTGGGCTGCTACAGTACAATAGTGCAGACTGGTGGCTTATAAACAATAGAACTTGATTTCTCACAGTTCTGGGGGCTAGAAGACCAAGGTGCCAATATGGTTGGGTGAGGGCTTTCCTCTGTTTCTCAGACTTCTCATTGTATCCTCATGGCAGAAAGGAGCCAGGGAGCTCGGAAGATCTCTATAAGAGCACTAATCTGATTCATGAGAGCTCCACCTTCATGGCCTAACTGCCCGCAGGCCCCACCTCCTCAAACCATCACCTTTGTGGGGTAGGATCTTAACATATGAACTAGAGGGGTCACATGCAGACCATAGCACTCAGCGGGCGGTCTCCCCATCAGCATATGATGACCCACGGGAGCTTGGCTGGTTTCTCTCCTCCCTCACTTTGAGTGAAGTTCACTGGCAGGTAAGATGAGCCTGATGGTCCGATGGGCAGGTTTGTCCCAGAGTGATCCAGACAGGACTGACCCAGTGAGCTGTGAATCCACGTGGGAGACACAGTGTGTGGGGAGTATGCAGTGTAAGTTCTTAGAGGGCATTTTCTGTGTTTTCCATTTCATCCTCTTTCCGCAGAATCTTGTGGGTACCTTCCCTTGCTGAAAAGTTGTTGTGCATATTCAGCTTATTAGAGCAGAGTTTTGGGTATGGTGGATATAAAAATCAGTCTTGTATATGTAGGGTCTGATTTATTTGCCCAAGGTGGTAAATTAGGAATGAGAATCCTCAATTCAATCTTCATTCAGTGAAGATTTATTGAGGACCTAATAGATGCTGGAAACTATGCCAGCTGTATTAAGAAAGAGAGAGTAAGATGAATCAGAAGTGGATTTCAGCCTAAAAGAGTCTGCAGTTTTAAGAGGACTGATTTCCCATCACTTGGATCTCTTTCTACCTAGAATGAACAAAAGAATTAGAAATATAAAGGAGCCACTTGGAGAGGTTAAGTCTTCTATATGAGAATACCCCTAGCGGGAGAACCTTGAAGGGAGAACTAGGTATTCCTAGAGTGAGGTGTGTGAACCCTCAGGTGGTGAAAACTACCGAGGCAGGAGGGTGGGCAGTGGTCCCCATCTGAGGCTATCAGAGTATTGAATATGGTCCTGTCTGCACTCTACTGCTTCCCGCTCCTTCCCATTAGGATTTCCTCTCACTGGCTTTCCTCAGGCCTCTAGTATCTTTTCCCCTAATTATCATTTTCTCTGTCTCTCCTTTTAAAATGGCTCCTAAGAGCTGAAGATTATTCAGTATATATAGACTATGTTGAACATATTTTTATGTTGCCTGTTCCTTCTTTTTGAAGGTTTGTGATGTAGTTTGTATATCTCACAACACTAAATTTTGTTTAACGTATAGGGAGAGTTATGCTAAACTCTCTGAGACAGGAGCATGTCCATGCTATTCACCATGTGTTTATAGTGACTGGGACATAGCTGATGTCGCCAACCTGTGTTGGAAAGTTTTCAGGTTAGAAAACCTGGAGTTTGTATTACTAGTTCTGTGGTAATGGAAATTTTGTCCAATCATTTTTTAATATGTCTCCTTATTTAAAACATGGGATTATAAGCTTTATTTGTAAAAATCAGAGGGATTAAAGGATAGGGAAACATTAAAACTATAAAATATTTTAAATATTGCAGGTTGCCTTTTGTTTGCATGATAATTAAGAGCTTTTAAAAGAATTCAATTCTCCAGGCCTGGAAAAGGCCCCATCCAGCCTTTCCAGTTAACTGGGTCTGATGTATTTGTGAGGATTCTTCAGGGTCTGTAGTTACTCTTTCAGGGCCAGCTCATTACACCAAGCGCAAGATAGGTCTCTTGTGAATCTTTCACTTTAGCCAATATTTCCAAATCTGTTCCCTTTTTTCCTCCTCTCATTACTGTGTACCTGTTGGCAAAAGGTAGACTTTTTGCCTTTAACCTGAAACAGAAAGCAAGATCCTAGAGATTTATTTGTGAAATGGGTCATTGATGCAGCACATAGCTTGGTGTTGCATAAAAAGTATCTGGACTTTTCAAATATCAGCCCATTAGCAGGTCTGTCCACCATGTACATTGTTAGGATCTTCTACGGAATTAACCTAAATGTCACTGTCCTTATAGGGGGTACACAGGGGATACAGCAGGTCAAGGAAACACATGCTAATGAGCCAGTTTCCCCAAACTCAAGACTGTAGGGAGCTGGTCCCAGATTTCCTCTTCATATGCATGTGTGCATTATACTTCTCATGCTCAGTAAAACATGCTGAGCGAAAAGAAAAGAAAATCTATGTCTCTCAGGGTTTCAGCCTTGGACAAGTTCACTATGGATTCAGTGAGACTGAAAAGTGACAATGGAATGTTGGGGATAAAAAGGGGCTCATACCAAGCTTTATTCTCACTGCAGTAGGTTGAGCGCTAGAATCCTGTCTGCTTCTGGCTCAGTCTCTGCTCTCCTCTCTCTCGTTGTCTTCCCTAGGCTCTCTTGCTCTCCTGTTTCCCTTAGCACTGGGTGAAAGTCTTTTTATAGCAACACCAGCAATAATGGCTTATAGCCAGTGGGTTTGCAAGCATGCGCCTGCATGGTAGGCTAAGTATTACATCATCACACATACACAATGGGCGAGATTAGGATCAGGTGAGAATCCTGGCCATGAAACTTCCATTTTCCCTACAACCTAACATGTCGTATAATTTCCAGATTCTTAAAGAATTTGAAAGAGGGGTAGAGAGGAGGTTGGGAGTTCCAAGACACTGTCTACCCCCATGTGCACACACAAGCCTCCCACCTCCCATCCAGACTCCACAGCACTGGGAATGAACAGATCACTTTTGGGTGAAGTGGTCACCCCAGAGCAGTGGAGGAGCAAAGGTGAATTTGCACTATTAGTTGCCACCCTCATTTACTCTGCCCTGCGGGATTCCACAGTCTCCTTCCCTGGCCTGTTTTCAGTTGTGGAAGTTGGACCAGTATACCGCCCTCATGATGCAGTGGAAATACCGTGAGGTAGGGGACCTTAGACCTCTATTACTATGTTATTCTGTCAATAACATTGTTATAGACTACACCTTCCCTAAGTTGTGGTGTCTTCTCTTGCTAATAAACTGTTTCCAGGGGTGGTACTCCCTGCCACTTGATGTAGCTCACCAGCCATAGCAAAGATCAGGCAGAATGAGGACTCTACTCCAAAGCCAGTTCAGAATAACTTAGCTTATCCCGAACTCCCAGACATTGATGCTAAGGTGGCACTTGACCATTGCTGTCTTATAGGCTGAGAGCTCAGCAGGTGCATTTCATAAGGGAAGGGAGGCACCTGAGAGCGAGTAGGCATGGGTGCAATGGAAGGTTGTCAGATAAAACAGAGGATGCTGGTTAAATTTGAACTTCAGATAAGCAATGGATAATTTTTTTAGTGTAAGTGTATCCCAAACATGCCCACTAAATGGGAATTTCTAACAAACAATGAATTTTTTCTGCCTAAGTATGTCCCATGCAATATTTGGCCAGGGAGATAGAGTTAGGTGGGGAGAGGGAGGCCCGTGGCTGACAGTCCTTTAACGTTATGTAGAATTTGGGAAGAGAAAAGTGTGAGACAAAGTGCTAACATGTAGAAACACCATCAGCCACAAAAAAGAAACGCAATTATCACAGTCACTGAAGATGGAATAGCTGAAATTAAGCTAAAGAGAAATAATAAATCATTACTCTTATCCCTAAATGTTTTGGTTGTGTTTTTATCTCTAAATTTTGAAGTATTTTTCTTACAGCATGTTCACATGCATGCATTAGTTTAAGTCAAGTAAATTCCACTACTTACTGTAGAATTTCTTGGCAAAAACTGTCCAGTTAGAAACATTCTTGTCCTTTTCCATGCCTCCTAAAATTTCTTCTAGTTGTTTATCTGCATGTACTTAAAACATGCTTGCCATTTCTGCCTCTGAACCAGAATGAAGCAGCATTTAATCATTTGAATGGTTGTGGTTCTCTCCCTGGCTTCCCAGAGAGAAATCTGGGCATTTTTAATAGAAATACAGAGCAACGTCTCTGTTACCCTTGTCCACCTCGGATTCGGCCTCCCCCTAATTTATACCTTTCTTCTCAGAAGTAGTTATTGGCAACTTCTGCTCCATTACTAAATGTGAACCTCCCCTGACACTAGGCTCAGTTTCGTGTTTTCACACAGGTGAGAGGGCGAAATGTCCCTGTTTAATAGCAGACATGGCATTTGAGTAGCAATCGAGACTCATGCATCTGTGGCTTCAGTGGGAAAGGATCCATCGAGCATAGAAAAGCAGGCATAGATAAACTGCTAAACATTGTAGCACAATGATGGCATACATCTATCTCTGAGATGAGAATCTTGAAAATCAATAAGAATTGAAATTGAAAAAGGAAGAACTGTAGCTGTCAAAATGCAGGATGTCAACAGGATATTTGAATTGAGGTCCACGTTGGCTTCTCTGGTGCCTAGGAGAATCATCTATTAAGAAAAGTTGTTTCTAGGGTGACCTTTGTCATGTGTCTTCGAAAAACGCTGAGTCTCAGCCCAGGGACCAGACTGAGACTCCCAAATCATAACTGACCTACATACACATCATGTCAACTCAGTGTCAGGAGGCATGCCCTCAGCAAGGGGGGTGCCTGAAGAGGGATGAGAAGCCAAGGTTCAGAGACTTATGCAGGAGTGGGGTCTGGATGTGGGGAAGCACATTTAAAACTCATGTCATGGTTAAAAACAAAAATCTATTATCTGGGAGACTCACTAGGAGTACAGGTAGCAACAGGGTGCAGTGAGGAAAGGATCTGTTACAAAAATACTGGGGACAGAGACTTCCATCTCTGTTATTAAGAGGACATTTACAATATATAGTCTTTTTTATGGATTTGAAACTTATTTTTTCAAAATTGTACCAGTTTATGTGAACGTAAATAGTTCCTGTTGCTCTGCTTTCTTGTCGACTCTTGGTAATGTCGGTTATTGTGAGGGTTTTTTGTTTGTTTAGTTGGCTTCAGTCATTCGAGTGGCTGAGTGGTGGTAGTGTGGCATTGTGGCTTTGACTTGTTTCTTTATTTCTGATGAGATGAGCCCACTTTATTGTGTAGCACCATTTGGATATCTTCTTTTGGAAAGAGTCATATCATTGCCCATGTGAAACTTCGGGTTCTTATTTTTTCTTACTGATGAATAGTTTTTTGTATCTTCCAAATACTTTATCAGCTATATTGACTTCAAATATCATCTCCCACTCTAGGTATTCTCTTCTTTCTCTCTTAATGGTGTGTTTTGATAGTTCTTAATTTTAATGTAGTTGAATTTATTTATTTTTTTGTCTAATGCTTTTTGGCTCCTGCTTGATTCTTTATTTTTCTGCTCACTCTTCTTTAAGGAAAGATAATGTTAAAGGAGATATGTTTGTGCATTGACTACCTCAAGATATAACTATTAGCATCTGTTCAAGCAAACAATTTTGCCTTTGCAAGGTAAATCAAATTTAGCAAACGGTGCTTTGAAAACTTATATATAACCATTGACTTGAAGACAGAGGGATGAAAACCCACATACATTTTTTCATTCTCCTATGCTTATCTTTCATATCCAAGGTTTCCTGGGTAATATTTTCCAAAGCAGCTCTTCTCAAACCTTAATGTGCCTACGAATCACCTAGGAATCTGGTAAAAATGCAGCAGGTCTTCTGATTCAGTAGGTCTGAGGTGGGACCTGAGTCCCTGCACTTCCCCTTGGCAGGGTCAGTGCAGCTGGTTAGGGCATCACACTTTGGGGAGCAAAGCTTTAGCAAAGGCAGGTTTTGCTGCCATGCAGAATATACAAAGGACATTATTGTGTACTAGGAGCTACACCAGTAAGATTTTAGATTAAACTGCCTTTTCTTGGTTGCTTTTTTCCCCCAAGATGTGGTTGAACTGGTTAAATAAACCTATATTCTCAAATGCAGATTTTAAGTTAGCAATTGCTAATTTCAATTTAAAATATCTAAAGAGTTTGGAGTGTGGATCAGCTTGCCTCCCTTACAGTTCACGAGGGGTTCTAAGGCTGAATCCTGCAAGGCTGAAACCAACCAGCTGACCAACATAGCTTAGTATCTTATTTGAAATAAATTTTTACTATAGAATTTGGAAAAAGCTTGATTTGAAATAAGCTTATATCTTTCTTCCTTTTTCCCACTAATACTTTACATTGTCCCCCTGATCTCCCAGCCTACTGTTTAAGGAGACTAACATAATAGTGGCACTTTAAGTATTAGCATCTTGAGCAACATGTCCAGAAATACCATCTGACTATGATAATACATTTTAGGCTTAGCTGCTTAAAAAACTGGTTTATAGAGGAGAAACCTGGGAAACATTGCCTGGCCAGGCGATTAAGGGCGATCAAGGTCAACATTTCCAGTGATAAGTTGCATTGACAGCCTATACCTCTCAATACCATGTAATGAGAAAGGCACTGTACTTCTGTGGTCGACTTTCTTCCCCAAAACCCATAACCCCAAGGTAAAACTGTCAGCCCGAATTGAAGGGACATTCCACAAAACACCTGACCAGAACTCCTCAGAAATGGGAAGGTTATTACAAAGACTGAGAAACTGTCACAGACCCGAGGAAATAATGAGACATGGTGACTAAATGCAATGTGGCTCCCTGGACTGAACCTGGGAACAGAAAAAGGACATAAATGGAAAACCGGGTGTAATGGGAATCCAGTCTGGAGTTGAGTTTAGTTCCTAGTAATGCATCACATTGGTTTCCTAGTTCTGACAAGTGTTCCAAAGGAATGTGGATATATTAAGGGAGCCTCAAGTGGGTCAGGAGCATGTGGGAACTCTATACTGTCTTTGCAATGTTTCTGTAAATCTAAGTTATTCCCCAATACAAAGTTTGTTTAAAATGGCATTGAAAGTGGGGCTGAGGGAGGGGAGCATTGAAGGAACTAGTAGCACACACTCTGACAGCATACTTCAGGGACACATTTTCCCTCTATAAAGTGTGTGTGTGTGTTGGGGGGGTGTTGTGTAGGAGTGTGTGTTTTGCTAGTGACGAATTGAGAAAGAAAGTAATAAAAAAATCAAAGATGACCACTGGTTCAGAAAGAAAAGCGAAAGAACACACACAACACCTCAGTGCGTTAAAAAAAAAAAAACACAACACAACCCGTAGGTAGTCATGAAACTAAGCTTTGAAAGAAAGCGAAGTCTAGAGGAACTGTTGAAAAATCTGTGGAGTGACTCATCCCAAGTTGGATCCCAATGGAGGAAATTGGAGAGATCCATTAGGCAGGCGAGGCTGTCCATTTCCTTGGCATTATCGACCCCGGTGAGGCCCTTGCTCTGTGCGCATGTGCACTGGAGAAGCTCCCCTGCCGGAATCGAGTTAAGTGGAAACATCACAATCAATAAAAGACACTCTATTTTCCATTTGCTCATTGTTTTTTAAGGGCTTATTTTGTAACAGCACAAGAAGAATTCAATTCAATATCAATTCACCTTCTGGGTGGGGAGAGGACTCCAGATACTGACTTTCAGTGCCTGATAAAGTTTGTGACAAGGCTCAGTTTGCTAACATTCTGACCAAAACACAGCCTGGGTGGTGGAGGAGGCTGGGTAAGCAGATGCTCAGTATGGCTGTGGGATCCTGGAACCCCTTTCAGCATAGCAGCAAAGTCAACAACATGGTCCATCCAGCACCTCCTGCCTGCTAAACCGGCCAGCCATGCGCTTGTCACAGTTCTCAGGTAGTTGCAAAGAGTTTCTCCAGTTAGGGTTTTCCTTCTTTCGTATTGAATAGGAGTTAAATGAGCGGTCTTCCAGCTGCTCATACCATTCCTTTGTTAGAATTGTTTGATTTTTTTTTTCCTCCTTTAACTGAAGTCTTTAGAGTCTCAAATCCTAATTTGTTGCGGACAGACAAAATCTTGCCCTCAAATTAATTGCTCTCAGTAATTCCATGTGACTCTGTTATGTTTTACTGTGTGACACTTTATACCATACTTTATTACACCTGTATTGTTTTATTGTCTGTGTTTCCCTTTCACTAAGGTCTAAATGGTAAGGTCTGTCCATCTTTGACCAGAGCTCAGCCTTCAGTGTGGTAAGCAGAAATATTTGTTGAAATTAATGAAATGTAGGTAAGTCCTAGAAAAATGATTTCTTAACTAACTTCTTTGTGCTTGGATCTTTTAGGGAGGCCAATATATAACACCCTCTTGAGTTTTGACCAACCTGAGAAGTAAGGTGGCAGATATCAACTATAATATCTATTTTTCTTTATGATAAAAGTTAGATTAGAGGACATGGTTCATCTGTAAGTCAACATGCTTCCTGATTCTCAGTTGCAGAATTAAGCAAACGGAGCCACCCAGATGTAGGCTGGGCTATACTAGACTGTTCGAGTGAAGTCTGGAACGATGCCCTGGCTGTCCCTCCCCTATTAGAGTTGATCCCTCTCTGTCCATGTCCCCATTGTACTTATGTCATATGTTTGTTTTGGTGTTGATAGCTCTTCCTGGCAGTCTTAATAAATTACAGGTCTCTCTCTCCCCAAACCCAAGATTGTAATCCCCTTGGGTCAGGGTTTGGCCTCTGATTTTTCTATGTCCTTTGTGCCTGGTGTAGGTCTAGGCACAGAATTAGTACTTATTGAATATTTGTTGACAGGCTAAGCTCTGCTGTTCTGTGATTCTGGAGATAGTTTGACATCACCTTTCTCCCTTGATCATCAGAATCATGATGGGACAGCTTCTTCATGACCCATAATAGTGTGTGGACAGAAGAGGAAACGGAAGGTGTATGTGATGCTGATTTTAATAGGCAACTGCTCGCTTAAGGAGAACAGTTAGAACTCATTACAGTAATAAGGGGTGATTATCACAAGCGTTTGTGGCTTGTGTGATAACTTAACCACCCCTCATATTTGCAGTGTTTTTTTTTAAGACTTAAAGATAATGTGAACATAATGTGTTCTGAAAAGGGTGTTAGCTGACTCTGTTCTCATATTTTTATTAATTGTTCAGGCAAAATGCCTTTGAAGATGTCTCTGTAGAGAATATAGTTCTCAGATTCTAGATAAAAATGTAGATTTCCTAGTCTCCATCACCAGTGTTTTCTGATTCGGGAGATCTAGATGGAGACCAGGGTTGAGTGATAGTTCAGATAGCCTATTGGCCATTTTATAAAGAAGGACTCTTCTAGTTGAAAGGAACAGAGACTTACTCAACTAGCTCAAGTGTAAAAGCCATCTTTCTTTCATAAGGTTACAGCGATCTCCCAGGAACCCAGGGAATGTTAAACAACTAGGTCTCTGCAAGGGCCAGCCCAAGACAGCTTACAGGCACTGACTTGACCCCTATCTGTTGCACTTGCTCTGATTCTTTCTACATTCCCGATCTCTTTTCACTCTCAACCACTTCCCTTTGAGTCATTAGGCCCTCAGGACTTTGGCATGTGCCACCACTCACTGTATCTCCTCTCTGCTCTGAAGTTCTCACCACCACCTGGGAATTTTCCTGTGTCTTTCATTTGAATTGTTGAGAAAGAGTCTAATTGGTGCGATGCATCACCTGGAACCCTGGTGCACAAATTAAAGGTCAGAACAGACCTCTGTGAGAACCAGGTATGGCTGGAAATCAGCTCCTCATGTAGGCAGCTGGGCCTGGCAGTGGAAGGGAAGGTTTGTAGAAAATTAGGGCTGGGAGACTGAGGGGCCCTGGTGCACAGTGCATTAGGATATTTATGGCACCTTCTCACCATTTCACCATCAAAATTTGTGACAGGTAATGAGAAACGGAGTAAATTTATCTTAACAAAAGACCTTCGTTCTAAGGAATGTTCCCCACAGGGTGGGTGATACAGGTCACTGCTACATAGTGTGGTATTTTAATAACACAAACACTCACAGGGGGAAGTTCTAAGATTTTTACATATTGAGAAGCTTTTAGGACCCAAACACTAGCAGACAGAAGATTCTCAATGAGAAAAGAGCATCTATTTGGTTGAGTTGAACTTCTAGTGATCATTTTGGCTTATGCTCCTGGGAATTAATTGCACAGGTCACATCTTAGCCAGCTAGGGTTTTCCATGTTCTTGGGGTGGTCTTATTTATTGCTTATCAGAGTTGTCAGGAGTATGATTTGCTTGATGGAAATTTACCTGGATCAACTCATTGCATATGTTAGAAGTCAAAAAAAAAAAAAAAGCCCTCCTACCCAGAACTGATTTTCTTGGCAAAATAACAGTTTAAGAGTTTTCTATTTGTGTGTGTGCGTGTGTGCGTGCATGCATGTGTGCACGTGCACTGTAAGAAAAAAGGTAAGAATTTTGAAGTCAAAACCCAAATTCTTTTCCTGAAACTTGTCAACTGTCCCCAGGTCAGAAAGACTTCATTTTGGACAATGCAATGAAACTCAAGTAATTATCGGTGTGTGTGTGTGTTTGACAGCAATGCCTTCAAAATATTTTGATATGCAACCTTTTTTCTTTCCCTTTGTGTTGTCAGACAACACGCCAGCTGTCAGATGGAGAGAAGTGGGGAAACTCTGGCATCACTATTCCCACCACCTTCAGCACTGCATCCCTAAAAATAGCATGATAGGCTAAGGCAGCCGCAGAGGGAGAGCAGCAGGTGGCACTCGGAGGCAGAGCTGAAGGTGTAAATGAATTTCAATGGCTTTATGATACCAAACAACAATAAGATTACAGAGAATGAAGCTTTTGTGATGAGAGAGCCCAATATTTGAAGTAAATAATAATGATGATGATACTTTTCATTATCACACAGCTCTCCCCCTTGAAAGGGTTTCAAAGAAGAAAGGCCCCTGTTTTCAGAACAGCCGATTTCCCCTCTTATCTCTGGAAAGAGTGTCTCTGAACTCCCTTCGTCCAGCAAGAGGAGGTGATAATGATCTGAGCCAGGTGGTAGGTGAAGGGAATTAAGTCTCCTGTTGAAATGTTACCAAAAATGTTTTCAGACCTCACTCTAGAGTGTTAAGAAAGGAGACTGTCCCAACACTCTCCCAGGAACACACTCATTAAGGGACTTCATGCCCCATGGTTTATGTTGCCCTGGGAGGCCAGGGCATTGCCATCTACAGCAATGCCATCTACAGCATTTGGCTGTAATTAGCAGAAAAAGAATCCATAGCGGCCTTCATCTGAATGTTCTTAGCTGTCACCCTGCTTCTCAGCCTGCCCATTCCTGGCCAGCTCCTATTTGTCACTCCTTTCAGTCTTATTTTAAGTTCCATCTCCTTTCCCTCTGCCCTGGGCCCTCCGTATAGAGGGAATGTGCTCTCTGGCCACTGAGAGCAGAAACAAAACCCGCTGTGTCACATGTCCACCATTTGTACTGTCTTTTAGCTGTGCCTTTTTTTTTATTAAGGTGTCATTGATCTACAATCTTAGGAAGGTTTCACATGAGTAACATTGTGGTCCCAACATTATCAAGTCCCCGCCCCCCACACCCCTCACTGCAGTCACTGTCCATCGGTGTATTAAGATGCTATAGACTCGCTCCTTGTCTTCTCCATTTTCACTCTGCCTTATACCTCATGTTTTAGCCAGATTTTGACCTACTTGAGAGGCAGAAGGTGACTTGGCCTCCAATGTATTCTCATGGCGTCCTGCACATTTCCAGGGATTCATAAGGCCATCTTGTGCCTTAATCAGTCACCTCAACCAGGGAACATGAAACCAGCAGCACAAAAGGTGAGGTGATGTGGAAGTTTTGGCCCCTCTGACCTTGTACCGTCTGTTCTTCCCTTCTGCCTCCACCTGTTCTCCCCTGCTACTGGTTCCACACTTGCCCTTCAGGCTTGATTGCAGCTTTAGCTCCTCGGGCTGGCCAGCCCCTCTCTCTGGCCATGGCTCGGCCAGCACCTCTGCCTCCCGGTCCCAGTGGGTGACTGTTCTGCCTCAGCTGGACTCCGAGATCAGGAAGCAGACTACAGGTGCTTCATTGTAAATATTCAAGCTTACCTTTTGCAGTCAGTCAAAATCAAGCCAGACGTTGTGTCAGGGCCACAGCTACATGTAATCTGCATCCCTCTACTTCCCCAGCCTGCTCTCATTCTCATGCTTCTCTCCCCTTCTCCCCTCGCTCTGGCCTTTCTGCCTCTTGAAACTTCAGGGCCCTGCCCCGCTCTCTCAGCCCGGAGTGCTTTCTCTGCGGGCAAGCACAGTCTGACTCCGGCTCACCTTCCCAGGACACACTCCCGGGCTAGGCCACCCTGCCTGAAGTTGACCTCTCAGCCCACTGTCCCTTCCTTCACAGCACGCATCACCCTCTGTAGTCACCTTGCTTATTGGTGGGTGTGCTCACCATCCGTCTCCTGTGAGGAGGATGTGAGCCCCGTGGGAGCACGGACTTGACCTTCTTCTCACCCAGAGGGCATTGAGCATAGGAAATGCTTCACCCGTGGATGGATGGTCGCACCAATGTGAAAAGAAGGAAAACATAGAAAAATAAAGTTCTTCATTGCTGTCTGTTCTTTCTATACTTCTTTTCGCTCCAGGGACCACGCCCTCTCTATTGCTTTATACAGCTTGGCACCTAATCGAGGACTAAATTGTTAACAACAGAGATGCCAAGTTGCTTTAGTAAGCGGTGGCCAGAGATTTGTGCCAAACCCTGATTAGTTACCTACTTTTCTTTACATTTAAATACAAAGTGACACCAGTTTCTAGCTGGGCATTTGCTGCATCTGCCCTGTGGACGGGACAGTGGTGCAATCCTGCTGTGTGTGGGGGGGTGTGCCGCCTACAGCTCCACCTGCCTGGCTCCCAGCGGGGTTCAGAGGGATTTGCCCGGTGGGCCTGTGACCTGCACACCAACACAGATTACAGGGGAGATCAAGTCACCTTACTGACCTCTTAATGACCATTTCAGAGACAAGCAAACCAAGGATCAGAGGCCCTCGATCACAAATGCCATCTACAAAAAAACCAAGTGGACATATATGCTGGTTGTGAAATCCCATTTTGTATGATTCTCTCTACACAGCTCTTTTTTTCTTGGTTATCTGCTGTAGTTTTCCACTTTCTTCTGTTCCTCACAGTCATAGTCTCCCTGAATGAAATTTCCAGGAGTGACAGAAGGTGGCCTCCCAGGGCAACATAAACCATGGGGCATGAAGTCCCTTAATGAGTGTGTTCCTGGGAGAGTGTTGGGACAGTCTCCTTTCTTAACACTCTAGAGTGAGGTCTGAAAACATTTTTGGTAAAAAGCCAGATGGGAATTTTAGGCTTTGCAAAATTGAGAATATTATGTAGACAGTCACATGGCAAAAGATAAAATGAATTTTCACATTTTTTTCCCCAACAATTAAAAAATGTAAAATCTATTCTCAGCTCACAAAAACAGCCTGATTGGGTCTGTGGTCTGTAGTTTGATGACTTCTGCTCTGGGGGAAGAACACAAATTATTAGCTCAGGACTCTTAAATAAATCCTATGTTGAGCTTAGTATAATAAAATACATACAACACACAATGTATAATATATATTTAACATATATTCATTTTATACACATACACGTGCTCTAGGACATTGATGTTGCCCAAGAAATCTCAAACCCATTGACCTCACTTTCAGCCGCAAACATGTGGCTCCTTTCTGTGCTTGTGTTCTGGCAGCCCCGTGTGAATTCTGTGACATCCATGGAAAGTTGTAAAGGGCCCTACCCTTCAGCTTGGCCACAGGGAATGTCTCCTCTCACTGGGACCTCCTTGGAGCTGCTGTTTCTGGCCAGGTGGGGGCATACGCCTTGTCATAGTGTATGCTACCTGGCTGTGCTTTCTCTTCTAGTTTTTAAATAAGACTTCAACGCCATTCAGAGTGAGAGACAAAGCCACGATTCAGCACCTCCCCACATGAAGTCAGAACAGAACTGCGTATCATTGGCCTATGCCCACGCACTCCATTTTACTGCCTCCTTCCCAGTATGCGGATGGTTACCTCGCAGTTAGATGCGACTGACTTTGGATGACAGAATGTGAGAGGGGCCTGTGTCTCTCCTAGGCAGAAATATTGAATTGCCAGGGCAAGACACTGAAGTGTCCCTTTTTCCTGGCTACCGGGGACATGGAAGCACAGTTGAGGTGGAAACGCCATCAGCCTGGAGCCCTGAATTGCCGCCACACACAGAGCCCCCCATCAGGCCCTACAGGCCTGCAGTATGAGAGAGAATATATGTTTGTGGCAGTGAGTCACTGAGATTTAAGGTTTTATGATTGCTGCTGTATGACCCAGCCCACCTGGACTGCTGTGACCTGGCTAGTCCAAAAGCATGGGTGGAGTGAGGGGGAAAAGCATTGCCAAGTTGCTTGTTTGGAAGAATCCCTGTTAATGGTGGTTTCCAACTAGACTGTTTCTGGACACAGTTGTGTGCACTGTGCTCGCTGAGCCCAAGCTGTGGGCAGCTGTGTCTTTGAGTAGGAAACCCAAGAGCAAGCCTCTGTCGCAGATAGGGAAATCTGTGCACTAGCTGAAAAAATCCAGATGCCAGGGTGAATGCCACCACATTCTACTTTGCAAACATGCATTGGGTGCCTCTATGTACAAGGCACTGTGAGGGCCTCAGACTACTTATCAGACAGTTTCTGAAGGAAAACTACAAGTATTCAAAAGTTTCTTACTTTTCTTTGTGGCCATGCAGTCAGCTAGGAAGATACCTAATGAACAGCTATTGCATCTCTAAGCAATCACAAGTTTATTTTCCAAAAGGGCAAACATTAATAAGTGCAGGAACCTGTGGTTGAATTCTGCAGAGGACTCGGGTCCTCCTCCTTTGCCCTCCATGGGCACCTCAGTTTCTTCAGTTTGCTGAGCTTGGTGGGAAGGACCACGTGACTAACATGACATGGGGTTTACTTTGACCTCCTCCGATTGAAAATGCATTGCTAGTTTAGTGGGCCCTCTCTGCCAGCATGAGCCGGTAATGAGAAAAATCAAAACTGACAGTACATTTAAATCAAACCCCTAACCCAGATTAGGTGTCTGCACATCTCATGGAACAATTTAAATCCCCAGATGAAAAAGCAGGGGGCACCACTGCAGTTGCTGGAGGCTGTGTACTGAAGGCAGAACTTCCCAGCTGCTGAGAAACAAGGGCTCAGTAGACCAGGTTTAAGTTGCAAGGGAGGAAATTTAGTCTCTGTTCAGGAAACCTGAAGAAGCCATAAAATATAAAGTGGACTTTTCTTTCTTTTGTGCCCCACACACCTGCAGCCACATTAGAATTCCTGTCCTAAGCAGTGCCACTAGGGAATCATCCCTTTTACTTCTTACTGCAAAATAACCAGACTTACTAAGTATTTTTGTGGATCTCTGCATGACTGTCTCATTGTTAGTTGCATAAGGAAATGCTGAAGTCACAAATACGTGGTCGCTTCCGCCCAGGTGTGTGTGTGATAGAACCTGAGAAGAGCTTCCTTTAGCTGGTAAGCCTCCGGAAGTTTTTTTTGCCAACGGACAAGATGGAAAAGATACTTTTGAATTTTGAATCAGAAACGTTTCTGTGTGTAGTGGGAGAATAGAAGTATGACAAGGGGGCAAACCAGAGGCTGTTCTGAAGAAGAGGAAAGAGTAAGTGTTTCCATGTTGGCAGAACTTGGAGTATTTGCTTTTTCTGCCAAAAAAACCAATACCGGAATCATATCAGTACTGCCGAGGTGGGAGGAAATACGGGTGTTAGACATGGAGAAATTTTTGTTGTTGTTAACATAAAGGGGAAAGGAAACACCTGTTGCTTTATCAAAATGAATTCTGTAGCTATGATGTTCAGAAAATTGAGCAAACACCCAGTTGTGAGCACTGTTGCCTCATAAGGTGGGATTAGGGGAGTTTTGCTTCATGTGCAAAGCTCTGGGTGTCTTCCAACAAATGCAGCTTAGTTCCTCCAGCACTGATCAGCGATGCTATGGGCCTTAGAGCTCTGTATTGGGTGTGTGCGTCCAGATTGTCCTGACTTCTGACTCTACATCGGCGGCACCCACTGGTTCCTGCAGGCTTCAAGCAGCTTTGTGCCAGCACAGCTAACAGCCTCTTGCTCAAGTGGGCCTCACATGCTTCCACATTTGTTCTGGGACTTCTCTGACGCCGTGACATAGGGCAACTGGCACAGGGTGACTGTTGGAGCTGCTAGCAGGTTTGCAGGTGCCCTGAGGAGTTCCTGAGGTTGTCCTACGGCAACCCTTGTCCAGTGGGAGTTGAGAGCCGGGGATAGAGGCTTCCTGTCCACCCCCAGGTGGCCCCTAAGGCGTATCTCAGAAAGCTGCTTAGAGGTCCTGGGATGGAGCATCACAGAGCCCACAGTGGGTGCCCCCCTGCCAGCTGGTCTTTGTGTTGGCTTCCCCATCCCTGTCCCAGTCCCCCAGCCCCTCCCTTCTGCACACGAAGTTTGCCTCAGGCTCTCTTTCCAGGCAGCCTGTCCTAAGACGCATTTGATTCGTTGATTCACAGGCCTCTCCTGCCTTCTGCAAAAGTGTGTAACTTTAGACTAAATTCAGCCTACTGCTGTTGGGACATTATTAGTGAATATGAAAGATTCCACTTACTTTTCCATTTCCAATATGGTTTTAGCACCAGCGGCTAGTGGACTGAAATGATCCCATTAAAATGGTCAATGACCTATTTTTTCCTTTTGATACAGGAGAGGTTCTTTTCATGCGTGTTTCTCGGCTGTTCTCTTGCTCCTCTGTGAGTCTCATTATAAAGCCTTGACCTCAGGAAAGAAATTAAAGTAGAGGTCCATTTCATGGCATTCACCTTCATTCTCGGCATGCTTTTTGGATGTTTGTAAAGTATAAACAGTCAGGGAGAGTGCCGGCGAGGCTGGGATGGTGGCCTTCATCCCTGCATGGGCTGATTAGCCTGGCACACGGAAAACCACCACACAGCCTGAAACTGCATTCAGAATGCTGGTGGCACGTGGGGAAAGGGTTTGCTCTTGGTCACCCAGGGAAGCAGACGACAGCGCGCGTTCACCCTCCCTCCTGAACACCAGACGCAAGTGCCTGTGGCGGTGATTCGGAAGTGTGGCATCGCTTGTGATGAGAAGAACGTTAGTGTTTTTAGCTGGCGGAGTGGGGCTCAGACGAGACTCCTGTAGGCAGGGCCCTGGGGTGAGGAGTGTGAGGGTATCAGCCGTCAGGACTGCTTGCCACAGGAGACGAGGGGCTCGGGCCATGCGGGCGCAAGCAGAGGCTTCAAGGCGCCCAAGCCTGGCGCTATTCCAGGGGCGAGTCAAGGAGGGACTGGGCTCCCCACTCTGCCTGATGCTCTGCCGGGGAGTGGGCCTGGCTCCGCGCTGCAATGGCGCAGTTACCTGCATTCGGGCATTTGCGTGTACACGGAAGGGCAGGGACAAGGACACGAACCGGGGTCAGCTGGGCCGACTGCTCCAGCCACTGCTCCTGCCGTGCCTTTGCTGGCATCCTTTCTCCCTCGCCCCAGAGGAATTGGCTCTGCAGCCACATTTCTAATAGCAATGGGTCGTCTGGCGACTCAGGAAGCTGCTGGTGTCCCCAAGTTCCTGAGAATGCCTGGTGGCTTCCCGGAGGCTGCAGCTTGTCAGAGACTTCGCCGAGAGTAGGATTGGTTCTCATGGTAAATCTTATGTGTTTTAATTTAATTCTATTTTATAATCGCATATCTTTTTTGGTTTCTTCAAGTTTATAGAGGCAGTGTATTTTCAGTGCAGAAAACTAAAAAATGAAAATTAGAAGGAAAAACACACACAGTATAAAGAAGACCCAAGTCCAGTTTTGACAAAATCATGTCAAAATCTTTTGCTAAACATATACGCTCTCCGCTGTGTCTCATGTCTAAGTTGAGGGGGCAGTTTTGTCTGAGAATTCCCTGAAAGGATCTAGACAGTGTGTTTCCATCAATCTCCAGTGTGATTTTGCAAAGCCGCTTCCACCATGTTTGAGAATTACTGACTAAGGTGGTTTAGACCTGTGGTAAAAATCTGAGCCCTGCTACTTGCTTAGCTGGGTGCCCTTGGGCAAGGTGGGTACAATTTTTCTGAGGCTTGGTTTTCTCACCTGTAAAATGGGGTTAATATCTACTTCATGAGGTTGTTGTGAAAAGCAAATGCCTGGCACACAATGCTGAGTAGAGGATAGTTTTTTAAAAAGAAGCAAGAACCGCAAAGACAGGCAGAGACACAAATTTTGGGGGGCCAGCTACTCCTGCCCCCAGCAGATGCCTTCCTCAGGAAGTTCATGCTCACAGCTGGTTTGATTTTAGCTCATGCCTCCAACATGAGGGATTCCAGCTCCCACATGCTAAAGCCAGAATGCTGGGCCCTGTCACCTGCTGCCAGAGACTGTCTCCCGTGTAGAGCAAGATCACCTTGGGTAGCCAGTGACCCTGGTGCACCAGCCAATGGGGGAGGAAATCAGAGAAACGGCGCTGAGCTGTGCAGGAGGAATGTGTGCTCGGCGCACAGCTAGCTCAGTTGCACGGAGGGTTTGGCATAGGCCCCTCCCAAGGCTGTACACGCCACTAGCTTGGTGCGCAGGGCCCTGCCGCCTGCAGTAGAGTGTCTGATGTTCGTGTAACTGAGAGGAAGCTCACTTGCAGTGCTCCCGAGGCCCAGTTTTGTGCAGGACCTACAGACTCCATGTCCCGTGGCCCAGGTGTGGAGTGAAATTTGAAATCCTGTTAGCTTTTCCCAGATGACATGTCCAGCCTCTCCAATTTTCAATTTATTCAGCAATTTGTTGAACACCTATGTGTTAGACACTATTCAGGATGTTGACATCTGGAAATAAGACATGGTCCTGGCTGTTATGGGAGCGGCCATTCCTAGAATTCTTTCATCTCTTGGGATGGTCTGTCCATCAGAAAAGCATTCCATGGCCAGAAGGTTTGGGAAACAGTGTATAGGACATAACTCTTGACGAGTCCTGGTACACATTAGCATTTAGAACCTCTAATAGGTCCCATAGCAGAGGGAAAGAGGAAAAAGTAATGTCTCCCATGCTTATTAAAACATAAAATCTTTCTGGCACTTAATACTTCTTTACATCTCCTGGAGCTGGTATTCCCTGCTGGTCTAAAAAAAAAATTCTGCCCCAACATGACCTGAGTTTTTCAGACTGAGATTCATAAATAAAACTAAACAGAAATTATGCTTCATGTATAGATAGAGATCTAGGTAGTACTTTCAGATCCTTTGAGATCTGATTCCATTTCAAAATTTCCTAAAAGAGAGATTGCAAACTGCCCCGTGTCTGTAGCTGGCCAGCCAGCTGGGTGTTCATCCGGCCCTACTGACAACCTGTAGGATACTTGGTGACCTAGAAGCTCACCTCCCTAAGCCTCAGTTGGTCACTGGTGGGTGGCAGGAATGTAGGTCAGACCAGTGAGAGTTTTAAGTTTCTTAGGAGAACATGGCAATCTGTATTCTTTAAATGTGGAATTTTACAACTTTAGTGTTACTTCAGATTTATAGAACACTGTACTGGCCAAGAAAAAATAAAACACTGTAAAGGCCAGTCCTGCAGAAGAGCTTGAGACCCTCCTAGGCAGGTGGGGTAGGGAATGATTTTCAGATCACCAACGTATATAAAGCTAAAGGGCCTGTGAGTCTGAGGCAAACGCCACACCCAGATAATTTCGTTGCCGACCATGCTCTCCGTGCACGTTCATCTTTCTGGGCTTGTCGGACAGCAGCACGGCCTCAGCGGACGACTGCTCCTCCCTGGTACAGTTTCTGCAGTGGGCTTTGGAGACAGCACAGGCTTTGGGTAGCCTTCTACTTCTTTCATCTCCTTTGCCATTCTTACTTTCACCCCAAGTTTGGGAACAGTGGAAAGCCCAAGGTATAATCCTCCACCCTGCTTTCTTCCTTATTTTCTCTCACTTGCTTAAAGGTCTCAGAGTCTTGTAGTGTTAGTGCCATGTATATGCCCAGGCCATGTGTATTCCTCTTTCCAGCCCAATTCTTATTCCTGAATTTCAGGCATATGCATCTAAGTCTCTTGTCACCTCCAGTCTAGTCGGTGGTGAAACTGGCAGAGCCCAAGCGGGAATCCTGATCTTCCCGGCACCCAGCTCTTCTCCACACCCGGCTTTCCCCATCTGGATCAGGGTCTTGACACCGGCTCTGGTGGCCTTGACACTGGCATGGCTAATGCGCTCATTTTGTTCCAGTCTCAAATCAAATGTTCCCTTCTCAAGGAGGCCTGCCTTGACTGCCCTGTCAGACTGTGCATCCCCCCTTTGGCACCTCTGATTTATCGGCTTCTGTAACACCTGTTTTCTGACATACTGCATATTCTTGTCATGCTTTTTGTTCAGTATCTGCCTCCCCTGCCAGAATGTAAAGACCCACTAGGGTTAAAAATACTTGTCTGTTTTATTTATTGTTGTACCCTTACATTCACTATCAGGCACATAGATGCTCAACAAAATATTTATTGAATGAATAAATGCCTATTTATTCAAGAGAAGATATGCTTAAAAGCTCTAGCTTGTCATAAAAGTTCAAGTGTTAATGTCCACTAACTATTTAGTTAGTGTCCCCTGTTTTGAACCTGAAACCACTGAGAGTGTATAAATAGAATGTATTCAAAATTTGTTTGGTAGATGGAAACACTACTATAGTAGGAGCAGGTTTTAGGAAATAATATATATATCAATAAGTACATATGTACTTTTCTCTGATCAGGAGAAAAAATAGTAAATGAAATAGTCTAATGGGCATCTGACTATTGCAGCATTCCACTAGCTTTCTGCTAGGCATCCAATTTAAAATTTAACCAAAAGGTACTACAGACTTCTTTCTCAATTGAATAGCTCACCTCCCAATGTGTTGCTAATCTCCAGTTTTGCCCCAGAGATAGTATTTTTAAAACTTCCACACTGAGTTCCTTTGTGTATCAAAGACAAAGTTATTGCCAAAATTATTACTCATGTTCTTTGTCATGCAAAAAAGCGTAAGTAATGTTTTTAATAATGAAAACCATTAAAAGTGGTTGGGCTAAATTCATTGTGTCTGTTTCTACCCTGCTTTGGGAAAGAATTGTTCTCTGCACAATGCTGTAACCCCTTGATGCCTGCATGAGATTTTCCACTATTTTTCAACATAGGAGTGGAACGTGTATTTCATTTGGAGACTCAGAGCCGAAGCTGCAGCCTTTCATGCCCCTTCCCTCAGGGGGAGAGAGGTTTTGAAAGGGACAGGTTCACCATAAGTAACAACTTTCTTTGGAAAGAATTTCTTTGGAGGAAAATAAAAGTCCTGGAATTTCTTTAAAGTATGATTGATACTTCTTTGTTCAAAATGGTTTCAGCAGTCAGTTCATCAGATAGGTAATATTTTAGGAGCTAGGATTCCCATCAGGCTTGAGGCCATATGATCACCGCAAGTTGGGAAGTGATCCTGTGGTGTGTGGCTAGCAAACGTCTGGCCCATGTGGCCCATCCACCTATCTGATGCTCAAGACCTTGTCCACTGGGTCTCACAATCATTTTTAAACATTGCAGTCCAGGTAGTCACCACCAGTTGACTTGAATTGACATGTGGAATTGCAGTTGTGGATAAAATAAAAGTAGTAGGGAAATATTTTTAAAAGATGGTTGGCAATTTTCAGGTGGACCGACACTCATAAAGCCTGGGGTCAAGGGCAGATGTCAGATGCTGCTATCTCCGCAGCCCTCCTGAATTCCAAAACTCAGGTTCCTGAACAGGCTTTTTTCCAATACCTGGCGGTCTTCTCAGGGGCTTTGGAGCAAGAGACACTGTTATCTTCATGGTGGCTGATCACCCAGTGTGCTTTGAACATGTTGGCTGCCCACATGCATCTTTGTTTCAGACTCCTTAAATTATTTGACATACAGATGTGACATATTCTGAGCTTCCTCTGGAAGAACCCGGTGGCCTGTAGCTTTAATTCCTTTTCCAGTAGCTGTCTTTGTTCTAGTTAAGAAGGCCCAGCCCATAAAGTAGTTACATAATAGGGGACTAGGAAAGAAGTCTGGGAATAGGATCGCTCCCCAGAGAAAGGAAAACACATTGTGACTTTCTCGAGCCCCAAACCTATAGTGCTTCTCTGCTGTTGGAAGAAATTCTGTATTTTTCCCACTCCTTTTCAGAGAAGAATTAGGAAAGGATCAAAGAATGTATTTACCTGGATGTTAGTGTGGCCTGAGTAGGTAGGAATTAGACTTTCTCTGTCTTCGCTGAGGGAAGCAGAGGCCATCTGCCGAAATCATTCAAATCCGCGTGCCTTCCAGGGGAGCTGTTTTATTTGCCACTGCATTTATTGTAGCACTGGGGAGCTTGACAGTCATTCCAAACTTTTGCTGCAGTAGCGCTAGTGTTGCCCGTGGCCATTAGATTAACAAAAGGAAAAATTAACTTTCCTCCAGCTGAAAATTAACACCTTGGATTAATTAAAAAGCAAATGTAATCAAGGCCGCTGGAATTTTCTCCAAAGGTCCTTTCTTCGGGGGCCTCAGGACTCAGCTCATGGGTGGGAGTCGGGGGAGAGCTGAATGTTTCATCAGGATTCATTTATAATGGAATTTGCCCAATGTGAGTAGAATGGAAACTGGTGGGAGGCTGAAGCCTCTCTTGCTCCACGCAGAAAGGGTTGTCCCTGCTGTTTGTTTTGGAGGAGAGGAAGGGGGAGACAGAGGGTACGTGGGGCTGGGGCTACACAACGCAGTCTGCAGCGAAGCCGCCTTAGGTTCTCATCCCTGGTGTCCAGGTCCCTAGCAGGGTGCCCTGGGAGAGCGCCTTCATCTCTCAGAAACTGCTTTCTCATCAGCAAGGTGGGGATACATAATAGAGCTCACAAGCCACAAAGCCCTTTTTAAACTGCAGGTCCTTTGAGGTCCAGGACCCTGGCTCGTTTGTCATTCTGCTCCCTAGGCCTAGCCTAGAGCCTGCTACAGGGTGGGTACCCAGAGCGCATTAGGAGAATTGGATTCCCGCAGGCATAGGCTGACAAAGACAAGAGTGGAGGACAGCGCCTCCTCCTCTCTGAAATATGACACCGTCCTATAAATGACATCAGTTTGTGTGCCCCTCAGACAATGACTCATGATTCTCAGTCTCCTCGAGCACATTAAGACGCGATTACATTGTTAGCTCAGCTCTCCTGCCTGCTAGATGAGAGCGGTGAGCACGGCTTCTTTGTTTGAGTCACGTTTTGCTGCAGCAGATTCCATTCAACCTCCTGACACCAATTTGTGTGATATTTCAGCACTTAGCGCTCAGATAGGAAAATGGTATTCCCACCTGTGTCCTCTAGGCAGACAGCCCACTTTCAGGCTTAGCCATGTGATCTCCGCTTTCCCCAAGTCTAGTCCACTCTATTGAAATTCTCCTGAAATTCACGCATTAAACTCTCCCACGATCCATCACTATGAAACTGATCATCGCAGTGTTGTCTTTTACCGTTATTGTTATTAATCTTCAGAGATTAATGCTCCCTGGTGCTTCTGACTGACTCACATGATTTCAGCTATTAATCTTTATCTCAATCAAATTATTTACTGTTTTAACTTGGACGGTCTTGCTGCCTCTGGGGTTGAATCTTATCAGCTCTAATGGCTTCACAGTGAAAGCTATTTTTTAAAATCCCACAGACTTTATCATTTGCAAACAAATTCTATACCCAAGAATTCCTGGACAGTGCAGTTATCTTCTTGAGCCCCTTTCCAAACAATGTTTTCTTCCCCTTTTTGTTTGTTTTCCTCCTTCATGGGGTCAGTTGAATGTGGTGCCTGAGAAATGACCTTCCAAATTCTCCATTCAGATGCCTGATTTGTAGGACACTACTGTGGTGGACGTAAGAATACTCCTTGCAAAGGTCCTCCTACAAAGGACATAGTGGACTAAGTGTCCCAGCTGCTGTCCTTTGACATCCATCACAGGTTTGCACCAAGACCACATCTCCTAAGGACTACTTCTAGTTAATAAATGAAAGTGTTAGGGATAGGGATACTAAAGCAGACTCATTCCCAGGAGACAAGAGACTTATTTGTCTACCAGTTTGGGCTCTGAGGCTCCCTGTGATTTTGCTGAACCTGCCTTAGACTGCAGGGGAATCTAGAATACTTCCACCCAACTTTCTCTCCCCCTAGTTCACTTAGGGTCAGATCGCAGCATGCGCTGATGGCTGTCCCATACCGTCCCAGCTTCCTCCCCAAGACCTAGACTCACACAACCCTTTTTCTACCTCTCTCTGCAGATAAAGACCTAGCTACACATGGAGAACTTAACTTTAAAGAAAAATGATTCTGGGAAGGACACGAGCAACAGGCCAATCTCTCTGGGAGAAAGCTGAATCAGTAAAATTGTTAGTGGGATGGAATTGAAATAGCTGGTTTCTAAGATGGGGCACGTAGCATTTGGTATTTCAAGAACCCACTAGATGGAACACTACCTAATTAACTTAATTAAGGTTCAGTATATTCATTAGGATGTATTCACAAACAATTGGAGGTCAAAGGTGGGGAAAAGACATGACAAATATAATGAGACACAGAGGGTGCGATTGTGTACCCCGAAGTATCCTACAGATGACCATGTAGTCTGATTCTGCATCTGGAAAGTGGGTGCTGATAGTTTTTCTTTTAACTGTAAACTACTTTCAGCCTTCTGTGATAAAAAGATATAAAGAGATGGAGATAATATTTATTAAGAATAAGTTTTGGGAGACATAAACTAACCCCAATTCATGATAATTTTAGACAATATGTTACTAGGAGGGCTGAGGGTTTCTTTTGTTCTCTTCCCCACCTCCCTTTTTTTCTTCGCTGGGACATGATAGTTTGACTAAATTAACTATGTAGGTGCCTAAATTTGCATATTTTCGTAAGTTGTTTGGGCTTTAAACTGAAAAAAAAACACTACTGGAAAAAAAATATTTGCAAACCAGTAGTAAAAAACTCATAGTATTTGAACGATGACTCAGATACATACATAATTCCTGGAATTTACAAAACATTTAGACACAACTGTCGCGTTTACCCTGCTCTGTGGGATCCTGTCTCCCCTCACAGCTTCAGAGTAGCAAATGTAGTAACAGCACCCCCTGCCCCCCCACCATTTCACAGATGAGGAAATTGAGACTTGGAGAGCCTGTGACTCACCCTAGATCACACAGCTCATGGGCGGAGTCCCCTGCTTGTCGCCATTCCTCTGCCAGGTGTTCCTGCTCTGACTTTGTCAAGATGGAGAGTGACAGGCGCAGGTGCTGATTCTCTGATGGATCTTGGCTGTGTGGTCCGGGGAAACGGGTGACTCTCCCAGCCCGACTCCTTGCCTTTTCCATCGTTTCCCAGCACAAAGCATGTGTAGGAGGCAGGATCACAGAAGAGAAAAATTAGAAAAGTAGACCATTTTACTGTTGTAGTTATAAACCAGTAACACATGGATTTCAAGTATTTACCCTAAATTCCTTTCCAATGAGTAGATGGTCTTTGTGTCTTTTAAAGGGACACATCATATCCCTAGTAAACTATGAATTCAATTCAACAAATATTTATGGAGCTACTTCATGATAAGAATTAAGCTAAGTGTGGTAGATAAATGGATACATCAGATGCTGCCAGCCTTGCTGGAGACTCATGTGCAGGTCAGATGTTTCTGAAACCATCTTTCTTAATTATTTAGGGAGCTAGTCAAAAGTACAGATCCACGAATCAGTCTGACTGAACCAGAATCATTGCTATGGGTGGGAAGTGGACCCAAAAATATATATTCTGAAAACATAGGTGATCTGCTCTAGCTCACAGCTACACAGTTCAAAACCACCACACCATCTAATCTGTTTTCCTCACTTGAGTGACTTGCATTAGTTACTTAAATATTTTGGAAATACATGGCCAAGACCCAGGAGAAAGGAACTAATTCAACGTGGGAGGAAAAAACCCACAAAGTAATAGTTCTTTATATGTGAACATGAGTTATATTCTCCCCTGCTCTGCCTGTAGGGGACAAGCTGAATGTAAGGTTGATTTGACAGAGCCTTGACCTAGGAGGAAGAAAACTGGGAATCTAATCCCTCATCAGTGAATAATTACAGGTGCTCTCGGGTTCTGGTTCCTTACTGTACAGGCAGGTAGGATGGGCCAGGTGAGTATGACACGTCCTTCCAGGGAACATGCAGAGTCTAGCAGGGACCCTCAACTGCTGGCTGTTGAAGGCTTGTGTTGATGAGTAGTGTTTCATGTCTAGAAAGCCAACCCTCACAGAATGATTCCTGAATCTACAAAATGAGTAAACATCAAGATACACATTATATTAGTTAAATATATAGAAAAAAGACTTTAAGAAAGGGCATAATTCCAGTTGTCTTCTAGGAGGTATGGACTTCATGAAATTATTCAAGCGTATCCATGGAGTTTCTGCTTTCCGTCACTGTGCGCGGTATCAGTACTGCTTGGGGGCGGGCTATCAGCATAATTCTGCAGATGAGCCTAACTTCTCTGCTAGCTGATACCTTGGCGTTCCCTCCTTCCTGTCGCGGCAGAAGGGGACGGCCTGACTGAGTGGGGTAGTGGCGGAGAATCAACTGAACTCTTCTCTGCATGCAGCCCACACCTTCAAAGGTGGAACTCACTTCCAATCAAAGGAATGAAGTGTATACAGATCCAGACTAAAAGCGTTCTATCATGTTGCCTTTTAACATTTCTTGCTGCTTTTAGAAAGGGGAGGGAGAATCAGATTCAGTGACACCACTTCTAATGGAGTCTTTACCTTTGATTTTTTTTTTTTTAAGGAGAATCACTGTACATGCTCATAACGAAACACTTTCTGTCTTGCAATGTCAGTGTGTGTTTTCCCCAGGCACAGACAGGGTCATATATGGCACTGTGATCCTGGGGTCTGGTGTGGATGGCTCCAAGGAGGTCATCTGGGGCAGCCTCTGCCCACGTGCTGAAATTTTGAGGGATGGTTCCTCTCATGGGGTGGTTCCTATCTCAGGCCTTTGAAAGGTCTGCATTTTATCCATCTGGCAGCTCGCTACCTTTCCATGTTTTCCAGGTAACACTGAGTCACAGGAAACCACGCAGTCCTCACTAATCCAGCTAACCTCTGACACCGGTAACTAACTGGCCATCACAGCTGGGCTGATTCTTATTCTAGCCAACCAGAACGAACCACACCCCGCCCATTTCCTCCACTCGGGACACTCAGTCCCAGGAGAGCCCATCAGCTCTGCCTTGTTTCCATGTTCTCAAAGTTAACATTTTATATACTTACCAATACTGATCACAAAGTTATTTCAGGCAATTTCAGAGTAAATAATATGCAGATTACATTCTGAAATAATAGTTCAGAATAAAAATATTAGAGAAAATTCTCTGAAAACTTAGAATATAAAGGACAGCACCAAGAAGACATTTCTCCTGTCATCCTTCTATTACCAGTATTTTATATATATGTTTCTTCCTTCTGAATCAGGGATCTTCTTGCACTGTACTGTTAGAACTTTTCCGATTATTTGGATTATTTACCCTGCCTTTACATCTTCTTTTTAAGAGGAATTTTAGAGCTGCACATTATTCCATAGGATTTATAATATGCCAAATACTCTATCATTAGGTGTTTAGAAGTTTTTTCCCCCTTCTAATTTTTATCTGCTATTCTGTCAGAACTACATTTGAATTCAACTGTTTTTATACTTCTGTGATATTTTTTCCCAAAGGGTAAATGTCTTCAAAGTGGAATTGCTGGTTAATCAGGTATTTTTAACAAGTTTTTTGGGTTTACACCATCCACAACCATTTGGAGAGGGTCCTTGGATTAAATTCGGCACACTGCAGATGGCAGGGATGGTGGTGGTATATAATCTTGGGTAATTTGATAGGTCAAAATGGGTATCTGTTATAAAGATTCTCATTGTTTTGATAACTGTGAATTTTAAAGTGTTGTCCTCTTAGGTTGACTGGATTTGTGTGTGTTTGCGTTTGTTGTTTTCTTTTTTTCTGTTTGTTGGTGCTGTTGGCCTATGCATTGCCCACTGTGATTAAAGTGCCTTTTTATTATCTTGTAAACTCTTCTCATAGTTGATAGTTCACAGGCTTTTGTCTGCCTTATATCAGTCAAGTATTTATTTCATTTTTGTAAGGCCAAGCAGTATTAAATCTTTTTCATTGTCTCTTCCTTTGCTTTCTGATTTCCTGACTCTGAACATGAGTTATGGAACATACATTTTTTTCCTTTTAGTTCTTCTATGATTCATTTTTAAAAATTTAGAAATTTGTTTAACTGACCTGAATTTATTTTGATGTATAAAGGGGGGCAGGTATTTAACATTTTGATGGGGCGGGGGAATCTAAGCATCATTTGTAAAACATCTCCTACACTGGTTTAAATGCCCCCTTTTGCTTGTATTGACTAAGTGCATATTTTAGTTTTAATTCACTTTCTATTCATTACCACCACTGACTCTTAGCTCATTGCAGTCATTTTAGTTGTTGTGAATTTTAAATATATCTTATTTATATGTATGTATGTATATTTTATTTATACGTATTTACGTATATGTAGCACTACACATTCTCTGGAATTTTCTTTTCCCTTGAAAATTAATCTGTTAATCTCTTAAATTGTATTTTTCTTTCTGCTATTTGAATGTGATTTTTTTTCCCCCTTTGATTATATAGGTGAACTATTGTTGTAAATGTTCCTTAAGGGCTTAAGCTTACCCCTCCGGCTAACCTGCTCTCAGCGTTCCCTCCCTTGCCTTACACCACACAGCACGTCCCTTTCAGACCACAACCAATGAATCCCTGTTAACACCAGTAATTGTTAGTGGTCACTGCTCTTGCCCTCCCCCATTCCTACTGTATTTCTACTCTTCCCTTTCCTTCTAATTGTATGTTTGTCTCTCAACCTATACAGCTAAATAGCTCAGACTCGGGAAAGTCACGCTTTTCCAATTTAGAACTTGTATTCCATTTTTCACAGTGTAGGATTTGGGAAGTACTTACGTGTTCTCAAACTTTCTCTAAAGAACCGGAAGACATCAATGTGAGCAGTCACCTCCAACTGTAATTTGCCGTGCAATCCCATTGGATCTCAGTGGGGAGAAAAAATACTCTTCTCCCAGGCTTGCTTCCCTGACAAGAGCTCAGTGATCCGTGCTAGAAACTACCATCTCTTTGACTATAGGGGTCACATATACAGAAACTGTATTTCTCTCCTCCTTTCCTCCGCAAGTTGAATGGCAGGTTTTCCATCAAAATCTAACTTAAAACTGTAATACATTACTATATTAAGAAGTTAGTGGGCATGCTTTGCCAGTGACTTTGCCATCCCCTGAGTTGGACATTTCCCTTGCTGATTGCTCTCTCAGTGACCCAGAGGGTGCATCACCATTCTGTCTTGTGCTACATGCTATTAGTTAATGTAGAAGTCTTCTAAGAAACTGTAGAGCATCATGGTTAAGAGCAAGAGTTGGTGAACCTTTTCTGTACATGGCAGATAATAAACATTTTTGACTTGATGAGCCATAAGTCTTTGGTGCAACTACCCAACTGGGTCATGATAACGAAAAGCAGGCACAGACCATATGTGAGTGAGCATGGCTGTGCTCTGATAGAGCTTTTTGTGCAAAACCAAACACGCTGCATTTGGACCCTATGACAGGCTGTCCCTAGTTAAGATTGTAGGTTCTGTAGCCAGCTTGTCTGTTCACGACTTTCTAAGTGTGACCTATAGTTTCTTACCTTCCTTGTGCCACAAAAATTGGTCATCCATAAAATGAGGATGTTTATAATATCTACTTTAAAGGGTCCTTTTCAAGAGTGAAGAAAGCTCTTAGAATGTGTGTGCCTGGGAACATAATAAACCCTAAACTAAGTGTTTAACGTTGTATTGGTTTGAGGTTAATATATTTTACGTAGATCATTGATAAATTCCAAGTCACTGCGGTAACTCTGGGAGGTTTCCCTTTCTTTTAGTTTGAATCACTTAGGCTTTGGGTCTTCCCCCATCCCTCCCCAGTGTCAGATCTTTCAGGAAATGCCAAAGGGAGGTTTAACTGCCACTGGCTCTGTTGTTTTACTTCCCGGAGGGAAAATTGCAGTGGAAACAGTGGGTCTTCCCCGGATACTTTGTAACACAGAAAACAAGGTCTACTTTGTTACAGCTCCCGAACAGTTCATTGCCTGTATCTCTGTTCACATGGTTTGCCAGTCAAGATCTATTTACTCCATGGTTTCCTGGCTAATTATTTCCAGCATGGCACTGATTGAGCTGTTAATAAAGTGTGAAGGTGCCTTGCAGATACATTCTGAGTCTTAAAGAAACCATCTCCATCTCAAACTGCAAACTGCCGTGTCCTCTGATTCCTCCAATATTCTGGCGATAGCATCTCCAATTGTAAAATTAATCAAACTTCTCTCAGTGACAGAAATGTTAATTTAAAATTTTTGTCACAATTACCAGGAGTGTTATTGCAGCTTCTGACTTGTAATTAATTTCTCCTTCCCTTTCTCCATCACTAGGTTAGACTCCTTTGTAATAGTGATAAATGAAATAGCTGCCTGACCTTTTTTTATTTAAAATAAATTACTTTACAAGAAAAAATTACCTCCAGGTAATCAACACCTTCAGATAAACAGGGGGCCATGGGGCATGAGGTACTTTACTGTTTCTCATGCTCTTTCTCTTTAATTTGTGTGTCTTCAGTGAGTGAAATGATAAATGGGAAGAGAGCAAAGTCAGTCTACTTTTATGGCTGTGTTCCCATGTGGAACTAATTTGGGTTTGTGGTGTTGGTTTTTATGGGTGCTGGGGAATACCAGCAAAATCAAAGTGTGATGCTAAGGAGAGATTGTAAATTAGAATACAAGAAACCAACTGGGCAAAAAAGAAAATCCGATGTTATGTTTACTTGTGCAACAACTAGAAAGTTCAACGTCCTCTCAGTGTGAACAAGCACGGGCTGCAGGCCAGACGCGTGGTGACACCTGGGAACGTGCTAGAAATGCAGACTCTCAGGCCCAGTGCCGGTCCCACTGACTCAAACACGATCTTTGTGTAACCTCTTTACAGACTAGGATTTGGAAAACAATGGGGCCCAGATGTTCACATGGCATGTATTGGAGGCAGTTACCAGTGAGGTTCGTAAACCTCAAGCTCCTGGTACCACAGCACCATTTGTGCAGGGAATAAGAGTTCCAAGGTGCATATTTGAATTTCAGAAAGTGAGAAGACATACTTACAAGCAGGATTTGCTTTTTTAGTCCTCCTGCAAAATGGCCAGCTTTGGGGTGACTATCAGAATTGTCTGTTGTTGAAAGGCAGGGACCATTCACAGTAGAAGATCGCCGCGCATCTGAGCAAGCACGTGGAAAGGGTAACGGAACCTCCTAGAGCTACCGCACACATCCAAAGCAGTTGGTATAAGGGTGTAAGGAGCTTTTGTAGAGCAAGTGGATTTGTTTGTTTAGCAAGGGTGATCGGGAGATAATGAGAAAGGGTTTCCTGCCTCCTGAAATTGAATGACGGGGTAGGAGGATATTGCCTGGCTGAGATGCTGGGGACAGAACATCATGTAGATGCGGCAGCACTTCCTGGGGGCCGGGGAACATGCCAGCCCCCGTGCTGGACTCTGGAAGTACAGCCATGAAGAATGAAGCCAACAGGGGTTCCCGTCTGGAGGAGCTCCTGGAGTCTGGATGTGCTGGGCAACTGCCTTCGTTTCCCTCTGGGACCAGGTTCATGACTTCCTTTGAATCTGTTACTTTTCCCATTAATTCAGTCTGTGACTCTCTATGTAGCTTCTGTTTTTGCTTCCAGATCTTATCACAAGTAAGGTGACCACTGGTGTCACTATCACTGGAGTTGGGACGGTTGGAATGGGACTTCTTGGCAGAACTGGGAATGCCCTCGTTTGTTCCTGTTGTTGCTGGTCAGCAAGGTCGTTAAAGAGGCTGGTTTTTAAAACCTCCATCCTCAGCAGAGGGCTGTGAGAATGAGGATTATGTGCACAATGCTTTTCTGGGGAAAACAAGACTGGCTTGGGATCTTTGTTGTGAAATCCTCTGTCAAAATTCATTAAGGGAATCATGTAATTACAGTTTATGCATCTAGATGGCCCCCCAATGGCTTGTTTCTTAATTTGGGATTAGTTTGTAAACATCTGAAAGAGCAGTGAAAAGACTAAATGGACTCTTTTTGGGTTAAAACTTAAAAGGGCTAAAACAAATCTTTGTGTTAGTTTTATCTTAAGGGCAGTGATGGTCAGGATGTGACTGCTGCCCCTGTAAACTTTATCATGTTAGGTGTAAATCCTCAGATTGGGGCCCAGGGCTGGGAGGCCCAACAGACAAGCTGGTATTATTGTTAAAACCTGGGCACGCCACAAACAAACTCACAACAGGTGGCAAGGCTGGCAGGAGATAATTGCCAGCCCCCGGGTTCATAGGGGGGCATGGGCCTTGAGACTGGACATTGCTGGCCCTTGATAAACTCAGTTATCACTAATACCCACATGCTACTGAATATCTTATTTCCGTCACCAAATGGAGATTTTACAATGACTTTGTAACATGCCAAATTAGGTTAATTATCTTTAAGAGTGTTTTGGAAGAACTCTGTTCTGAGGCTGTAGGGGATGGGGCACAAGCTGGCCTTTAAAATTTTATTTTAAAAAATCACTAATTTTTGTACCTCCTTTCGTTACTACTCCCTGCCTTGAGGGACACCCAGCAAGTGTCCCTTGTGTCACCTTTTTCCATAGCCACCCAGTATCACTTTTATGGAGACCAAGGTCCTAGGAGTATCTCCCCTCCCAGCATGTCCCTTCTTACCCACTGCATGTCCCGGGCAGTTCTGAGCCATTACCACCCTCCATTCTGGTTCTTAGAGACTTCTACCCATTTCTGTCTCTTGATATTTCGATACAGACATCTCAGTCCAGCAGGGAGCCCCATGAGGGCAGAAGCAGGGCCTTGCTCATCGGGGACCCTTGATGACCATATGATGCTGGCGAACCACATCCTGTCACCAGAATGCAGTTGGCCCTCAGAGTCGGTAGAATGTGTGAACTGTGTGCCTTCTTGCATAAAATTCCTTAAATACCTCTGCTTTCTACAAAATGGAGTGAAAACTCTCTTTAACATCATCTTCATGCTCCTCCACCAGGCTCAGTTTCAGCCCACTGAGATTATCTAGACCCTGCAGGTATCGAGCCCCCACGTGCCACTGGATCTCCAACATGCTCTTTCCTTTCCCTGGAATGGCCTTCCCTCCGTCCCTACCCTTCACATTCCTTTGTGGTTAACTCCTGTTCCTCCTTAGCTCTCTGCTTCGATATTACTTTTCTGGGAAGCCCTGAAGTCTCTGACACTGGTTCAGGCACGTGTCTGTCTCCGTAGCATCCCATACCACCCCCACACCCCCACACTACTTGGCACTTTGACCTTCTTGACTGCAAAGTCATTGAGGACAAGTGTCATACCTCTCTTAGTTCATCTTTGATCCCTAGCCCCTAACGCAATGCTCTGCACAGAGCAGACACTCATTTTTTTTTTGTTACTAATGTGACGTTAATCACAGATGCTGTAGGGCTAGGAAGTGCATACATAGTCTGGCTGCTCCGTGGAGAATGGGGGGGGCGAGCTCCTGGGTGGGAGCTGTTCTGTGCTGAAGTCCTCATGCCCTAAAACAGGAAGTTAGGGCCTAGGGATCAAAGAGTGAGGCTTGCTCTCAGTGGGTGTTCTGAGAGGCCTTGAGAGGAGCTAGTGTGTGGTGACTCGTCATCGCTATCGGTGCTGGTGGGAGCATTACTAGAGCCACTGGAGGAGCTTTACCTTGAACTCTCTGGACATGGAATAACTCTGTTCTTACTATTATTATTTAGTATAGTGTCCTAAAGCTGTGAAGTGAGCTATGGCACTGGACCAAGGGATCTTTCAAAAAATATTTTTAGTGGTGTTTAATTCTAAGCATTCCTTCTTTTGGCATGATCTGCCCTCTAGATCACTGAATTTGTAGGCCAGAAGTGGGGACGGTATATCTGAGCCCATCGGCCACCTACCATCGAGTATTTGTGTTTCCTACTGACTTTCTCAGCAAGCATTCTCTGTGCCTGTGTGCTGTGGATGGCATTGGTTCTTTCCATTCAGTAATCATTCACTGGAGGTCAGAATGTGCCCGGCATACAGTCATGGGGGTGAACAACACAGGTGAGCTTGTTTACCTTCCCTTGGGGGAACTGGACAATAAACAGAAAAGAACGAGGATAGAGCCGCACTGTGAGGGCACAGTGGGGAGGCAGTGATGGTGATCAGACAGGTAGGCCTAAATGCCAAGGACTCCTAAGACTGGCCTCTGTGGAGGGTGTATTTACAGAAAAACTGAAAGATCAGAGAAAGCCAGGGGAAGTGTTCCAGACCAGAAGACACAGGATATACTCAGACCCTGAGATGAGGAAAAGCCTGGCAATTTTCAGAAACTGGAAGTCAAAAGAACGCGCTGGCAGGAGCGTGGGGCCTGAGGGGGGCCGCCGTGTGAGATGCTGTGGGGGGAGTAGGCAGGGTCTGAGCCGTGCAAGACCAAATGTGGTGTTGCCATATTTGCAGGGACATTGAAGCCACTGCAGCATTTTAGGCTGAGAAATTAGATGGTTTCACTTAAAATTTTAAAAGCTCCCTCACTTTACTGTGTTGATTGGATTGGACTAAAAACAACAAAGTATTGCTGAAAGGAAATTTAAAAGACATAAATAAATGGAAAGGTACCCCATTTAATGAATTAGAAGACTTAGTGTTATAATAACATTACCCAGAACCATCTACACATTCAGTGCAATTCCTATTTTTTAAAAAACATGAACTTTTTTTTTTTGTAGAAATAGAAAAGCTAACCCTAAAATGTATATGAAATCTCTAAGGACCCTGAATAACCGAAACAATGTTGAAAAACAAGGACAAAGTTGGAGGGCTTCCTGCTTTCAAAAATCACTACAAAGCTACAGTAATCAAAACAGTGTGGTATTGCCACAAGGACAGCCATAGAGACCAATGGAATAGAATAGGGAGCCCAAAAGTAGACTCCAGCATATACTACCCAATGCTTTTTGACAATGATGCCAGACCATTTAATGGGGAAAGGATCATCTTTTCATAAGTGACGCTGGGAAAACTGGATATCCACATGAGAAAGAAAGAAGCTGGACCCTTACCTTATACCGTATAAAAAAATCAACTCAAAATATATCAAAGACCTAACCATAAGGGTTAAAACTATAAAACTCTTAATAGGAAACAGAGAGAAAACATCATGCTATTGGACTTGGCAATGACTTCTTGGTAATGACTCTAAAACCACAGGCAACAAAAGGAAAATAAATTGGACTTCATCAAAATTAAAAACTTGTGCATCAAAGGATACTACCAAGAGAGTGAAAAGACAACCTACAGAATGGGAGAAAATGTAGTAAATCATAAATCCGATAAGGGATTCATATCCAGAATATAATTTAAAAATGGGTGAAAAGGTTGAATAAACATTTCTCCAATGAAGATACACCAATGACCGACACTGACATGAAAGGATGGTCAGCATCACTGTTCATTAGGGAAATGCAAATCAAAACCACAGGGAGATATCACTTCACACCCATTAGGCTGGCTATTATATTTTTAAAAATGGTAAATAATAAGTAGAGAAATCGGAACACTTGTGTATTGCTGGTGGGAATATTCACGTTGCAGCTGCTGTGGGAAACACTACAGAGGTTTTCAAAAAGTTCATCATAGAATTACCATATGATCCAGTAATTTTATTTCTGGGTATACCCAAAAATATTGAAAGCAGGTGCTGAAACAGAGATTTGTACATTAAGTTCATAGGATTATTCATAATAGCCAAGAGATGAAAACAGCAGTCATGCCCATCAACAGATAAATAAAACAATAGAATATTATTCAGCCTTAAAAAAGAGAAATTTTGGGACATGCAACATGGATTGAAGACATTCAAATAAGCCAGAGACAAAAGGACAAATATTGTATAATTCCATTTGAAATATGTAGAATAGGCAAATTCATAGAGATAGAAAGTAGACTACGTTACCTGGGACTGGGGGTAGTTACTGTTTAATGGGTGCAGAGTTTCACTGTGTGTTGATAAGAAGGTTTTGGAGGTGGATAGTATGACGGTCGCATAACGTTGTGGATGTATGTAGTGATGCTGGATTATACATATAAAATGGTTAAAATTGATCAGTTTTATGTTAGGTATATTTTACCATAATTAAAAAGAAATGAAAAAGGAAAGTTTGGACTGGAAGAAGGGAAAGAATGTTAACTGGCATACCAGTGAAGACAAATTTCATTCAGTGTTAAGGTTCTAGAGGGTGATGCCTTGGGTTAGGGTGGAGACAGTGGAAATGAAGAAAGACGATTTTTGTGTGTGATTTGTAGGAATGAAATGTCACTCATTGGGTTTTGTCTTATTTTTTTACCTTGAGCCAAAATAAAAACACTTCTTACTGAAATATGTGTTACTTGGAGAAGATTCCATCATTTCAGTGGCTCAAGGCCCTATATGTGCATGCCAGTTTTGAGTAAGAAGTTCCCTCGGTGTCAAGTTGCTTTCATTAATTTATTGACATTGACATGGATCCCTTGGGTGATCTTTGTACCCTAGGCTTATCCATTTGGTGCCAGAAAAACCAGCATTACTAATACGGGTCTCTGACACCATGGTCTTACCTGTAAATAAATTTCCCCCAAATTCTCAGCAGGCATTTGTTTTTGAGACGGCAAGTTAGTCTATAAAATATTGATTTTTATGTAGCATTTGTACAGCGAATTAGCTCTTTGGAAGAGTAGTCTTTTTTTTTTCTTTTTTTTTTTAGCATCATCAAAGAATAACAGAACAGCTTCTATTCCTTATGCTTATCCCTCTGAGATTTACACAAAGAAAATAGCATTGGAGGCCCATATACAAAGATTCCACCACATGGTCGCAATTTCCTAAAGTTCAGCTTTTCCGCTTTTGCCAAGGAGAGCCAGAGTGGATACTATGGAGGTTTGTTTTGGAAAGCGTACTGCTTCTGCAGCCTGTTCTTTAAAGCAAAAGGAAATGGCTGCAGTGGCCCCTGTGTGCTGGCCCTGCGCTCTGGGGCCGAACAGCTGGGTTGGTGTTACGGCGGGCGGCCGTGCATTGTTGAGGCCTGTAAGACATGACTGGACGGTGACGGGTGGGGTTCAGGCAGCCCCAGTGGGACTGGCGGGCTGATCCCACAGGGTACCCTAACTTATGACCCAATGGGGTGTATATGTCAGTAGAGACCTCAGGCCGCAGATACTGAGTTCCAGCCCAAAGAAAACAATCCCCTTTAGAATGTGGTGAGGATACAGGGGCTATTGAGATTTTATAGTTATTTCCTTTTTCACTTTTACAATAAGTCCATCTTCCCAGGCCGTCTTGAGTTTGGGGGAGAACAATCATAACTCCTACTATAAAAGTAACAGTGGCAATTGTAGTGAGCTCTCATATGTTAACCACCATGCCAGGAACTGTCTTCAGGGTCAGGTACGGACTGAACTGTGTTCCCCTAAAATTCATATTTTGAAGGCCTAACCCCACAATATGACTGTCTTTGGATACAGGGCCTTTCAGGAGGTAATTAGGGTTAAATGGAGTCCTAAGGATAGGGCCTCAATCCAATAGGACTTGTGCCCTTAGAAGAAGAAGAAGAGCCAGCGGAAATATGGTAAGGACATAGTGAAAAGGTGGTCATCTGCGAGCCAGAAAGGAAGTTCTAACCAGACACCAGCCCTGCTGGCACCTTGATCTTGGACTTTCAGCCTCCAGAATGGTGAGAAAATGAATTTCTGTCGTTTAAGCCACCGGGTCTGTGGTGTCTTGTTATAACAGCCCTCACCCACTAACAGAGGATCATATGTAGCTTATCCCAGTGAATTCTCACAATCAGCCTGTGAGGTGGGTTCTATTATCCTGATCTTACAGCCGGACTCTGAGGCTCCATAGGCTAGGTAGACTAATAGCACAAGCAGGAGCTGAACTGAGCGGCCTCTACTCTTAAACGTTGAAAGTGATGGTTTTCACCAAAGAAAATGAAATTTATTGCCTTGTCTGAAATGGCTTACTTTCTCGTGTTGTTATATTGGATACAGTGCTTTACCTTCTATGTGTCATCGGCACCCACTGAGGCAGCTCACACACGGTAGGTCCTCATAACTTCACCGAATAAAGGATGTAGGGGCACTGCAAGTCATAGCTAATGTGGAGTTATTTGGATCATCCCTTTAATTTTACTGGTTTCACTTATTCTTTCTCTGCATAAAGAAGATAAGAATTACTCAGAAAATTCAGTTGCATACATGAGCAATTGACTAAAATATAATTTGAGGAAAAATTATGATTCTCAGGCAACTCATTGTAAAGAAAAGATACAGAAAGATCATATGGCACCACTGAGATTTTTAAGCAGTGGAGTGGTATATTTGTATTGGTATATTTCTCAAACTATGTAAAAGAGGCTCATTGGTGTCCATCTTGAAGTAGTCTTGCTCATTTAACTCCAGAATTGTTGAGTGCAAAATATCTTTGGTCCATGTTCTCAACTATTTTTACTCCCTGATGACCAATGCCAGTGGACTCTACGTCTTTGGAAAGAAGCCATTCTCCACGTGGCCTTGTGCTCATTCTTCCATCTAAGGAAGACTGGACATTCCCTGAGCCTATTCCATGCCTTTTCTCCTCAGCTCTGGGGAAAAAAATTTTTCTCAAGTCAGAAGCATATGTACATGCCTTTTGCTTTCCTTTGAAATACTGTCTTTAAAGGAGACAAATTATTCTTATCTCCTTAGACATTGGTAAAAGATGGCAAAGCTATGCTCATTGAAAAGAATTCCCAGTCTTTGAGACCAAATTCACTGGGACCTCCCTGTTCCCAGAAAGGGCACTATATTATCATATGACAGGTGAGCAGTAAGAGTTATTAAATGAAAAGAGAAACTCAAGAGATGTTTGGTCCCAGGTAAACCAAACTTCAGAAAACTTGATGTATGTCCATCTGCAACTGAGCAAACAGAACATCTTCTGCTGACCCCATTGTACTCAGGTATGTTTGTTTCAATAGCATCACCTCCAGAGAAGTGGGGATCAGGGCACCTGATGCTTGAATGTTAGTAGTAAATGATCTAAGACAGCGTATTTATGTATCTATTAAAAAATAGAATCCATTTTACAGATTCATCATCCAGCATGTTTTCAAGAATCCACTTCTTAAAGTGAGATCAGTTTCTTTCCTCGTTTTTGATTCCAGTCAGAAATCTCTGAATCCTTCCACTGCCTTCAAAGTGATACTTAAGCTTTAGAATGGTAGAGTAGAAGGGATAAGGAAGAGACAGAATTCAACTCCCTCATTTTATAAATGAGGAAAATCCGAGTAACTGATTTGTCTAAGGTTACATACCTATTAATGGCAGGCTCATGTCTGAAACCTAGATGCCCCGTTCCCAGGAAAGACAGACTTTGCTTCCAGTCTTGTAAAGGGATAATTGCTTCCATCATTTGAAATCGAGATAGGTCTAAATACTGCTGGGTTCAGCCTCCTCCCAAGATGGATGTGTAATTGTCTGAGGCATCATCTGTTATTCTGCCAAAGATTCAACACACGACTCAGTGGGAAACCAGTTCTAATTTAAGTCAGGGCAAGTGACGTGTTTTTTTCCTATTGTGGGGCATGACAAGTTTCAGAAATAATGAGCTCCACTCCCCAGAGGTCTCTTTGGCTTGGGTATTGTACTCTAAAGTCATTCTTACTAATATCCTCTAAGGAGCTGAAGGGTTATACATGGGTTCTTAGAGCCATGTTTTATTATCAGGATCATTTGTTCCACTTGTGCATACCAGTTAAGCACATGGAATATAAAGAGGAATTTACAGTATTGTGTGTGTGTGTGTTTAACTGAATGTGGAATGTTGCACTGAGTTTTGATATCATATTAAGGTGTGGGTCTCATTTTTATTTAAACCCTCTCTGGCCTGAGGCACTTTTCTCATGACAACCCTCCCTGCTGCAACCTCCTGCCATAAAGGGAGTTTATGGTCAAAATATCAAAAGGTAGATAGTTTGTTATTGTCAAGCATTTGAGCAGTTGGTTGCAGTGGACGGGTGGAAACAGAGTCCCCTACAAACTCTTCCATCTATGGAGAGACAAAGTCCTTTGTATTATCCAAGCCCCGCATAGCCACACAAATGCCAGGTGCCTTCCCCAAACACTTGTTTATGTGTCTGCTGTGTGATCAAAATAATGTTTCTTAACCCTTTGTGACACAGGCTCTGTGGAACATCTAATGAAAGCCATGGACTTTCTCTTTCCACCCACCCCTGATGCATATGGGTACACACACCCAGTGCTGCTTATAATTTCAGAGGGCTTATGAGCCTCATACATAATTCAGTCTAGTTAAAGGGACAAAGTCAAGCTAACACATAAAATGGTTAATCACAAGGTGGCAAATCCCACCATGTGGGGTCTAGAAGGCAGAAATCCCTTTGGGTTGGAGAGACATGATCTGTCCCTTGAAGCACAAACATGCTTTCGGTAGGTGGAAAGAAAACAGGGGTGGGGAAGGGATGTTCTGCCTAAGAGAACAGTGTATGTACAAAGCTGCTGGGAGAATGTTAAATAAACAACAATGTAAATAGCAATGATAATATGCAGTAAATGTTTTCTATTCCTTAGAATCACCTAACATAAATTTCCAAAACTGGTGATATTGTTGACCTAATTCTGATGAGGAAGAGTGATTATATGTCCAATCAAACTAAGTTAGCCACAGTTTGGAGTTGCACATAACATCATTTATTGGATGATGATTTGTGTTCTTAGCTACAAGACCTATTCATCTTAACCTTTTCTCTGCAACTCTATCCAATTCAATGTTATTTTCTGGGTATCAGCAGCTCTATAGGAGACCCAGTATGTGTTCAACTTATGCAATCCAATCTTTTTTATGCATTTTTCCTATGATTAGTAAAAGCAAAAGTTAGAGTCTTATGTATTTGCATATCCATATACACTTGCATACGTGCAAAAATATTTGCATATGTGCAAAAAATAGGAACCTGAAAGTTTTTCCAAGGTATTGGCAGTGATTATCTCTGGGGACTAGGATTGGAAGACAGAGATGGTGGGAGGGGAACTTTACATACTGCTGTGTTGTTTGAACTATTTACAGTAAGCACATATTACTACTGTAATTAAAGAAAAAGAAAGAAATTGAATTAAACATACCTCTAAGTAATATGTAGCCCTTTCATCCTTTTGAAGGTATGATGAAAAAAAATTATGCCACAAGGGAAATTTATTTGATCAGAACCTGCTTTTTAAAAATCATGTAATGAAGCACCTTGCCCTGGATTTCCAGTAGGCTTGCTTTGCTTAAATATGCAGATCTCCACTAGTAGTTTATAGTAACTGGAAGTTGTATTTGTTAGAGTGCCATCTCATCCCCACACTGGCATGTGCCTGTGATTTGCTGGCACTGGTCCCCTCGCTCTCTCTGTATAATTTGGATGTTTGAAGCTGATATGCTGGTTTACCACATCTCTTGTCCCCTCTACCCTGAGATTGGGTAGGGGGGCATTTCTAGCCCTGTGCCCTAGGGATCCAGGATGACCCAAAGAACCACACCTTTGGTGTTCTGGCAGAGCTCCAGTGTTCCTTTATGCTAACAGCATACCCAGAATTCAATGCAAATTTTTGCTGTGATGTGAGCTAACCAGGCACACAGAGCCTGCCTAAGGGTCCAGGGGTGTAGCATATAAACAGATGGAAAGTACAAAAGGCTGACGGCTAATTCAAGTATTAAGATCACATGCATTTAAGGAAATAATTTTTTTTGTGCGTGATTATGCTATAACGTCACAGGGTAAAACTGCAAACAAAACTGCCTCTCTCCTCTGACTATCATGTAAAATAACACATTAAATGAGAAAAAATCAAAAGGCCACAGAAACACTTTAAGATGATGAATGAGGAAGGCAGGAATATGGGTAGTCTCTATTTTTGACAACACTGATTGCTTTAGGAAGTAGAAAAGGAATGGTGGGGAAAGACTGCATACATGTTGGTGTAAGACAAGGGGAAGTTGCAGCATAGAGACAGAGTGGCATAGCAGTTATTAAGAACATGACTTCTGGCCGTTCAAATCCTGGCTGCTCCACTTATGAGCTGAATGACCTTGGGCAAGTGACTTCACCTCTCTGTGCTATGAAACAAAGTTGGTTTAAGTGACTACCTCTTGGAATTATTAAGAATTTTGAAGGAGCTCATATTTCCATTGCATTTAGAATATTTCCTGGTATGTAGAAGGTGTAATGAAAAATATAAATTAATAAATATATGAATCATATATCTCTTAACACTTGCCAGGCCCTGACCTGAGTGGGATGCTCCAGTTTATTCCTCAGAACACTGTGAGAGGTTTTGTGATAGTTCCCATTTGAAAGTTGAGGACAGCGAGGCTCAGAGGATGACTGTTTGTTCACGATGGCACCAGGAGCAGTATTTAAATACAGGTGATCAGATCTCAGAACTCATGTTCTCAGCTACGATCATCTCCTGGAGATGGGAAGGGAAGAGTTAAAGAAATTCTGACCCCAAACCAAGTATCCCATCTATGGCTTAAAATTATTTAGGTGAAATGGACATAGAGTCTCCTTTTGGGGTGACGAGAATCTTCTGGAACTAGAAAGTGGTAATGGTTGGGCAGCTAAATACCACTGAATTTTTCACTTTAAAATATTTACAATGGTAAATTTTACATTATGTGTATTTTACCACCATAGTAAAAAAAAAAAATTGCAAGTCCAAGGACAAGTAGCCCCCATGTGAAGAGAATGTTGACTGTTAATCTTCATTGCAACTACTGCAGCCAGGGTGCACGGGGACAATAGTCCGTCTTCTCCTTGAGGTCCATGTCTCTTCCTGAAACAGGGATTCTTCCAGCTTTATTAAAAAGACATTTGATGTGAATTCTGGATGTAATGCAATCTCCCTGGGGCAAGCATACAACAACTGTCCCCCCTATAAGAAGCATAATCGTATTTTCTTCCCTGATAATAAAGTTCCTTGTACATTTTAAATCTTGATGTGTGAAAGCTGAAAGCAAAGAGTCCAGGAGGGATTGTGTTTTCTGTGAATAATTTCACAAGACCGAAGGCAACATGAAGAGGAATGAAATTAAGGGGGAATATTAAGAAATATAAATTAAGCATAATTTGCTTTTAATTTTTTTTTTACTGAAATCTGTGAGGAGCCCATTGTCTAGTTGCTGAATAATAAAACTGTTTTTAAAATTCCTTATAATGCCTAGAACCAAAGTTTTAGAAAAATTTAATCCCTTAGTGAAGAGGGGCTAACAGGTGTGACAATATGTTGTGGGCATGTTGTTTTACTTATTAAAACAAAATTTTTAACCATTTAATTGATAGTGTTATGGAAACATTGTAAGGGTAGCCTTTACTGAGGTTGACTCTTGAAGAGCTATTTTGTCTTGTTTATTACATTTGTTATATTTAACCCAAAACAGAGATATCAAACTAATTCATAAAATTTATATCTACAACATGAATCACAAAGTTGTAAGAGAGTCCTGTGTTCCCTCTTTCCTTATTTTGGCCATGGAGATGAGGTGAAGGCTTCTGTTTTATTTAAAGAACTGGTCTCCTTAACAAATACTTGAGGCAGTTAAAAGAATTTTTATCTTATGATAAACCAATGCAAATACAGTATGCAAGAACAGATTCCAGTATAATATCTAAAGAGTGTGGAACTTTTGCTGACAAACAAAAGAAAGAGGTCAAAACAATGGAACAGACTATTTGTTGCTTCAAACAAAAGCCTGGTCATGGAGCCCCAGGCTCAGATAACGCCCAAGGAGATTCAACACCAGATCCTTACCATTATCCTTCAAACTGCATTTTATTCCTTAGTAACTTACCAGTCGAGACCCATGGGGTGATGCTATCAGCTGCTTAGTTCTCTGGTTCAAGGAAATACGGTTTATACTTGGGAACAATGGTACGGGTTTTATTGAATTTGAAAATGGTGAGCTTGGTAGAGATGCCAGGTAGGTTGGCTAAATCTTCCAAGGGTTAGGGGAGCCAATCCCTGTGCAAAAATCCCCATATAACTTGCAACCCCCCAAAAAGTTTCCTAATAGCTTACTGTTAACTAGATACTGATAACATAAAGTCAATTAACACATTTTGTATGTCATATGTATTTATATACTGCATTCTTACAAGTAAGCTAGAGAAAATACATTTTTAAGGAAATTGTCACAAATCAACAAAATTTACCTATTTATTTATTGAAAAAAATTCACGTTTAGGTGGATTTGCACAGTTCAAACCTGTGTTGTTCAAGGGTCATCTGTACTCCTTTTAAAGGCTTAGTGTTATTTATAGTGTTTATTCTTATGACATTTGGTCAAGTAAATCTGCTAATTTGGGGGTTTAGAGGCTAGTGAAACTAAACAGTTTTAACACCTTTTGTTAAGGATTTAAAGTAAGATTTTTAAAGAGATTTTTGTTGTTGATGTTATTTTTAGCTTCAGTAGACTTAGGAACGTGAAAGCCTTAATTTTATACACTAAAATGGATTTACAGTCTCAAAAACAATCCTGGTACTGCCATTATAAAGTCAGCTTCACTGTTTTTGTAGCTTGTGGGACAGAAAGTGAACCTGTGGGAGGCAGGGGAAGGCAAAGACAAGCTGGCTACTTATCTGGAAGGGTGAGCTCCAGGGAGTAATTTCTTGAGAATGGCCTGGGGCCTCATTTCTCATGTCTTCCTCTGTGGGAGCCACCATTCACTGCAGAAGTAGAGAAGCAAAATATATGGGGCAGCATAGAAGGGTTCCAGGCTGGATTTTGATCATTGTTTTTATTATATTTTCTAGTTCTACGCTAGGAAGACAAGATGGCAGATCCAGTTGTCAAGCTGCTTGGATGGTCTTGGACTCAGGTAAGTGACATTTCTTTATATTTGTTGAACCAAGAACTCATTCTTCCCAAGAGTGGGTGATGTAGGCTACAGAATAGTCCATGGTAAGGAATGGTTACTGTTTGACTTATTCTGAAAAACATACATGGGAGCAGAGTTCTTGTTTTGACTCACTCCCAATATGATCGATGTTCTGCTTATAGGATAATACTTTATGCCTTTGGAGGTTTGAATTATTGAATTCTACTAAGTGTTGCAAGATGCACTGCCTTTCAAAATTTCTCTGATATTCATGTGACCTGGGTCTGAATGTGATGGTCTGGCATGGCTACATGGGTCCAAGATGCCAATCTCTGCTGGAAACATGGTATCATATTCTCCATTCTACTGTTAGTGATACTGAGATTTGTGATTTTAATTTAAAATAGCATAAGACATGATGGCAGCAAAATGTCAACTGTTGTCTCTTATTATAGATATTGGAAATGGTATTTGTTAAAAGGTGAAATGGTACCCCTTGTCTTGCTTTCGGTTTCATAAATAATATTTGGTGTTATAGACTCACTGGAGATCCCCAAAGCATCTTGTCTGTGCTAATGTGGAATGGAATGTTTCTCATTTTGGGTAGGATGGAAAGACTTAGAAGTCAGAAATCTTGTAAGAGGAAAAAAGAGGGAGGAGTGTATCTTACCCAAGAAAAGAGAACTGTCTTAGTGCTAAACTTGTGCTGTTTTTCCTTGCTCTGGAATATTGTTTGTACTTAGGGGATAAGAGGTTAAAGCACGATTATTAAGCAGTTGTTTAATTGTCGCCTAGATGGTGAAATGGATTTCTAAGAACCTACCCTTCTGTGTGCCCTTGGTCCTTGATTTGTGGCCTCAGCAACTGGGATAGTTCCCCCTTCCGCCCTCTGTGGAATAATGGTCCTCAAACTCTGTTGTCTCAGATCCTTTATGTTTATAAATAATGGAGGACTCCAGAGGTCTTTGTTTATTTACTATATTATGAATTAGATGAAAGTTAAAATTTGCATATTTATTTTAAAAATAACAATAATAAACCCAGTGTATATTAACTAAAATATCTTTTATAAACAATAGCTATATTTACCAAAAGAAAAAGAAATTAGTGAGAAGAGTGGCAGGCACTCTTTTACAGTTTTGCAAACCTTTTTAAATATATGGTTTAATAGAAGATGGTTGGATTTTCTTATCTGCTTCTGCATTCAGGTTGCTGCAATGTTTGTTTTGGTTGAGGTCTATGAAGAAAACTGATCTCACAAAGATGTGTAGCTGTGAAAGAGATGAATATTTTAATGTTCCTTTTAGATAATTGTGACTATTCTTTGATAATACACCTAAACTTGACAAGTGGTAGTTTTTTTCAGAGCTAGTTGTGGTTTGAAATCTGAAGCCATGTGAATTAGTGTTTTACATTCTGTTACATTAAAATCTGTTGGTCTGCCTCTTAACTTTGAATGGATCTTTTACCCATGAAAATTTTGTAACATTATGCATTGATTATTTGTAAAATACTGGTGCAGCTCTTCCAAATGTTGACAGATTTCAGTGTACAATATGAAAACATCACATTAATTAGTATCACCATCCATCTTACCAGAAAAAAATCTTTATGCAATAGAAAACTTTTAAGTTCATGGATACATTTTTTCCAAAAATGTAAAGTTTACCTAAAAACTCACATTGAATCACTGGCAACAAATACTGTATGTTGTGTTCTCCTTGAAATGACGTTTTGTCTTTCTTCAATTCAGTAAAAAAAAACATCTTCCAAATACCTTTGTCAATACCACTGTTTGTCCATGGTTCTTTCAAGTAAAAATTGTGTTCCATTGAACAATTAGTTTGCCTCTCCACTCAATCACACATGTGCTTTTCCTTGAGACAACAAAAGTGTTTTATGCAGTTTTCCCATTTTGTTATACAGAATATTAAAAATATGTGTACTTACAGAGTTAACTTTTTAAAAAGTCCCTTATCAAGGACATTTTAAATTGTAACCTTCCCAACTTCCTCCTTTTTTAACAAGCCTGTGTGAGGGAGAGAAAGAGAAAGAGGGAAAGGAAGAGGTTGCTTTGATTCTTGCTGAGCCATTTAGCAGTTTGGCCATGATGACTTTTGCATCATCAGTGTATATAGTTCAAAAGGGTGAAAATGCAATAATACCTTGTGTTTATTGCGACCGTAGTTTTGACCTGTTGGCTTCCCTACAAGGCTCTTTGGATCCTATTTCCCCTGGGCTTCTGTGGATCACACTTTGAGAATTGCTGCTTTAGAGTTAACACTTTGTTCTGAGGTGAGAAACCTTTATGAAATTTATTTTCCCTTGTTCCCTTTGGGTATTAACTCTCTGAACTTGGTCATCAGCTGTACCGTGTACCGTGACTCTCATTGGAAGGGCTTTACCTGTGTGAAATATTTATCTCTTAGTGAAATGCTTAACACACATTCCCACTGAAAAATAAGTTAAGACAGATTCTCTGAGAGGAAAAATATTAAAGAGCATTGATCCAAACCTTTAGTGACTAGGTAATATTATTGTGATCTAATCACAGTGACAGAATGTTCTTCAAACGTCGAAACGAACAGCTCCATAATTTTCACAGTGTGCTATGTGACAGATGGCAAAAACTGTTTTGATTTTCCCCAATATCTGAGGAGCAGCTAGCAGAGCCTATACCTCCTATTGTGCGCTCCTCTTTGTCATCTCTGGTCGGCTTGCCAGCACACCGATTTTTACCTCTGTGATGTGTCCTCTGGTTGGCTATGTTTTCAATAGCTACTTAGTATAAAAATAAAATGTGCGAATCCCATCAAATAAAGTAATTACGGCTTAGAAAGTGTCAAAATCCAAAAGCCAGGAGGAACACATTAGGCTCTGAGTACAAGAGACGCAGAGACCTGACAACTAATGTATCACCATGGCAACAGGAGAATCAATATCCCTCCATTGGGCAGAGAGTTGACAGTGATTTTTGCTGGGTCAGAGGAACTGGGGAGAGGGAACCTCCTTCTGCTATGCAAAGAATTGCGCTCTCTTTTTTAACCAAAAACTTCTGACGGATTCCTAAATGCCTGCTGTAAAATCGTAGCTCAGCCTAGGGGAAGGTGCTGTCCATGGTGCTGGAGAAGGGCCGTACTTGGTAAAAGCAGCTGCTGACTGCTGCATTGTCTTAGGTGTCCCGATTGTCTTTAAAACCTGAGGGTGGAGACCTGTGTTTTGCAGTGTTTTCTATAAATGAGTGTCTAACAGGACTAAGAGCTGGCATGTCTTATCTTTTTCTTCTATTTATGATTAACCATAAAAACAGCACAAAGAATTTCTGTGTATGATCTTCAGTATTGTCACATTCGAAATTAGTATTTCTCCTAATGTGTTGTCACAAATTCTCTGATACCCCATCATGGCTGCCGAAGAGACTGGATTAAACCTTCCTGTATGCTCTGTGGATGTTTGTCACTTAGCACAAAGAGCGTCAGCGTTAACATCTGTTTTCCTAAACATGCTTCTCAGGCACAGTGGGTTTCTGGGTTGGATGGATAACAATACATGACCCAAGAGAACAAGAGTTTTCGTATCAAATCTATTTAAAGAAAAATAATTCTGCACACAGTGCATAATGGAATGGATGGTAAATTGGAAAATGGAGACAGTATCTTCCTTTTTCTCTTTTCTTTGACACATGTTTAATGAAACTATCTTGAAACACTGACCGTAAGTCAGGATACAACTCAGCCACATAAAGTTCTATAATGTCTTTCGGTAACGGTACTGATGGCTCTCTCTTATTAAGTGCCATGTTGTGATATTATGGTGAAATTAAAATATGGGCTGCAGTTTTAATACAAGGACATTAACAGAAATGTCATCCTTAACAAATTAGGCACTGAGAAATCTGTCCCGTAGCCAGAGATCTGTGCTCATTTTTGCCTCTTGTTATAACTTATGAAAACAAACCTCACAATGTAAATGCCTGTGGGTTAGATTTCCAGTTGAGAGGCAGGTGACAGGCTGCAGTGGAGAAATGCGGAGAAGCGGAATTTTTGTTTGTTTGTTTCAGACAAAGGATTTCTGGCCTGGGGCGGTCCAGCTGCGGCTGTTCTCAAGGTGGAGGCATTGGGACTGTTTTTCTAACCAGATCAAAAAGAGGAAATTCTGACTGTAATTCACTGTATCAGAGACACAGAGGAGAAGGAAGGGGGAGAGAAGATGAGGTGGAGAGAGGGGATACAGAAAAGAGAAGGGTGGTTATCAATTCTGGTGGAAATCATTTGCTTGAGCTTCCACTTTCAAATTAGAAGAACAAACTATATCTGGATCCATTTGCAAGATAGGAGCCTAAAGGAAAGAGAAAAGGAGGGTGACTCACTGCTATGCAAGTGAGATAAGGTGGTGGGGTCTGTGTTTCTTGAGACAGAACTGCAAACATCAAGTGCGACTGAACTCAAATCAGGTTTATGAAGAATGTGCGTGGTTTCTTACTGGCCAGTCACACCCTGATCTCTTGCTGCCTCCCTTGGTGTTCCGTGGTGCTGTTTTGAGAACAAGCCTTCAAGCCGGCCAGTTGACTGTTTTGTTGGTAGCTGGGTGGAAGTAATGCTGGCCCTGTGGGTCTTCCATGTCTTCACTCTGACCTGCTTTGGTACTTGGACACGTGGAGAATCTGAACCTCACCTCAGCCTGTAGCTTCTTCTGTTCTCTTGATACTGATTCACATCACCTGGGCCACTCGGAGACTCTTGAGCATATGGAAGAAAAGTTTTTCTATACAACTTGTCTTTCCCTCTCCATCCCCTTTTACTTTTTACTTGGAAAAAGAAGTACAATGAATAGGAAAAGAAAGCGAGGAAAACAAATCTGAGTAACTGAACAGAATGTCTTCATAGGACTTATTTATGCAGTCAAAACAATATTTACCGAGTGCCTTCTCCATGCCAGCACTGTGTCAGGCCCCTGGAGTAAACATCCAGTAGAACTGGCCAACACGGCCTCTGCCCTCAAAGGCCACAGCCCATTGAATCAATCAGACACCTATTCTGGTTAATATCATTATTTTTAATGAAACTAAACTGTATCTGTTTAAGTTCTTGCCTGTTTTATTTTTAAAGATGTTCAACTTTTGTGTGAATGCAGAAAACATCCACAAAGTGAATTAGAAAAACATTAACTTGTTTTATTGGAAATTTGTTTCGAATGATCTGGTTTCATAACATATACTACATTCTATACCCAGGAAAATTATTATAAGGTTAATAATAGTATCCAGGCTGCGTGGGCATGGTCAAGGAGCTCATGAAACACCCCACTCAGGCTCAGGGGAGCACCTCCTCTCTGAGGCAGATTAGCTCTGTGGGAATTGTGCACCTTTCTGGGACTGGGGCTTATCCTTAAACTGCACTCTCCAATGTGGCAGCTAGTAGCTACAGTGACTATTTAAACTGAAACTTGATTAAGTGTAAATTTCAATTTTATTTCCTCATCCATACCAGCTAGATGTCAGGTGCTCAACAGCCTCATATGGGTAGTGGCTACCCTACTGGACAGAGCATAATAGAGAGTATTTTCATCATTCCAGGAAGTTCTACTGGACAGTCCTGTTCTAGAAGTCATCCATTTAGCCAGCCTTTCTTAGGCATCTAGCATGTGCCCTTAAGCACTGTTCCAGAATCAAGACACAGTCTCTGCTGTCAGGGGTATTCGGCCCAGTGTAGAATCTGATTAGAGGGCAGACAAGCAAAAGATGTGGTGTCATCAGTGAAGGATAAGGACAGGTTGCTAAGATAGGCAGCAGTTGAGATAAGTTGCTTTGAAAGGATGGTGAGGAAAGGCCCTTTCAAAGAGCTGACATTTCAGCTGAAATCTGATGGATGAGAAGGAGTCAAGCCTTAAAAGCCAGAAAAATAGTGTTTGGGGCACAGGGGGACAGCATGCACAAAGCCACTGAGGTGGGGAAGAACTAGGCTTTTCTGTAGCCCCTTCTCATGGACAGAACATTGAGCCAGGTGGGGGTGATGGTGACGGGGAGTGACATTCCTTTACCTTGGTTACTCCCCAGGCACTTTCACCAGGATGCTTTCTTGTCCCATCTGGGCTCTCTTCCAATTCGTATCACACCATTTTCTCAAGTGTGGCAGCAGGCCTCTTCCCCTGGTCTCAGGATGAAGCTGAATAGAGTGCATTTAGCTTTTATTACAGTTACTTATATTTCGGGGACCTGACATGCTCTATCTGATTGTGGTTAACAATGAGCTGTGGAAGCTTCTCTGTGCTAGTATTTGTTATTATCTTTATCTTCAAAATTTCTCCCCAGTTTCAGACCTTACTGCAGCCTTTCCAGGAAGGTGGTGTCTGTTTCTGAAGGATTTCTTATCCCCTGAATATGCAGTTGGAAGGGGCTCACACCTGCTCACATGCGTCCCCTGAGAATTCACAAGGGCTTTCTGTGGGGGCTCCTTTCACTCTGGCACATGCGTCAGGCCACAGCTCGCACTGACACTGGCTAAGGCCTACACAGAGATCTCTCTGTGACCTCCTGAAACCCGGGTCCAGCCCTTGGAGGAAGGGCAGGTGATGTGTGGTTGGGACTAGTAACAAGACTGAGTAAAATTCCTGCTATAGACCAACAGTGAGAGCAATCCTTGGGAAGCAGGGCTCAAGCAGCTGGCCCTTTACCTTCAGTGGGGTGCTCTGAGAAAGGGGCTGCAGCTGCTACTCTCCGAGGGAGTATGTGGCAGCAAAGTCGAAGTTAATGAAGCCTTCAAACAGCCACACAAACACATCACAGTGATGAAGACAGTGCCAAGTGGACAGTCCTTCTGAGCATTCTGCAAAGATCATTCTTAGTCATTGTTCTTTTTTGGCTTCCCAGATGCCTGATTTGAATGTAACGACAAAGCCTACAAGTAGGAAGGCAAACGGTATCTTTGTGAGTGATAGATGGCTTGCACAGCCCTCTACTTTACATGTCTGAATGCCAGACACAGCCCTCGTGCTGAGGTTTGCACAGTTGGTATCAAGTACGATTTTCAGTGGGAGAGAGTTAATGAAATGTACTTGAAGAAGTATTCTGTAAAGCTAAACAAACGTTATTTAAGGAGCTGATTTTTTTTCTTCTTGAAAGAATATAACAAAACCAATCACAAAAATAGTTTCAACACTGAGAAGCACGAGAGCACCGTGGTGAGATGGCGGTCAGTCACTCTGAAGAAGCCGCAGTACTGTGTCCTAGCTGATGTTGTAGATGGGTCCTCAAGGGCAGAATTAACAATCATACAGACTCTTAAGATGTTTCCTTAATAAGACAGACAGGTGTGATGTGGAAGAGTTCTGTTTGTCTAATACCTTGGGTAGAATAGGGGGAAAATGCTGGAAAGGAAGCCAAGTCAAAACAAAACAATTTGTTTGAATTTGGTTGTTTTTCATAGGGAAAGCCTGTGGTTCTGTGTGAGTGCACATGTGTGCATGTGTGTACGTGCTCGTACGCTGCTTATTGCCTAAGAATTGAACAGTGTGAAGAATGAGGTGGCTCTTGGCTACATACAAATGGATGCAACGTGACCCCAGGAGAAGTGAACTCTGGCCAGTTATTTTGTCTATATGATGCGGAGAATTTTTTACCTTCAGTTTGATTCCTTTGTTTCTATTGGATTGAATTGTATATTGTCTTTGCTTTATAGACAAAAGCTCCTGAGAATACATTTGCAACCTGTAGGGATACACTTACCACATATATATACTTTGTGGATATGTGAAAAAAAAATCCACACTTATGTTGACATTAATATCGTGGGAGAAATTATCAGAAATGTGTTTTTATTCTGGATAGACTAGGAATTATTTTTCCAGAGGCAATATAAAGTAAACCTATAGAGTGAAATTGTCTTCACCATGAACTTTATTCTTTAGGATCAAGATGAATTTGTGCTCACTGAGGACATAATTTCTTGTTGTGTGAACCTGACTGTTTAGAGGGAACCTGGCCCACAGGTCCGTCTGAAAGGATGATACTGTCTTTGTTTAGTGACTAGTAAAACCTTCTGGGATTATTAAGATTTTGTGGGTCCTACGATTTATCACTCAAAAAATTAGTGCTTCCCCTTTCACCACCCTAATCCCAATCCTGGCAAATTTTTAGTTTTATGTAATTGTTCTATAGGAATTTGAGAAGAAATTATACTTTCTGTATATTCAAATAGAGTTTTTGAAAAATGACACAATACACTTTGACTTCCTTTCCCTTTATTCTTAATTTAGAGTGAGTTAGAATAACCTACTCTTAAAGTGCCAGTAAGCATTGATTTCATATTTTCTACTAAAATCGCTTTACGCATTAGCCTCATGAAACAGTACAATATTAAACTGATTCTTTTGGTAAGTGAATCAGTTTGCATGTGAAGCCCAGACTTTTATCTGGCCTATTTAAGGAAAACAAATCCCTAATTAGTGTTTTATGGTAGGGTTGATTGATCTTCACACATACAGCAGAAAAAAGAAACGCACAATGGAGAAAAAGCACTTTGGAAAAGATGGGAAAGACTGTGTTGTTACCAACTGAATTGTGTCTCCACCAAATTCATTTGTTGAAGCCCCAGCGTCCAGTACCTCAGAATGTCACTTTATTTGGAAACCAGGTGATTGTAGATGTAACCAGCTGAGGTCAAACTGGAGTCATGCTGGATTAGGGTATGACCGATGACTTTAAAAGGGACATTTGGGCAGGCGCACACACAGGGCAAGGCCATGTGGGCATGAAGGCTGAGATCAGGGTGATGCCCCTATGGGCCAAGGAGTGACAAAGAGTGTCCTCAAACTACCAGCGGCTAGGAGACAGGCAAAGCATGGTTCTCCTCACAGGCCTCGGAAGGAACCAGCCCTGATACCTTGAATTTAGACTTTTAACCCCCAGAGCTATAAGACAATACATTTCTGTCGTTCAGGCTACTCAGTCTGTAGTATGTTGTCACGGTAGCCCTGGGAGCTGGTTCAGGTGGCCAATGGGAAAACAAGACAATTGGGCTCATCATGGCTACTCACCATTTTCACAGACTGGTGGTATGTTTCCAGGCTAGAAAAGGAATGCTTACCAAAAGACCAGGTGCCAGCAATGTCTGACTGTTTACCAACATTGTCATAAAGAAGCAGAGTTATTAAGGGCTCTGCGATCACTGGGTAATTCAGCTCTTGACGTTGATGGATGGAGCTTGGCTTCTCCTCTCTGCCAAAGCTGCTGACTGGATGAATGTTTTATTCATGAGGCCCAGGGCAGGAAGGGATGCCAAAGGTTTAAGAATATTTTAAGAAACTCTTTGAGATGTCAGAAAAGTTATCAGGAGGCATTAAGCAAGGTAGCTCGGTACTACATCAACCCAGCTAGACGGTAAACCCCTGCAAGGCTAGAAGCAGTGACCACAGACTCGGAAAGCTACCCCATTGTCTTTGTCTGTCTTATATTTTGTATTGACTTACATCCATGGTCACAGCTCAAAGAAGCAGGAGTCCCTACTATGCCTTGAGGGTCTCTCTCTTACCTAGGATCCAAGCTCACCCAACTTGGAAGGTAGCCTTAGTCCTGGAAGTGCTTCCTGCCCACGCATCCAGACTCAGGCTCTTTCCCCTGGATGGCAACTCCTGAGCTCCTGGATTGGCAACTGCTGAGCTGAGGGAGTCATTTAAGTGACAGCATGTAGCTTTAGCTAAAAGTCTCAGGAGGCCCATTAGCTACACATTTTAATTACCTACTAACAAAAGGGTTTTTCAGATTATTTAGCCCAGCAGATTATTTTCTGCTGTGAGGATAGAGGGCAGCTTAAGTGTGGACATTGCCAATATGAATCTCATCTTTCTCTATAATAAAAAAAGTCTTTTATATAATAAGATCTAATAAAGGGTGTTTGTACTTATTCAGACATCATAATGATGGAATTTCTGGGTATAGGTAATGAATTATAATGAAAATGCCCTTTGTCCTTGAACTCTCTCTTATGGCCAGATAATTTTAATATTTCATAATGTTTATGAATAAACTTTTAAAGTTACTTGAAATCATATTTAAAAGAAAAACAAGAGTAATGTTTGACTGCTATGTAGTTGTCAATCCAAGCATTTTCTTATTGCCAAGGAAGCATGTGTCTAAGTCCAAATGAATCTTTTCAAATATTGTAACTGTATTTGAAACTATACCAGGTTAGAATGAAGAGTTGAGATATAAAATTCATCAGTGGATGAAAAACAGACAAGTCTAGGTATCCATTGCACTGTATGTTTGGGGAATTTCAGTGTTAAAGACCTTAGGACTTTCCCTTGGGTCCCGGTTGGAAAAAAATCAAAGACCAGAAACTGACAGGGACAGCCACTCCAAAATGTGCTGTCAAGATGCATCAAAATATGCCACTATATCCTCCTCTTTCTGTCTGTCAAGACCATTGATTATTTTCAATTAAAAAAAGCCTGTGACAGTTGCTGGGATGGTAGAACTTAGCATAGCAACAAGGTGATGCCTGTCATTTTCTAAATAACGTTAAGAAAAAATTTACTCACGGCACCAAAACAACTCCTGTATTTTTAGAAGCATAGTTAAATTTGGTTGCATAAAAGGTAATAATAAAGTGCAGAAAAATGAAATATCTAATAGTCCCCCGAATTCTCTTCCTGGGCTTATTAGGGTTTTCCATGAAACTGCTTGTTTTATGTCCCTCTTGCAAAGCAAAACAAAACAATAAATGAAGAATTTATTATTTAAAGAGTTTAAAATGTTTGAATTTTTCCCTATTTCTTTGTTGGGCAGAGGCACTTCGGTACTCTGGAGTGTCAGTCATATCCAGGAATGGCATGGCTCCTCATAAGCGCAGCTGGCCAGTCACTGTGGGCCACACGAGTTGTTGAATGTTTGGGTGTATGGGAGCAGTAGAGTAGCTTGCATATTTTACCACCAAACATTCCTTGGAGTCTGGTATCCCAGATGAAGAGTAGAACGCATGACGGAGGTTTACTAAAGCCACAAAAAGTGGTGAATTCTTGCTGGCAGTAGTGGGGGTATCAGTCATACCCCATATCCAGGGGCAACAGTGGTGTCGTCCAGACCCTGGGGGCAGTGACATGGTACACGGGGGCAGTCGGGGGTGGAAGTCTGTGTCCTCTTAGTAGGGCTGCAAGCTCGGATCCCCCCGACCCGGCTTCCCTGTGCTCTGAGCCTAGTTTTTCAGTCCTTCCCCATGATCCCTTGAGTTCCCCACCAGCTTTCCGATAAACTCCTATTCTGCTCTCTGAAACAGAGTAAGGCCTTTGTTTTATTTTTTTCCTCGCAACTGAGAAACCTGACTGAGGAAAAGTTGTGACTTCATTTTGCTTGCAAGACCTCAGAGGGTTCAAAATGTGGTCAGGTTAGAGCCAAGCTGTTAACTAGAACCTGGTTTATGAATATAATGTGGTATTTGGTGACTTTTCTCTGTACCAGCTTCTTTTACCTCAATGTGTTCATCCAGTACTAGAGAAAAATAAAAGGAGTGCATTTGCTCTAACAAAATTAACAGTGGTAACAGCAGCAGTAGCTGGTAACATTCATCGAGCTCCTCTGTTGTGCAAGCACTGTGCTAAAAGTCTGCTTGGCGTCTTTACTGAATCATCCCAACGATCCTTAGCCTAAAGTACTGTTGTTATTACCATCTCATTTATGTAGAAACTGAGGCACAGAGAGGTCATGTGACTTGCTGAGCAGCCCACAGCTAGGAAATGTGAAACGGGTGTGCATCAAAGAGCTTCCCAGTTTACAACTTGTGATCCTGGCCTTGTGTTCCCTTAATTGTTTCATTTCTGTCTTTTAAAAAGCTGTACGGTTTCAAGGTGGTCCTACCAAGACCTTTAGAGAAAATAGGACTGCAAGTTATCGTCAACAAATTATACATAAGACAGTCCCAGAAACAGGTCATAACGTCATAGTTTAAATATGTGTTTGAAAGACATACTGGCTTTTTATGATGAAAAGGAAGGAAGTGATCTTTGGGAAGGCAGGCAGGGGCAGAGCTGGGGAAACAGGGGATGTGGTTTCATTTTTAAATATTTAAGTTCACAAATGAACTGCCATCACCCAAAGTTATATCTGCAGCCGGCTAGGGTCATCCTCTGAATGATGTTTTTTGGGGGGATCACTGCACTGGTTTCAGAGAAAAAAAAAAAGACCCTGGAGATAGTTGCCTAGTAAGCTCTGCTTAGGTCTCCTTGCGAAACATAGAATTCCAATGCTTCTCACACACTGTTCCGCCTTAGCCACATGTGCAAGGAACTGCCATGTGGAGACATTTTACACGTATAAATAGGAATTTATCCACTTGAAATTCATAGTAATAAGCCCTGCTTAAGAGTGTAATTTAAAGCTCTTCAGAAGAAAGATGTAAGGGATTCATAGTACTTAACTGAGGAATGAATGTAATGAAACGTATTGGTTGGCAGGCTCAGATGGGCATCAACAAAGAATCTCCTCATGCTTGTTTAGGAAAAGTGGTGCTTGGTTTACTTACACAATTTTAAATACTTGATAAAATTAAGACATAGACTCTTGGAGATTTTTCTACCTTCTACTAAGCAAACATGGTTTTTAAAAGTTCCCTTAAACATATGAAAAACAAATCTGTTATAGAAATGTCATGCAAAGTTTCCAGGGGAAAGTCCAGCTTATATTCTAATAAAATGAGTAATACACTCATTTCTAAAATGTATTATATACAGATTTCAGATCAACAATCATTTACTATAATGAAATACACAGAAATGGAATATACCTATACATATAAGATTCATATACACATAGTGTATAAAATATTCAAAAAGGTAAAAATTGATATAATTATAACAGATGAGAACTGGTTTGTGCACTTATTGGCTGCTTTTCTCTCACCGTAACTGGTTCTGCCTGCCCTTGGATCACATGACACCATTAAATCTCGTGGTAATTTGAAAGAAGTATTGCTCCCAGCTAATGCTGTGGACACAAACTGAAGAGATAGTTCAAACTAGCATGAGAAGAACTGTTGAACAAGCTGCATTAATGAAAGCGCCCTTCTCCACACTCTCCATTTGCATGTTGTTTTAGATTCAGAGGTAAAATCCCTAAAGGGCTGATGGAATGTGGCAATGGCTTATGACCATCACTGCTTCACAAATGCCCACGTGCATGTGTGTTAACTCATGTCCCATGTGCCTTCTAAGTGGATGCTGTTACTTCAGTCATGCATTTTCTCCCTTATCTCCATTATTTCTTCCTTCATTGTACCACAGAAATACAAAAGCTTTCTGTGTTACCTTTACCTGGAACAAAGGAAGTAAAGAATTGCAAATAATCTAAAGACATTGGTTTTGAAAGAAAAATGTTAAAACAAATGAAAGAACTCAAACTGACATTAGTATGATGTGACATTATGGAATTTGTTATCCCAGAAATGGTAATTTTTCTTTTTTTGGAAGAGAAAGTCTTACAGAACATCAGGTAAATACTTGGCAGATTGATCTACAATGAATTACCAAATGATTTGGTAGCAACTTGACACTCTTTGGGACATCTTTGATTTCATGGATGCAAGCTATACCCTTCATCAGAAAAGGAATTTGCAGGTAGACCATTAGTCTGACTTGATTTTCCTTCCTTTAGTCATGAAATATTTATCGATTATCTGCTATATACCAGGCTTTGTGCTTGACAGTGTGTGATGAATGCTACAGCCACTGTCTCCCTACAACTTTGGCAGGGGAGAGGGATTATGACACTGTGTGCTGAATGTAATATAGGGCAAGTACGGGGTGCCAGTCTCAAGGATCTGGGATGGTTTCTAGGGGAAGGGATTAAGCTGGGGTACAAGGGAATAAGAAGTCAACAGGAAAAGTAAGGATTGGGGGGCAGGAGTGTTCTACACCAACTGGGAAAAAAGCATGCAGGTGCTCAGAGGTAAGGGAATGCCTGGGATGACCTGAAGACGCACAGTTCCGTACCCTGCAGCTGGTCCAAGATCAGTAAACTAGACACAGATGACAGTGAAGTGATGAGAGCTGGGAAGCCCTGGTCCATGAACATACAGCTTCCATAACCATTAAAGGGAGGCAAGAGCACATGAAATGAAGCCAAGAGGCTGGGCTAGGTTTCAAGACGGGATGAGTAATTCAGCATAAATGCGGATGGCTAGAAACATCAAGTGGGGCGGACGAACAGTACATCACAGAGAAAGATTTTCCATAGTGGACTTAGGAAGGCAGCAGTGATAGACAAAGTCTTGGAAAATGGCTGAGAGTATTTTGAGGCAACATTCATTCAGGGGTAGGTCGCAACAGGCTGGCGTGGTTGATGATGAGGAACTTGGAAAAAGTGTATTGTTTTGAAGACAGATGGGGGCTAGTGTGTGTAAAATATGACTTTCCTTTTGGTGGAAGTTAGGTAGGTTTCCTAGAGAATCTTTTGTGAGTTCCCATAGTTTCTACTCAGCGTAAACTTGAAGGTCATCATTAGGCGCCTATTGGTGCTTCTACATTATGTTAATAATAGCTACTTGTTTCTAGAAAGGGAAGTTCTTTTTAAACACTAAATTAAATACTTCAATGATACAGAAGAGTGTGGAAAATTAAGTAGCAAACACTTAATGGGCCTTCTACGCATCTTTATCAAATATAACTTTCACCAAATTTGCATAAGACATGTTTAAGAAATAAAACATTATGGTATATGTTGGGTTCCCATGTACACCACTCCGATTTCATTTTCCTCTCTCCTTCCACAGGGAAAAACTATCCTGAATTTCATGTTTGTTACTCCTATTATGCATTTTAAAATAATTTTACTACATTTGTATCTATCCTTAAAGAATATACAGAATTGATATTTTTCTAACTATGTGCAGATGGCATTCTGCTATAGATGTATATATCATTCTGCATGCTTTTTCACTTAGCATCATGCTTTTGTGACTTATCCATGTTGATACAGGGAGCTATAGTTAGTATTTCTAACTGCCCAATAGTATTCATTCTATTAGTATACTATATTTTAATGACTCCTTTGTTAATAGATATTTACATAGTGTTACATATTCATGCTCTTATAAATAATAGTGTAATGAATACTATTTTACTTACCTATCTACTTGTGAATATGAGAGAAAGTCTCGATTGGGGATTGTATGTCCAGATGTGTAATTACTAAGTCCCAGGAAGTGCCCATATTTAATTTTACTAAATATTGCCACTTATTTTCCAAAGAGGTCTTATCAGTTTACACTCCCAGCAGCTATGTATGGAAATTCATATTGCTCTAAATCTTTGCTAGCACGTAGTATTGCCACATTTAAATGTGTGTCAATCTAATGAGTATGAAATAGTGTTCAGAGTCCAGCTGAGCACTGTAGGGCTTTCAACAGAGGGCATTTAATACAATCAATTGATGGGCAGTTGCTGGAAGAGCTGAGAAGCTAAATAGGATGATGATGTGACATCCAGAATAGCAGGACACCTCTGTCAACCCCAGGGCTGGAGGGACAAATGCAGAAGGTGGTGTTACTAGAGACTGGAAGCTGGGGCTGCCTGTCAGAAACTAAAACCAGTGTGGAGGATGGGGTGTGGGAGCTGGAGCCACAGTTTCCAGAGGATCCAGGAGGCTGCCAGAGGTCCTACAAGCAGAGAGAAGGGGAGAAATGCTGGGCTGCCCCCAGTCCTGTCCTTCATTCCCACCCCCACCCTCCCACCATGCGTCTCACTGGCTGAACTTACCTGGATGCCAGAAGCAGAGGAGGGGAAGAGAGGAAATAGATCTGAAAGCGAACGACTAGAACAAATGCTGTTGCATTATAGCTTAAATTTGCACATCTGATTTCAAGTGAGCATCTTCTAAAATACTTAACTAGTCATTTTGTTTCCCATTAACTTTTTTTTCTTTCTGTCTGAATTTTTTCCTTTGTCCACTTCTAAGTCATCTTTAGGGATTGTTTATATTTTCTGGGTATCAGTTTTCATCAGTTATATATATTGCTAAAGTTACTCCTAGTTTGTGGCTGATTTTCCACTTTATGACTTTTTTTTGGTATAGAAGTTTTAAAATCTAATGAACAAATGTGTCAGTCTTCACCTTGAAGGTTTGCACTGGGTTTTCTTTAAGAAGATCCTTCCTTACACTGGGTCATGTTCCTATATTCTCTTTTAAAAGTTCTAGTTTCAGTTTTCATATTTGTCTTTAAGGTGCTTGGGGCTTATTTTGTTTATCATGTTATATAACTATCTTAAAATTTTCATTGATAAAGACAACAAATTGTCCCAGTCCATTTGTAAATACTCTTTTTTTTCTTTTTAAATTGCTACTCATCATATATAGAGTTTCCATGCGTGTGTTGTTTCCTTCTGCTGTGAATCTGTTTCTAGTTCATGTCCATGAGTGATAGCATGTGGTCTCGATTAATAGACCTTTAAAATTTCTGGCAAGACTAGTCCCTTCACTTTGTTTTATTTCTTATTTGGCCAGGGTATTTCAGACTTTTTGATGCTTTCTATGAACTTTAAAATCATTTTGTCAAATATCATGAAAAACGTGTTAAGGTTTTAATTCATGTTTTGCTGAACTTGTAGATTAATATGAGCAAAATGGTCATGTTTATAAGCGTATCCTCCCATTAGTTACCATGGAATATGTATGTCTTTGGTTATTTAGGTAATCTTTTACATATTCTTCTGCTTTTATATAAAAACATTTTATATATATCTCATCCTCCACAAAATTATTACACATTTTTGATTGATTTTTTTCTTGATATATTGTCATTCAGATTATCATTAAAAATGGCATTTTAAAAATAGCATTTTAAATTAATTCTTATGTATCCAACTTATATCCAGAAGTTTTGCCAAACTATTCTGTGTCTATAGATTCTCTTGGATTTTCATGAAGATAAAATCATATAGTATATGAATTATGGTAAATTTCTTTCTTCCCAACCCATATGCCTTTGACTGACTTTTCATGTTTTACTACACTGGCTTGACTCTAATTCCCAGACAGACAGGGGGACAGCTCCTTGTTCCCGGCTTTGGAAGGCATTCTGACGTTTCAGTTTTGATTATGTTATTTCACTCTAGGATTTTTGTTAATTTCTCTTTTTAGGTTGAAGAAGGTCATTTTTCTTTCTAGTTTGCAGAAAGCTGTTTTTAGTTAATTAAATAATAGGTATTGTATAAGATGCTTTTCCTACACTTACTGAGATGATCACACTGCTTTTCTTAAGAGTTCTTTGAAGACTAAAGCTCTGCCTGAGTAAAATCTGAACTTGCAAACCCAGAATCAATACTGTAAATGTCTTATGGACATAGGTAAATGTAAAAGAATTTTTTAAAAGGACTGTAGGACTACAAACAAAAATGATTATTAGGTGGTACACTTTTGGAGAAAGGGAGAGAAAAAATTGAAAGGAGATGAGTGGCCATAAGACTGTAGTTGGTAGAAGAGCTATTTATCTGTAATATTTAGAAGTTCTTTTAAATGGAAACGTGTTCACATTTAACTTGTTTTAACAATAGGTGTATCAAATTAATGATAAGTTTTGAGTCAGAGAAATATGGGTGAATGCCATTTCTTTGTATTTTTCTATAATTTTCTAATTTACCAGAAATGCAAAAAATTCCAATTAGAAAATACTATTCATCTTGATTATGGATGACATATGATTTAAATTGTTCAAGTTTGGTCTTAATATTTGGAATCAGAAAGTTGAAAGCGTGAACCTCATTTCTTCGTGTACATCATCCGTCAATTAGAACTCATGTATTTAAGTACTTAATTGCATATGGATTGGACAAGATAATTATATAGACCCATCATGTAATAATATGGATGGGAAATATAGATAGGCTTTTCAAGGATGCATTAAACCAACATGTGAATTGAAAGTGAAATATTGCCATGATATACAGACTGACAGTAGTGCTGCCTTTTGGTTGGATGTAACAGTATTTTAGGTACCAATTCCTATTCCCTCCATATTATTAAAATGGCGTGCTCTCTGGGAAGGTCTCTTTCTCTCTAATTTTCATGTTTTCCTCTGTTTGGGACCTGGTAACTTGAAAGTCAAGCTTTTCCCTCATGTATGAAATTAAGAGAAATTGTCCCAGCATAAGGGTCTGAATACCCAGTCACCTGGCAGACTGACAGTTTGAGCAATGGGCTTATGGTGCCAGCAGAACACAGATACACACATATAATTTTATACATGTACACATAGACATTTACATTTAAATGTGGTATTTCAAAAGAACGAAAGTGATTGTAATCAGAAAAATCAGAGATAAACTCATACTTAATTTATGCTGTGCTACCCATTTAACTTGGAATTGTATGCGATGAGGGAGATGGATGGGAGAATGACCACAATCCTTCCAGTGTTTTGGGCAGCTTAACATTTCAGTTTGGCGCTGTGAATATATATCTTAGCAAAACTGAAAGGACATTGTAACAGACCTTTCGTGTTTTCAGACAGGAGACCCAGATATTCACAAAAGGCCTGAAAGCTGAACCAGGCCTGGTATAGATGGCGTGCAGACTGATTGGGGCATTACTGAGGAGGTGTGTGTGTACATGGGTGTGTGCTTATCTGTAAGATACAGATTGAGTCCTGAACAAGATGGAAAAAAATAATCAAATACTCTGATTATATATCAGATAGCTTCAAAGAGAAAAAATTTTCCCCCAAATAATAATAGCCGATTATCTGACAAAGGAGAAATAAAAAGCTAGACTTAGCACTTAGGGACCTGGGGGACACGTTGGCCGCTGTGAAGGAAGACATCTAGGCAGAGAGAAAGAGCAGCAGAGGCGTGAGGAATAAGCCGGATGGTAGCCGCCCTGAGTCTTTCTCACCTCACAGCCACACCGATGTTGATGCTTCCAAAGACCTCATCCTTTAGGATGTTTCCCAATTCCAGTCTACACGCTGGTCAAAGCGAGTCCAGGAGAAAGAGAGCTTTGTGACTAGGCTATTAGTAACTTCAAATGTCACCATTAGATAAGATAATGATGGACAAATAGGCTTTATTTTTATTCTGGATATGCACAAGCTTGGAAGTATGTTTTTCATACTTTGTCATATTGTTTGAGGTTACAAATAGGAAGGATACAAATTGGAAATTGTTAAGCTTGAATAATGTTAACATGTTTTACTGAAATAGCGAGTATGTATATAATAGCAATGTAGATTCATCTTAATTTTCACTCTCAGGATCATTATTGTACTAAACATCTATATAATAGTATTTTTCGAATACCAGCAATAGTTGCTTTATGTGGTTTCATAAAGGTGGACACATGAGCAAATCAGGTGTGTAAGGGTTAGCTTTGGAGCCAGGTTTGACTGTGAGTTTCACTGTATTATATCTGAGTGACCTTGGACAAGTTGCTGAACCATCCCAAGCCTCAGTTTTATCATCTATAAAATGGGGTAAAAATACCTCACTCATAAGTTTCCTGTGAGGAATAAATGATACAATGCAATAAAACTTAGCATAGCACCTTGTAAAGTACTCAGGTGACAGTGGTATAGAGGTGGTGATTCTCATTACTGAATTTATCAATAGTATATTTTGTGTTTGTTTAACAATGGTAGTGTTATCAGTTATATGTACAAATGTCCAACAACAATGGCTTAACCAAATGTTTTTTTCTCATATACAAGAAGCGCCCTAGCCCTCATATGGCTATAGAATAAACTCAAGCTCCTTGCATTTTCCTGTTATGCCACCCTTAGCAAATGACTCCAATTTTCACAGTCACAAAAGTCTCCTGCCCCTTCAGGAATCATACCCATACTCCTGTAGAAAGAAGAGAAAAGGGTAAAAGGCAGAAGATGTGGGCCAGTCCTTTTTCCATCAGGAAAACAAGGCTTTTCTGGAAGCCCTATCCAGTGGACTTCCTCTTACATGTCATTGGCCAGAATCCAGTCACATGAGCATTCTTGGTACAAGGCAGCCTGGGAGATTGTCTCTTTTTGGAACATTGGCTGCAGAAAGCAAAGCTATGGTTCTGATAGTAAGGAAAGAAGGGAGAACAGATACCGAATAGGCAACTAGCAGTATCTGCCATAGTTTGCCATTGGAAGTTATTTGCCGCCTGCCACTCCAAGCCTTTAAGGCCTTAGTGATGAGAGTGAGGGAAAAGACCTATCACAGAACCTGGTTTAATGGAGGAGCTAGACTGGAATGACAAAACCAATATCACCTAAAGAGAAGCAAACATTAAATCCTAGGTGAGAGGTTGTAGGTCCTCCGAAATGTTGTCTTGTCACAAAGGGCAGCATGAAGTACTGGCTTAGAACAAGGCTCAGAAATACTGCCGTCATGACTTGGAATTAACACCCTGTCCCTACCTATTGAGTGTATAACTTTGGACAAGTTATTTAGTCTCTCTGCAATGTAAACTCCTATGAGGAAAGTAGCTGTGTCGGTTTTGTCACCACTGAGTCCCCATTCTCCAGGAAAGAGCTTTCCTGTCATAGGCCCTCAGATATTGGGTGGATGGATGGATGGGTGAATGAATGAGTTTCTCTGAGCCCTGGATTCCTCTGCAGCAAAAAGGATTGATAGAGACCATTGTTAGAGGTCATTACAAGGATTAAATGAGAGAATATGTTTTATAGAAAACTCCATTGACTCCATCGTTACAGAGAGAGAGTTTCACTTGAGTTTCCCAAAGTCTCCACGAGCATGAAAAGCTCTGTGGGCCTTTTCTGAGTATCTCTTCAGCTATCTGTTCATCTCCAAGTCTATTAATTTTTTAGATAAACTGCACGATTGTGGCACCATTTAAGCTTACCTCTAATGTATTTAAAGCAAATATTCATGTGCTGCATTTCCAAATGTATTGGATGGAGAGATGAATCTGTGTGCATGTGTGTATCCATTTGTGCAATGGTGTCTGGGATTTGGATAAAAGTTGCTGAGCTTTCAGTATCAGCTCTTTGAGACTAGGCTTTTTGCTAATTAAGGGTCAGCACACTGAATTAGCAGTAAATTAAGACTTACTCCTGGGCTGGTACACTAGGGTGGCAGGAAAATTACCTCGATTATATTCAGGTAGTGACATTCATCATGACCAAGAATAATGGGGTCTAAAAGGATTTTCTGTGCAACACCAGGAATGAGAAACATGCAACAGACCAAAACTTGGGTGTCCTTATTTAGTTACTTGCAGTGGATGAATTTTAAAATATGGTGATTTAAAAGAAAATTCCCCTCAGTAGCACGTGCCAAGTATGCACAACACCTAACATTGCCCAACTTACAGCATTCATGGGAAAATTCAGAATTAAGGCTTACAATGGTTCATGTTGACCAAGAGGAAATTCTAAATTGGATTACAACGCAAACAAATCCTACACCAGCAACTCACTGAAAGCCAAAGATTCTCTAGCTCCCATAAGCCATTTCATGATAACCCACCATCATCATGTCCTCCCATTACAGAGCAGGGTGTCAGCACCAGGGCCAAAGTGGGATGTTTTCTTTCAGGTAAGCAGTAACTGCTCACACTTCCTAACTTGCAGTATTTATTGCCTGGCTATCACCATGTATGGACAGCCATCTAAAACATGTTCTCCTACAACAAGGTAGGTAGTGTCTCCAAATGCAAAAGTACCTGCAATAGGTCGGTGCCTTCTTTCTTCAGAGAAGAAGAATCACTGCTCTACAGAAGTTTACAGCTTGCAGAGGGTGTTCCCATATTCGGTGTCACAGTGAGGAGACTTAATTTCCAATGGCATGGAACACAGACTGCAGAAAGGCGTCAAACCGTGCCTGCCCATCCCCCTGAGCTCAGTGGCTCCTGCAGCCCTCTCTGGCCACCTCAGATCTCCACACCCATGCGCCCCATTGAGTGTATGTCTGCTTTGTGTTTCTGCCCTAGCCATTCACCCTGTTCTGGCTTATAATGGGAATATTGACTGGCCATTGACTCGGCCTGGGCAGGCCAGCTTTGCAGTAATTATGAATGAAAGATGTCAGTGACAAAGCATCTCATTCCAGATATTTGTACACATAGTCAATATCAGCTTTTGTAAGCGTGACTGAGCTCCAAATAGCTTACAGTCATAGGGGAATGACCAATTGAATAGTTATTATTTCATCCCATTGATGCTCTGCCATTTGTGCAGAGGGAGCTGGGAAAGCAGAAGCATGCACATTTTACACCAGCCCGGCTCTTGCTTTCAATAGCTGCTGAAAAAATTAACAGTTTTCCCTTGGAAGCCAGCTCCTGGGGAGAGGCTCTATGATGCAAGTGGAAAACCATGTTAATTCTGAGCAAACGTTAACAAAAAATGGACTTTCCTATCTGAACTTAATCATTAGCACATTTACTCCCAATAAAACAGATGCGTATTTATTTCCTGGAATCTTCTGAATCCTGCTTCACCAGTAAAATAAGGAGTGTGGTTAAGAAAATAGTCTAGATTAAAACATAGTATCTTGCTCTTGGGGAAGGCCTGTGAGGCCAGACAAGGAGAAACACCAAGCCCGACAGGCTCCCGAGTACTCTGAAATCCAGTCTGCTTTCTGACTGAAGGGACCTCTCTCTCCTCCCCTGCCAGATGCCGCTGCGTATCAGAGCCACTTTACATTTTTATGATTACTATCCAAATATTTATACAGATTTTTCATTTCCCCACAATTACCTCGGTAATAGAGGCTTAATTATTTTAACAAATAGTGGAAACAGTTATTTGGTATCTTTCCAAGCAACATTTCCCAACGACTGTAAAGTCCAGAAAATGCCAGATTGTGCGGGGCAGAGTCAGAGGACAGGAATTCACACCAGGCAGCTACAGTCGCCCCAAGAGCACACAGCCAATCATCAGCAGGACCAGGAACCGACCTGAGAGCTGACCCTTATAATCACTGTGCTCTAGCGACTCTCCACAGGAGGCTCTTGGTGGCAGCATGATGTGTCCGTAGCAGTGGCGGGATAGGAGCAGGAATAACAGTGTTAGTGGTAGCATCAGCCCTCGTTGACTGAGTTCTTATTATGAGCCAGATATTGAGATAATAAGCTAAGAATTTTCATGAATTATCCCTTTTATTCTTGAAAGCATCCTATGAGATAAATGCTACTCTCCCCATTTTGCACATTTATTATCGCACAGTTTCTATAGGTCAGAAACCTAGCATAACTTAGTTGGGGACATCAGTGACTCCCATAACCCATAAATCCAGGCTCACAGAAGCCAGTGCGGTGTCATCGCCTTAGCCGATTACCCGGAATTGGTTTTCTGCAGAGTGGGTGTTAACAAGGCTGACTTGGGAGACTTCTGTCTCCTCTTCTCCTTTCTGTGCCATCCCCATCTCTGCCACCCTCTTCCGATTCAATGCCGCCTTGAATTTCTCATCTCAGCTCTTTCTGCATCAGGGTGATTTTTGTGTGTGAAATGTTCATTTTTAATGACACCAGCTTTGGGAATAGGTGTGTACTCGTGTTGGATCGACCTTGGATGCAAAAATCCTTATTTTCAGCTAATTATGTCTGGACAGGATCGGCAGCCCCAGGCCCCTAGGAACTGGAATGCATCGTCGTTTACTAGATGAACATCCAGGGACAGACACTAAAGCAGAAGAGGGGACGATGGCGGTCACGGTCCTTAAATCAGCCAGGTGAAGGGGGGTCTAGTAAGCGCGGCAGTGTGGGGTTGGAGGAGGCGGGCCAAATGCGCACATGCTAACCTCCTCGCGACTGCACGAGGTGACAAGCCGCAACCAATTGCACCAGGGTCCTTCCGTCGGGGAGGGGCTGGGAAGTAGGTCACGCACAGTGGGATCGTTTCTGAGGCACGGCAGTGGCAGGAGCAGACAGAGAAGCAGGCCTTTCCAGGGCAGGGATGACTGAGGGGCAGAACTTACCTCTCACAAATCACCGGGCCCTGGGGCCCCCCTTTGAATCTTGACTCCTGCAGTGCGACCATATAGCAATGAGAGACACCCTTATGAGGTAAAGGGCTTGGGAATTAGATGCTCAGACCCCAGGGGTACAGCGCAGGGCAGAACCGTGGAACCGTAGACCTGAAAGGGACTTTTAAAGAGCATCTATATCAAACACCCTCATTTGGCAGATGGGGAAATTCAGATCCAGTTGGGCAATGGACTTGCACACGGCCGCACAGATGTAGGACAGAACCAGCTGCTTGTGACCCTTCCCACCCCCCATTTGTTCCTTTTAAGGCCGCATCCCCACACGCTGGCGCCCATAGGAGCTTCACCAACTTGGAAACGGAGAAGCAAGTTCTGTTTGCTTTTTTCAGTTGGCGCTGGGAATGGGTTTCTACCCGCTCCTCCTGGGTGTCCTGGATCGTATGACTATCCCTTTGCATCTTCCAGGGACGCTCCCAGTGAGAGATTTGTACCTGTCTGCCCTCTTAACTCCAGTAACCCATGGGATTTGTTTTGGTGTTACAATGTGAGTAAATGCGAGTGTGTCCTTTGAGAGCCAGCACGTGTGTTTGTCCCCACTGTTAGATGGACAGCGTTCCAGGCAGAGGCCGCCTTGTCAGCCCGGATCCCAGAGGGAAGACTGTGTGGAGCAGAGCCAAAGGCGGCTGCTGAAGGACGGGCGAGGGGGCCGCCACGGGGTTCTGCCCACTGTCAGCCCCGCGGGACCTGGCCCGCCCTGTGTCACCCAGTCTCGTGGGGGACTACATATGCTCCCCTTTCCCAGGCACACTCCGATTGTCTCTACTCGGGGTGCTGCCTTTTCTGTGGATGGCATCCCCTCCCTCCGCATCTGGGGTCCTGCTTGCTGCCTCTTCCTCCTCCTCCCTCCAGCCAGTCACCGCACGCTGACTCTGCCGGCCCAGCCCCACCGCCTCTGCCCTGAGCTGGCTGATGGTTGCTGCACGGGTGGCCAGGCCAGCTGCTCGTCCCCCACCCTGCATCTCCCCCTGCCCTCCTTCCCCCTCCAGGCTGTTCTCTATAAACAGCCCGAGGGAGCAAGACTGGCCGAAAGGGCTACTGCAAGATGAGATGGCTTCCAAAGGCCTCCCAGCAATGGCCCTGTCTCTCTCTCACTGCATTCCCACTAGGATCCTCCAGTTTCTTTCTAGGTCCAGTTTCTGTCTTTTGTGTTTTAATTTTTCAGACTGTCTTTCTGCTTGGAAGCCCTGCCTCCTACCTGCACCACTCAGCCTCCAGACGTCCTCCTGCCTCTCCCTTCTGCCTGCATCCCATTTCCCCGGCCAATTCTCATTCACTGTTTAAACCTCAGCAAGGAGTCATCTCCTCTGGGAAGCCTTCCCTGATCACCAGAGTTGGGTGGGAGTCCTCTGGTTCTCAGCAGCCTGCTTGGCCCCCATCACAGCTCTTTCTGCCACTGGAGTGACTGTTACCCAGGGGACTGTATTCACTGCAGGGTCCCCAATGCTTTGCACAACAATAGGTGCCGTATAGGAGATGCCCTTGAACATTTGCTATTAAATATTGGGTTTTCATCCTGAAGGTAGAAGAAAATAATGCCCAGACACTGCAATAAAAGGCTTCATCTTAAAAATAGGCTCTGTTGGATACGAAGTGTTTATGTTTCACGTGGTGGAAAGATGCAGCTGTTGAAAAGAAATAGAACTTTGAAAAATACATGGATGAGTACATATATTGTAACTATGGGTCATAGTTCTATTCTGACTATGAAAAAATCACAGATTTTTCATCAAAGAATAAATATTTAAAAACAAACAAAAAAGCAACCATGCTGGAGGGCGCTGGGGGAGTTTGATGAGGAGTGTGAGGTGAGGACGGGCTGAATGAGTAAGAACACGCTCGGTTCTCTAGGCCTCGGCATATTCAATGGGGGGCTTGGGTGCTTGAGAACAGTGTTTTATTTTTAAAAATTCTTCCTCAAGAGCTCGTTCACCCAAGAATCCAACCTTTCTCTCCCAGTTCTGTGCTGCAAACACAGGAAGCTGAGTTGGGAGAGATGTTCAGAGCTAAGAACCAGTAGTTGGCGAGGAGGGCTGGTGGTGCAGAAACACCCCGCAGACCTTGAGGCTGAGGAGTGTCTGTGCATCACCGTGGTCAGCGTGCTGGGCAGAGAAGCCCGGATTGGGTCATGGTCTTCATTTCAGTGACTTAGGGAATGATTCCCAGCGCACATCAATGTGCATCTGAATTGTGGGTCTTCCCTGCTACTAGGGTGTCCCCACTTGTGATCAATCTAAAATGTGAGGCAGCTTGGGAATACTGAGTCTGGGTCCACTCACATCCCTCAAGTAGAAGAACCCTGAGTTGTGGTCACCACCTCCTACCTCTGGACGATCACAGTATGTCAACAAGCATGGATTAGAGGTGGGCATTCAGGCACAGCCGTCAGATAAAAGACTTTGGGTAAGTGGACAGATAAGCTGAGAGACAGGTGGGCAGATGGATGCCTGGAGGTAACTTTTCACAGATTTATGGCAGATAAAAGAAGACTTTATAAGGAACACAGTGGTGGCAATAGGTGTTTTTATGACACACATGCACTTTATTAACAGTCAACATGGACAGTCTAAATAAATATGAAGTCCTACCAAAGATTTAATTAAATGAACCAAACCTTTAAAACATCTTTAATTGGTTTGTGTAATCAAAACATGATTAATACATCATTTAGAATGAGGTATCACAAAGGGGAAGGGATAAACGTAAACGCCCTTTGTCTAAGCATGGGAGAATTTCTCAAGAAACAAGAGAGCTCATTTCTCCTGTGATAACACAGTTTTCCTCCACTTATAAAAAGACATAAGCAACATAATGAACAGAGTAGGCGCGGAATCACCAAGAAGGTAATGGACTTGCTAAATTAGCAATTAGCCCTGCGTGCTTTCGTCCTGGGAGCAGCAGACCCAGTTGCAAGCAGAATGCAAGGGCAGTCCTGAGCTAGGCAGGCTGCCGTGTTCACAGTGACGTAGCTGCGGTGTGGCTGGTTTCAGAGAGCATGAGGGAAGGGGTGGATTGGGTAGGGCTCCTTCCCCGGAACCAACATCCTTCCTTCCCATCTGCAGCAGACATGCATGGTATGCCAGCCCTACCCACCTTCCCCTTCTTCAAAATACAGCTCCCCTTTCTCTTTAGGGAGCCATTTCAACCATCATGACCACCTATGTGGTTCTTACAAGGGCTGCTAATCACAGGACCCAGACTCAGGGGCAGGCACAAGATCCAGGTGACCTGACCAGAGTAGACCCAGGCCACAAGCCGAACCAATCAGAGTTCTTCACTGGGGTTTCTTAGGATGGTGGCCACCTTTCCTCTCTAGCTGTAAAGCTATGAGAATTGGCCCTTTGGAAGGATAAAGCCAACATGCAGAAAGGGGAAGAAGAAAGAAACAGCCATAGAGGAAGGGGTCAGAGGCCAGATGATATCTTCAGCCCTCGAACACCTCCTTACCCTTGCGATTCCCTAATTCCTGAGACCCAGCTGTTCAGCATGTCCAGAGCTATGAGCTTTCTCCAAGTATCCTTTCCATAAATACCTATTTTCTTAAACTAGTTTGATCTAGGTTTGCATCATTAGCAACAAAAATGGATCCTGAATTGCTTCTTTTTTTTCCACACCCAGTTGGTGAGTATCTACTTATGGATGAATAATGCCCATATTTTGCTCTAAAGAACTCAAGCTCCATGGGAAGGTCGAAGGAGACCACAGTGATGACACAGTTTGTTTAGGAGGGTGATAGGGCTTTTGTGAAATGTGAAAACCCTGTTCAGTTTCAAATAGAGTGAGTTCTCCATAAATGATACTTGGGTTAAGTGCTTTCTTTGTGTTGCACAGTGTGAATTCATGTTTTGATTAAAATATTCTTAAAAGAATTTTAAAGTTTTCTTAGTCAAACAAGTATAGGGAACACCAAGTTAAACAAAAGTAAACTTCAAACAAAAGTATGCTGCAGGACTTCTCAAAGCTTGAAAGCTGGTGCACTTCAGAGCATCAAAGAGATTAATGGAGTTACTCAGTCATTCTAACCAAAGGATCTGTTCTTCTTGAAACACTTAATTCCATCCCTGAGCACAAGTGTTCCTTGGAGCTCCCACGCTCGATCACTGTGAACTTCTCCATCCGTGTAGGTTAAGGTGGGACAGAAGTGGGCAAGGGAGAAGCTCTGGACTATTTATATCTTCATTAACCGAACCCAAAGCATGTTCCCTTCTCTGCCACCATTGTGTGGGTGCCAGAGCAAATCTTCCTTCTTGTTAGAATCCAGAAACATGCTCATCCTTCAACAGCAATTACAGTGTCACAATTGGAAAAGCCAGTTTGTTTTCTTTCTTTCGGGTGGTGCTACCGAGTGGACAATGGATGTCACAGATGTAGATCTCAGATGCATGAACGTGGGTGTAGATGGTGAAAGTTCACACTTCTTAGCTTCCTTTGATCCTTGAAAAACTAACCACAGAAACCTGCATTTTGAGGTTTCCGCTTTCATCATAAATACATTTAGAAAAAAGCTAATGTTTCAGCCATACACACAGCTGGAAAGGAATGCAGATGGAAAGGCTGAGATTAAATGCCAACAGCAGGCAGAGAAGCTTTCTCTTGGATCCAGAGTTTAGTTCTGATGGTTCCATGGACACTTGGGAATTGAAATTGGGGAAATATAGGCATTTCTGTAACACTCACCCTGATGAGTGAGGCAGGATAGCAGAATGCAGCGCCTGCTTTTAAGGAAGGAGGATCCCAAGTTTCCCATTTATATTCCGGTTCAGTGTCTTTTTGGTGTATTTTTATGCTTTTGCTCTTTATTGATTTGACCAACGTGAATCGCTGTTCAGCAAACAGGGCCGCGTTAATGCGTTAAAAGCTCATTATGAGGATAATGGACATGAAGGAAAAAGGAATCAAATGATGTGAGCGTAAAAGGTTTTTCCCTAGACAGCCGAAAATAGATTGAAAACAAATTCAATTAAAATAACATTCAACCCTTTTTATTCCTCCCGTGGCATGATTCCTCTAAAGGAGAGGCCCAGAGCTCACACATCCCTTTGAAAGGCTGCCCCTCCTGTCCCAGATGCGCCTGGGCCAACCGATGTCAAACTTGTGCTGGGGGACTGCCCAAGGGCGCTTTCTGTAAGCCACGCATCCTTGCCTCCCCCGGGTACCACTACATCTGCTTGTCATACCCTTTCTGCTTGTCATATTTGGTTAGTATTCATGGAGACCCTTCCGGGTAAGGCAGTTCCCCTCCCTGGAGCTCAGCCTCATGCCCTGAACGGCACTCCTGGCCCGTCCCAGACTGTACCTACACCCACATGCACCCCTGCTACCTCTTTAAACGTTATAAAACAAAAACCAACAAGGAAAAATATGCTACAGAGACCATATGTGGCCTGCAAAAGCCTCAGCTATTTACTCTTTGGCTCTTTACAGAAAGTTTGTTGACCCCTGGTATAACCCACTGTCAGCTCCCCGAGCTCGTCTGTTTTATTCACTGCTGTACCTAGAAAATCTCAGAAGGTGCCTGGCCACCCAGTAGGCCCCTGATAGATATATGAAGGTAAAATAAATGAATTAGTCATAGGATGGTTGATTCCCGAAGACTGTTGGTTGGGCTCGGAGAAACCAATCCTTTAATAACTTCCAGAGGGAATACTGCGGTGGTAGGTACAGATTTTGATAATCTGGTAACTCAGTCATTAGATAAATATTTAGTGAGGCCTGGTGATGTTTTATACAACAGTGTGGGCATCTGGGAAGGAGACTGCTAGAGTGCTTCCAGTAGGACACTATTTAAGGGGAAGCAATGCCACTATGAGGAAGGTTTTAAGCAAGGAAACAATCTTAAAGTGGCGAGGAAGTTGAACACGTGGATTGCTGGAAGTTCAGCTCTCTGTGGTACAGAGGAGAAGGTAAACAAAGGGAAGACTTATTTTATTTTCTCAACATGCAGACACTTTCCCCTAGAGGCAAACAAGTTCTCCCCAAACTTGCCAGTTGTTGCTCTGCCTCTGGCCCAAACAGGACCGTTTCTCATGTGTCAGTCCCTCAGTTCATTGTCCTCAGGGTCCAGGCTGTAACGGATGAAATGTTTAGCATCCTCAACCCCAGTGTAAGCGAGAAAGTTTATTGTCTTGTATAGTCCATGGAAAGTCTCGGGGAAACAGCTGGAGGCTGCAGACACCAGAAGTCAAAGGGCTCAGCCCTTGGTCAGCCACTCTCCTGCACCCGAGGCATGTCCCAAGGGCTGCCTTGGGAAATTCGACCTCACCTTTTTTTTTCCCAGGTTGCTGCAGTTTTAATACCTATTTTCAGAAGCAGGTTGCATCTGAGATGCATGATTTGCTGGTTGACCCAGCTTCTTAAAATTCAAGGATTCATTTCAAAATTTTTCCAGCTGAACATCAAGGACTCAAGCTTAAGGGTTGCATTTACCTGTGGAGGAGGGCTTTGTTCTACTCACTTTTGGCTAAATTAGCATTGGTTTGTCTAAACCTTCCTACCGGAGTTTACCAGGATCTTTTATTTCCTAACAGTACTTCAACGTTCATTTAAACGCAAGTCCTAGAGAGGGGCCTTTGTCCTCCAAACGTGCAGCAGCTTTAATATGCAGCTGGCCGGGCTCCTCCTCCTCGCCGCATGGCTGCTACTGTCTCTTCCTGCAGGTCTCAGCTTCAAAGCCATGCCCATCCAGGGGCCTCTGCTCAGCACCAGGCCCTGACCAGGCCTGACTGTGAGGCCCCAGTCACCACTCCCCTGCATGAGAAACCCAATCAAGTGCCCACGTTTCTGAGTACCTAAAATATTTAAAGTCATGCATAACAATATAAAGTACAACAAAACTAAAAATCTTTCTTTACATGATGGAAAATTTATTTCATTTCATATTGATTTCTCGCTTACACTGGGGTTGAGAGTGTAGTGTGATGGTCCTCTGGCGAGGTCCTGCACGGCACTCAGTTTGAGCTGCAGGATGTGAGCATCGTTCAGGCCTGTCCATTGTGCTCCATGCTTCGTGTGGATCCTCATGCGGGGGCGCCATCAGCATTGGACGTGTGAGGCCCTATGAGATGGGAGGCCAGGTCAGTGTCCCCTGGTTCCTCTTCTCTGTGGCCAATAGGTCATTGTTTTCCCCACTGTTCTCTAGAATAGCATCTTATTTCTTTCTGTTAGAGTATGTTTTCTGATAGGTAGTTATCTTATTTAATTTGCCTGTTTGCATTCTGACTACCCTTCCCACCAGAATGAAAACTCCGTGAGAGTGGGGCACTCTCCATGTGTGTGCCGGTGCCCCAGCACCCCCAGTGCCTGGCCTCCAGCAGCCCCTGTGAGTGAGTGAGTGACAGCGTCTGTCCAGGTGTGGGGACAAATGTGTGTGAGCTGTGCAGCACGCAGAGACATGGAGGAGGGCACACCTGCCCCACTGTCCTGACAGTGGTTTAACACCAAAGCCAGCTCCCTGGTCTGGCAACTGAGCCTACACGTGTTTCCCTAGCAGTGCCATGCCCAGCACCTCCCAGCGGCCGGGGTCCATGGTTGCACTGAGCCTATTAGGTCTGAAGATTTTGAACATAAAGAGCAATATAAGCGTTTTGTCCCCTCGTTTTTGTTTTCTTCCTGTTCTCTTTCTTTCACCTTGTCTAGTTTACTGCAGTCACTCGTCTCTGGTTTTCCCTAGGTTCTGCTGTCTTCCCACTTCCCAGACTCCCTCTTCTGTAACTGCAGCCACCCCTGGTCTTTCTCAGATAGAGTCCCTGTTGTCACTGCGGGGAAGCCAGCTATCCAGAACTCCTCAGTGACCTTAGAACCCATGGGGTCTATGACTTCTCCATCTGAATGCATACTTTAGCCCTCTAGTGTTATTAATTACTTAAATCAAACCTAGAGGTTAGACACAGGACTTCTGGAGGCAGGCAGCCTGGGCGGGAATCCCAGCTCCACTGTGAAACTAACTGTGAGTCCTTGTGCAAGCTGCTTAATCTTTTTGTGCCTCTGTTTCTGCACCTATAAAATGAGGATAGTATCTTCCTCATAGTGTTGTTGTGAATATTCAATACATTAATATGTGAGAGCACATATGACAATGTCTGGCACATAGTAGGCTCCATACAGGTCAGCTGCTTTATCAGCCACACACTTGTGCCTTCGGGTCAGGAGCAGTCTCTAAGGTCCTCTTGCGAGGTGCTGGGAGCCTTTCATCCTGTGGGAGGCTCTCTGTATGATTGCAAGCGTTTGTTGAAACGGGGACTTTGGCCTGTGCTGCTGCCCGAGGGCTGGAGCCCTCCCCAGCGAACCCCTGGAGGGTCGGCATCTCTCCCCACCTGTCTCAGTGGGGCAGTGGCCACAAGGCTCTGTGTGTCTCTCTTCCTGATGGCCACATTGCCTGACAGGGGACTGAGGCCCAGGAAAGGAAATAGTAAAGGGGGCCTGAAGCCTATGGTGGCCTGAGCCCAAGCCACAGCCAGGAAGCAACAGGCTATGATGCACTACGAGGCCAGGAATGGACCAAAACCCCAGGGAGTAGCATGATTAGCACCTCAGGCCTACTCTCTGCTCAGCCGTCATCTGCTTGGGGAATTGCAAAAGTACGTGTTGTGCTGACAGACGGGCCAGGGCCAGATGCCACATGCCCAGCAGCATGGCAGTGGGATTCAAACTGTGACCATCCAGAGACCCTCCGTGATGGCTGAGGGCTCCATGCCCCTTGGATCTCAACCCACTGGGCAGACAACTCTCAGCCCAATTGCAGCTTTACCACCCAGGGTAGTTTTAAGGCTGAGGCCAGGTTCCCCCAGGCAGTTCTCACGAGCGGCCAGAAGATGGCGCAGTTTCTCCTGCGTTCCAGCCAAAGGTTCTCAAATGGCAGTTTTCTCGCTGCTGAGAACCAGGGATAATAAATATCCATAACAATTTAAATATGAAATATAGGAGGCAAAATACATTGGAGGCCATGGGCTGGGATGGATTTTTAAATTTCTTTTTTAAATTTTACTGACACAAGATGAAATACACTTTAGAATTCACAAAACTTTTACATTCATTATCTCACCAAAAAAAAAAAACCCCCAAAAACAGAAAAAGATCAAAATAAATTTTTAAGCCCCTTTTAGAAAACAGGTAGGCTGCATCTGAGTCCTCCATCTGCATTTGATCATTAGATTTTAAATTGGATCACTCAACCCTACATCATATGGTAGTATTATTGCTGTAATAATATTGATAATAGCAGAAATAATGGCAACTATTTATTAAATGTTGCTGTAGATGAAACATTTCACATGCATTGTCTTGTTTGATCCGTGGAGCAGAAACATGAGGCGAGAATCACCCTGCGACGGTGCTGACAAACGTTGAGAATGTGTCAGTAGCCTCCTGCTCCCCAAAGTAACCAGCATCACCAGGCAAGAGATAACGAGGGCCAACTTGCAGCAAACCCCACGCTCTCAGATGAAACGCAGCAGCCTGCCCCTTCGGCTTGGGCGCTAAGTCTGCTCTCTGCCCCCACCCTGGGGAGCTGCCAAAGGTAAATGTAACACGGGACAGACGATTGTTACATTAATAACAACAACTGCAGCCATCACAGCTCTCAGTTATCCAGCCCTTAATATGTGCCATGTCTTATTTTAAGAGATTCTTCAAAACCTTACAACGACATTACCAGGTAGGAATGCATTTTAATCGCCACTTCACTGAGGAGGGAAACGAGGCCCAGAGAGGTTTCGCAAGGCTTCTAAAGCTACACAGTTAGCAAGGAACAGTTCGCTCCAGGGCAGACCCTCTTACATCAGACACTTAAGTCAATGACCCTCAGATCTGTACTGCCTGAGAGCATTCGCCTCTGTGTATCTCTGGGTTTCCCAGCAGCTTCTTTGTTAGTTTGAGATTTCCTCTATAAGAGCAATGCTCTGTTCTCTGCTTCTGTGGAACTTTTCAAGGTGGATCTCGCCTCTCAGCTTATGTCCATGCAAGCTACTGAACCAACAAACAGCCTCTGTTCATTGGTCTAGGTTGGTGTCTGGGACACACTCGGTATCCCAGGATAACCCCATATTTCTGAATTGTTGGTGGAGCTCGGCCATCTGGCAGAGCTGAGGGGCATGTAAGACATTCGTCTCAGCAGAGTTATTTCATGTCCTTCCTGAGTGTGTCTCCTCTGGGTCCTGAAAGCAAAGGGCCCTGGCTCACTCCCTTCCTCCATAGCTGAGGCAGCCCGGGACAGAGAGGGTTGCCCTCCTGCAGCCTTAATTCAGGCTCGTTGGCCCTCTCTCCCTTCTTTCCTTTTCTCTCTTTCTACTCCACTTCCCTTCATCACTGGCGCACTTCACTTGCAGACACGCATTCGGGTCCCTGCTCTGGAAGAGAAGAGACTGCGTCGGGGAGCATCTCACTTTCCCATGTGCTGTCAAACTTTGTCTTATTAACGTTTGAAGTTTGAAAGTGCTTCCCTGACAAATAGGATGGATTTTTGTCAGAAGGGCTTATTTTCAGGCCTAGCAACACTTTGCATCTGGAGAAGACAGCTGTTTGTTAATAATTCAACACATAGTGCCTAATGCCTGGTTGCCCCACACATGGAGCTGTGGCTGACACTGTTACCCGCCTTCGGCCTTCTTTAGTGGCTCCAGCCCCGCTCCTAAAAGTCTCAGTTTCTAAGGATCGAACACTTCGTTCCTGCTGCAGGAAGACATCCCGTTTCAGGCTTGCCTGCCAGGTGGGGCGATGGCAGAGCCTGTCTGGGGCTCAGGGAGGCCTCAGGAGGCTGGTGATGCAGGAGGCCTGCTTCCTTCTCAGGGTTGTCAGAGGGACATTCTCCAGAGCTGTTCCATGGAACGTGACTGCGAGCCATGTGCAGACTGGTGCACACGTCCCCCTCCACACCCTGCCACCCCTGGGGGGCTGAGGTGGCTCTCTGTGCAGCCCTGGGAGCACTGTGAAATGCTTTCTTTCAGAGTCCTTTGTTCTAAAAAGGGGCCTCGGCTTGGAGGCTTTCCACATTTTGTCAGCCAAGAATCCCTCCTGGCAGCCCGTTTCATGAGGCTCGCGGTCTGTGGGACACGCACTGCAGTATTAAGGACGTAAGGGACATGAAATATGCAACCTACTCCGAAATGGTTTGTAGAGAAAAGTATGTATGTGTGAGAAATAAATGTTAATAATTGGTAAATTTCAGTGAAGAGTATAGCATATAAGAGTTCTTGGTCATTTTTGCCTTTTTTAATAAGTTAGAAAGTTTTTCAAGATACTGTCCAAGAGAGTAGTTACTCAGAGACAAGATTCACCACTGAGATGTAAATCAAACCAACACCACCAAAACTGAGAACCTATAGAAATCGGGTTGCATATTTGCCCCTGGTCCCTGCAGACAGTGCTCGCTGAGGCCACTCTCTGGAGTTGGACAAAAAGCCAGGGGTCCTGAGCAGGTTCATGATGGGGCGGCCTTAGCTTCTTCTTCCCGGAGGACTTTAAAAGGAGTGGAAAGCCAGATGGTTGGAATTCTCACTGAAAATAGGGGAGAACAACAAAAGCACAAGAGCACAGTACCAACTCTTTGGAGGGAGCTGGGGAGACCCCTCTACCTCACCGGGAGAGTTCTGTGTGTTTCCATGAATGCTGACCCTATTACCAAGTATATGAATTCCAACCTAGCGTACTGAGAGCTCCCGATTCTATGATTATGACATCAAAGTGCCAATGATCAAATTCTGTATTCGTTTATGCCCCCATATTAGAAATTGGGCACTCAGATATTTCCCCCAAATAGTGCCTCACATCCGCCCCCAGAGGGTGTGTGAGCTGCTGCCCACTGTCTGCCTCCCCTGGTCCAACTGTCCACCCCTGGGTGGAAACTTCCAGCCATCAGGGTCTCCCGTGAGGACTCCAGTGAGGCCGCCTCTGTGTGTTCCTGAGGGTCTCAGTCCCAGGGGCGCCAGGGGGTGGCTTGTTCATGGGATGGTGAGAAAGCCTCTCTTCCTAAAGCCTGTCATCTTTTGTCACTTGGACCCCAAGGCCGCCCTGCTCAAGCCCAGCATCTCTCCCCTGATCTCATGAACTGTGATTCTGCTTTGAGGTAGAATTTTGCCAAGCCTCACATTTGAAACAATAAGTACACAAATACATAACAATAAAACCAACAAAAAACAAAAGGTGTCATCTGTGAGTCGCCCCTTTGACAGTGCAGCCTCACACTCGGCCCGCTGCGCCAGTCGCCAGTCGGGGGCAAACCTGACACTTCCTACCCCTCCCCTTGTGTTTGCCCACATCCGAGCTCTGCTTTGCTCCCAGACACAGCACAGAAGCCTGCTATGCGCATTTAAATACTGGTTTTAAACAGCTCTCAGGGGATGGTGGGCAAGTAGAAATAAGATCATAAGCGGTAGTCATCCCAACTGAGCGAGCCCTTTATTGTGTCTGGCTCAGGACTGAGTGCTTCATGTGACTGGCCTCACCCAGTGCATCCAACCACCGCATCCTGGTGTTATCCCCACCTTTCAGATGACAGACCTGGGAGGTAAATTATTCACAGTCTCACAGTTAGCAAGTCCTGGGACCCGAGCAATTACCCAGAGATGTCTGACCCCACAGCCTGTGTGTGTCCTCAACCCATGTTATGATCTTGCTTCCCTCCCCGCCAACTACAGAATTGACGGGGAGGGGACAGGCGTTGGATTCCAGCACCTGCGCTCTGAGGCAGGCTACCCCCAATGAACTCTTCCCTGTCATACCCACCAGGAGAGGCTGTGGGACCTTTCTGAGTGTGATTGCCTATACTAATGGCTGTGTTACAAAACATTTGACTCATTCACATTTTGTATTTGCCCATGGAAGACATTGAGTACTTTGGGAATGGCTGACCCTCTTTCTTTGTTTCCTTGGTTCTGACTCATATTGAACTGAGTCTGCCCTCCCTGGGTTCCACTGAGTCCAAGGAAAAACGAGTAGGTGAAAAGCATATTGAGTCACCCAGAAAAGCTGGCTTGGGAGGGAACATCTAGAATAGAAAACCTACCTCGTGATTATTCAAAAGCAGATGGTATAGATCGCACAGGCTTCTTGCTAAATGGGTTTCAGGTGAGAAACTTGTTGCTTCGCCATGCAGCTGACTCCCCAGTCCATGCCTAAAAATATAGGTAAAATTTCTGTTCTGACAGACAATCATTTAGCCTCTGTTTTGTACCCATAATCTACACTTGTCTTAATTTCCTCTCAATTATGTTCAGGCATTAACTAATACTAACTAACTACAACCCAAAATAATTATTGCTATCTGTTCCCTTTGTAAATATAACTCCAGCACGGAGCTAGAAGAATAATGGCATATTTACAGACGGCAGCTAATTAAACTGAGTTCCAATTGCTTTCACTTTGCCAGAAGGAGCCATTTTCACAGCAAAAAACTGGGTGGATGCTTGCATGCTTACCAGGAACAACCCACAGTAACATAAATTCAGGGATCCCAAGACAAAAATTCAGCACAAGACAAATTTACACAAGCAATAAAAATCTCATTAAGGAAGATATGAAGATTTTTCCTGCAGCCCAACAGATAAAAGGGGTATCATTTTTGATGGGTTTATTTAAGGAATAGTATATATTTCATTGTTTCATAATGGAAGTAATTGCAAAGGACTCTTAGACAATCCTTGAAGAACACTTATTTTTGAGTCTTTCCTGGTTTATGAAACTGCTTCACCATGCTCAGCCTCGTAATTTCTAAACTTTATAACAGATCTGACCATCGTTGAGCCCAATATCAAAAAATTGTGGAAGTCCTAACGCCCACCCTTCTCACTTATTTCAGGAAGTCGGTCTGAAACACAACTTGACCTTTCGTAGAGAAGTATGGATGCTCTAGCCATGTGATTTCTGGAGTTTAGCCGAGCTCCCCAGCAACAGTCACACAAATGGAATCCCTCAGACCGACCCTAAACTGGAAAGTGCATCCTGTTTGCCTTCTCTCCTGAGTTTGTTCAAACTCAAACCAAACACAAGCCACAGCTTCCATAAAAAACACCCAGAACTCTGCTACACGTGGCATCGTGATGGTGCTAATCCCATCTCTGTAAGGTAGGGTGTATTTTCCTCGTCCTAGCCTCCGGAGAGGCACTCGGGAAGGTACTGGTGCTCTCAGACTTGCACTACCTGGGAAATCTTCCCAACTGCATCCCTTCGCTGTGTCGCTGGATGCCGTGATGGTACTCCTGCCTGCCTGCATGTAGTTCCTGAATATGTTTCTATCCGCTGGAAGTAGTGATTTGGCAGGCATCGGCACTCTTTCCATGTTTAATTAATTCCTCTAATTTTGTGGCAAATGAGAATAATGGAGCTTAATTTTGCTATTTATGTAAAATTGATTGGTAATTATGGAGAGCACGGGAGATTTGGCTTTATAAATGAAAATTAAGTGACCTCTCCATCCTGGTGCCTTGGCATGCCTCGTTCCCTCATGGAGGAAAGACAAATGGCAGCAAAGAGGGTATTGAGGGGGAGACGGGGTCAGTTCTGTGACTTGTGTGGAAGCTGAAATATGAAAGTTTGCAGGGTCTTGCTTAAAGGCCTGAAAGAACTCCAACCCGAACATCTAGAAGAGAGTATGTGCAAGAGAAACCTGTTTTACCGTGTTTTCTCATTTCATATCTGGTATGGTTGAGTCATTTTAACTCCAATATATTCCAATCTGTTGAGCTCACCCAAGTGAGAGATGGGGGAAAGACAGGCCTTTCTCTTCCTTGAGGTGCTTTATGTTAAAGGGAGATATCACAGAGGAACGTATCAAGATGGAAGGGTTTTGAATTGTTTCTCTCTTTTGAAACTGGATGTAACTCCAGATGACCCTCATTCTGGGTAAATGACATATACACTGCAAGGAAGAGAACAGTTTGCTATACACAGAGGTCAAGTTATGTGTGTATCTATGTGGCTTTGTCTATTTCCACAAATCTCTCTCGATATATATATTTTTTCATCTGTGCTTTCTATCCACGGAGGCTTAAGCACCTAACTATAACAATCAAAATTGCTGTCATCTCCCAGTATCAGGATTCAGTTATTATAGTCAATATTAAATTGGTTTTCCTTCTCTTTGGCACCATCAAAACCCCCTTCCTTGAAGAGGGCAAGCGGGACCGGGACTGGTGGTCATGCACATGCAGCTGAGACCGATCGGGTGCCTTTGCCCTGAGGGTGGTGTGGCCTGGGACTTCTCAGGGGAAACAGAAGAGATGTTGCATCCTGGAAGCTGCTAGCCTACCGCAGAGATCTGCTGGAATGGACTTCCGTTATTTAGCCACATAGAGTTGTTGAAAATTACTGACAAGTTATCTTCATTAGTCAATACTAATTGCTCTGCATATTGCAAATCTTTAATTTGGGAGCCCTGAAAATAATCACTTAAATTAAAATCTATAAATAAAGTAATTCACCTTACCTGTGCACAGTAAGTCAACGTGGAGTTACAAGAAGATTTGCATTTAAGAACCTCTGCCTCTAGCTGGAAATAAGAACAGAATGTCCAGACCACACACGCTGCCAACAGAATGTGCCCTGGTTTGGTAATTCCCTGGCTATAGTCCATTTAGGGTCAGATCTTTGGGGGATCAGGCTCAGCATTCTAAGTACTTTGGAAAATTCCATCCACTGAGGTTTAAAGTGGGAAAATAGAGCCGAGACCACAGAGAGGCCTAGGGGATCAATTGCAAATATCACTGCATAATGAAAAATATTTACTTAATATTTTTATTGATTCCACACCTGTGGTCTCCAGTAGTTCTGATAACATTAAAACTCAGGGACTTTTATTGCGCTCCTGAAAAACAAATTTAAAGTACCCCAGCAAAAACTGAAATCCACTCTCTCAGATTCATTTTCTTCCTTTCAAAAACCTACTTTAGGGTAGATCAAATCAAATAATCATTTCTGTTCTTTTAAACTATTCTCAGGAGATTTTGGGGAAGATGGGCAGTGGTAGTAAAATGTTTGGATCTTCCCAAATCTTCACATAAAATCAGAGAAATTAGCAAAACCAAATTCATGGTTTTGGAAGAAAATGAGGTGACAATGTATGCCACAACCCACAGAATATAGGCAGATGTTCAGCATCTGTGTGGGAGAAAGCTAGCAATGGGGCATCTTAAAGACCTGAGAACAGGAGAAAGATGCCCCAACAAACCAACAGATTGGAATGCGTGGCAGGCCCATGTTAAAATGGCAACTAAAACTAGCAGTGATTTTACTGTTCCCCAAAACAAGGGAGTGATTGTCAGGTATGAAGAGCCGGAGCAGTCTTGTCTGTATGAACTCCCAAAACTGACCCTCACGGTCCCTTCAGGTAGGGCTCTACACCAAGGGGACACTGTTGGGAGTGGGATCTAAACTGACCACCACAGGGTCAGTAGATTCAAAAGAAGGAGAAGGTTCAGATAAAAATGTGAGTGAGAAACAGATAGGAGATCTCAAAAAAGCAGGCCACATATTTTTAATACTACATTTAATAGTCGTTGAAATTACTTAATACTATATTAAGTAGTAGTTCAGCTAAACTTCACAGTTTGTGAGGTTAAAAAAAGCTTCCCTGAACCAAGCTTCCTTCTCAGAGTTCAAAGAAACTAATTTCACACAGAAATGAGCAAAAGGAAAGTATCCACGTTAAATCGCATACAAAGTTTTTATAAGAAGAAAAGAGAGTAAGTATTAGAATATATTAATACAGGATGAAAGCATGCCAGAATAGATACACAAAAAAATAAATATTGGGACCTGCTATTTCAAAGCAATCTCAAAGACATTAAGAATATGATACAAGACATGACAAAACAACATAAATCAAAATTAGAAAAATTCAAATTAGATGACAGAGCTGCAGGAAGAATTAGAAATAAAAAGAAAAATCATGATTTTAGAAATAGTGGCCAAACTAGAGTAAATAAACACAATAAATAATGACTTGAGAAAAATAGATGAAAAGAAGAGGATTTTCAAAAATCAAAAAGAAATGAGATAAAAAAGAGTCATATGAAATTGACAAATACTGAAGATAAGCAATGAAGGTCCAATATATGGATAACAAGAGTTCCTAAAAAAGGAAACTGAAGCAAGGGAGTAGAGCAAATACTAAGAACTATAATTAAGAGTTTTTTCTAGAGTCAAAAACAAGTTTTAAGTGCATACTGAAAAGGCATGTTTTACAATATCAACCAACAGCAAGATATATTCCAGCAGAGTGTCTGGACCAACAAAAGAAAAATAATATTTGAGCATCTAGACAAGAGGAATACATGACTTGTAAGAGAAGCAATAGGTTTCATCAGACTTTTTGATTGCTTTTTTCTTCTGTAAGGAAGAAAGAGGGCATGAGGAAAGAGTTAATGTCTAGCAAAAAGGATCTTCCAGTAAAAAGGACATATATAATGATAACATGTAAGAACTCGAGTATCTTTCATCAATATAAGAACTGAAAGTGGACATTAAGTATATTCTAACTTGTGTATCTGTGACTAAAAAGGGGAAGATTATGCTAAGTAGTGGCTCTCTGATCTGACAATGCAGATGTAGGACAACTATAAAATAGGGCACAAATTGGAAGGCATATGTAAAAATATGTGTTCACTATTTTCAGGAATAATAATAATTGATGGTGTTAGTGTTGTTCTTCTGAGACTTGTGTTTATACAGATATAATCTGGGGAAATGAAGTAAAATTCCTATATTCTCCAATCTGAATTTAAAATATCATTATAAATTGTTGAGGTTTTCAGGCCTTGAGCATTAATTACTATTAACAACAGAAAAGGAGCAAAAGCAGAACATGTGTCTCAGGTGAAACAGTACCCTAACACCAGCAGTCTCACTAAAGGGACCAAATCAAGCCTCTAGGTTTGGCTGTCACCTTGTGAGAAGGACCAAGGACAGAGGAATGGGCTGCATTGCTCTTGAGTGTGCAACCAGTCAAACCCAGACAGTGGGAAACCCCACAGATCAAATGGCACAGGTCCTTCAGGACGCATACAAAGGAAAAGAAATGGATGGAGTTGGGAACATCCCAACCAAGAGACCTTCTCTATCTTGCTTGTATCCTGGAAAAATAGTAGAAGAATAATTTTAAGAATTCATTTAAAACTTAAATTACTTAAAACCTTGGTTTCATGGTAAGCAAAATTTAGGAAAGATCTGAGGATTTAACTAAGGGCAATGACAGACATAGATTACTATGGAAAGCCTATCATGTGACTGGTACTGTAATAAGAACCTTCCATGTGTTATTTCCAATCTTCAAAATGACTCTGTGAAATAGTAACTGTTATCCCCACTTTATGGTTGAGGAAATAGAGACACTGACAGGTTAAGTAAATTGTACAACATGCTTAACTCATATGGCTTAGTCAATGGGATAACCCAGGTCTGTAGATACCATATGCTAGCCCATAATTTTCAACTACATCATGTAAAATTTTATATTTAAAATGTGTTTTAGGAAGCCTACATTGTAACCTTGATGTTATCATTTAGGAGCTTAAAAAGACTGTTTGTGTTACTATGTCTTCTGTTAATGTCCAGACATAAAGCTGAAGAGAGTGGTGTGGGATTACCTCTTTAGTATTAACCGAACCGAATTGGCATTGAAGCATCAGCATAGCAGAGAGAATTTATATTGGACATTAATTTTTGGCTCACTAGAGATGTCTTATTTTTTAACTCTTTTCTATGCTTCGAGAATAATTGTCAACCACTGCTTCTAAACATTTTGTCATTTTCAATCTTATTTGGCATCTCTCATTTTATGGAGACTTTGTTTAGTGACTTACTTAAAAATCTTGGTTTCTGATAGAATCAGAACAAGAAGATTTGATGATACCCCTGAAGACAAAATAAGAAATCATTAAACCATTATCAGTATTCTGTACCTGGTCCCTTATACTGTGGAGCTAAGCTTCTTGAAGAAAATAACTGCTCAGACGCTGACCCTGTGTAACTGGTTATCTGCTTAGCATAGCCCAGTATTCCATGGCTGGTGAACAGAGAGCAGTCTCTTAAAATGGCACTGATTTTAGAGAATTTCTCATTCTGTGTGGGTTGCACATAAATTTACAATCCATTTTACCCCGGAATATCTTCCTTTAGATGTCGCCATGGGAGGCAGCATGATCTCAGGGCATCATGGACCACCTCAGAGATGTCTGAAAGGAATTGCAAGAAAAATATTTTGATTTGCTGTAAGGCCAAGAGTTTCATCCACAGAACCTTTCCCTTCTTTTCTATTTCCTTCCCTGTCCAACTCATTCTCACTCAGCTTAAAGCCCATCTTGAAGTGGTGTTAAATCTAATACCACTCTCAGATTTCATCCGTCTTTGACGTTGGCCAGGGCTGCATGGAGTGAAAAGGCGAGCAAAAATGGCCTCTATAAATTAGAGATTGGAAAGCACCTATTAGAACACCCAGATTCTGACAAACTTTTCCCTCTAATATACAGGGCTTGAAAATTGAACTGGTTTCTCCTCTGAAGTGCCTTAAAGAATTTTAAAATCTCCTTAGTAGTGGTTTGTGATTCCTTGTGGATCCGTTGCTCACACTATCCCAGTTTCTTTATTTTTGATTTAAAAATAATGGTGATAGCATTTGCTGCATTACAGATTTACCAGAATTTCATGTTTTCCCATCATCTTGGAGATGTTGTTGATTTAGTCTCTGTCCGGGAGGCTTTAGGGTCCTATAGAATTGATATAAATGAGCTTGGATCCCCTGCCAGGAATATGGAGACCCACTGAGCAGCATTTCATAGTGAAGGTCAAGGCATGTTTAGGGACATAGAGAAAAAACATTAGCGGCGGGACTGTTTCAGATCTAGGAAAGATGAAGCCAGAGAAAACCATTCTGTCCTCTTTAGAAGGCTTTGTGGAGGAACGGGATTGTTAGGAGTGGCCTAAGTGATGGATGAGAGACGACTGCCTTCACAAGGATTCTGTACTGGTGAATAAAATAGCTTCACATCACTTAGGTATTAGGAGAAGGGCACCACAAAGTAAACAGCCAGATCTAGGCTAGAAGTGGTCCTTTAAATTTGATCGCCCCTGTTCTTTAGATAATCTCATCTCTTCTTCTGAATGTTGCTGTATGTGTGTTTGTGCTTTATGTGTGGACTATCCAATTTTAGTTGATATGGGCAATAATTTTAAGGGTGATATAAAATAAGTTCCATAGAATCATTGGAAAATATAATAAATTTGCACAGTGAAGTGTCTTTGGGATTGATTAGGGCTGTTTTGCATGACTTGGTAAAGGTGAAGTATCATCTCTCTTCAGACAAATGAATTTAGTGATCTCCATGAAAGACTTTTATGGAAAATGATCATATTCTTTTCTGCTATAAACTTTGTGACTATAATTTTTATAGTGGTCAGGTCTCACTTATTATATTTTATTTGAAATTCTGACTTTTATTTCTCTTTCAGTTCTTGGAGGGAACTTAACAATTTATCAAAATCTTGCAGTCTTCAGTAAATACATATAATGTTGGTGTAGTTCATTTGTCTATAAGCTCTAAGTAAGTAGAGCAACAGGGACCCCTGATTCCAATTTTAGACAGAACGTAAGTTGAGTGACTTGGGTAAGTCATTAACATCCTCAGGCTTCAGCCTCTCCATCTGCCCATAATCCAACATATCTTCCACCTAAAACTTACTCTCCCAAATGCTGAATGGATACACACATGAACAGATAGGAGCAGGGGCTGATTCTTGAATGCGAACCTGGGTGGATGCATGGCTGGGTATGTAGACAGATACGTGGTTCGATATGTGGTTGATGCATGAGTGAGTACAAAGATGATGCGTGGATGGATAGATGGATAAGTATCTACGTGAATGAAAGGCCAAATGCATGGATGGATTCATGGATTGAAGGATTGTGAGAACTAAGGAAAGAAGCACACACAAAACTGAAAAACACATTTACAAAAAATGAAATGATTTCAACAGAAGAAAAATGTACTGCAAAAAAATTGGAGAAGCTGCTAAAATTCATTGAAAAATTTCTCCCAAAAGACACCATAACATATTTCTTAAATAATTTTTTTAAATTTATTTTTGCCAAGCTCCATGCTAAGTGTTTCATATGTTTTCATTTGTAAGAGGTCTCTGTGGTTTACATGGCTGACCCTTCAAGGGTGAGAACCTTCCATCTCTGTAAGTCCTTTGTAATTAATAGAACAACCTCTTATTCTTTAAGATCCAGTCCAGTTCATTGTTGAAGCTGTAAGAAAGATAGTAAATGCCAGTCTGAAGGATTCCTCAGGCCCTCTAGAGCCCCATGGTAAGCAAGGGGAGATCCCCAGCCAGGAGAGCTATTGTTGTATTAATTTGTTTTGTTAGATTAATGATTCTTCTGTTAATATTTAACCTTTTGTCAAATTGTGATGCATAGGATTGTACATCTAGATCAATACAAATGAATGATGAGACAGGCATATTTTTTCATCTCATTTCTTTTCCCACCAGTACACAACACTCTGTTTTCTTGGCATTGTGTTTTAAATGGTCCAGAATTAATTACACAGAGAATGACCGTATCCTTTCACCATGTGAAAAGACACCAGTGTGCAAACTAATAAGTCCTCATTCTTCCTATGAAGCTAACTGGATCAGGTGGATTTTTTTCCTAAATTTCATCCTCTTCTATCTTTCCTGAGGATTTGAAATAGGGAAGGAATGTCTGAGGTCTGGATTGAGGGGAGGGATGCGGTGTGTTTCGTAGGGTCTTGCAGATCAGGTGCTGAAGGCATGAAGGCTTCCATGTGTGCTGGTGACAAACAACATGTAGGGTGTTAATGGCAATGGTGCTTAAAAAAACACCTGATACCCAGGGATCCCTTCCAATAACGTGGTCTAAAGTTACAAGGCTTTCTTCTAGAATAGGGAAGAATGATAAAGTACAGGTCTTCTTAGTCCCTCACAGTATCACTTTGCTGGCTCTTCATTTTAAAAGTGTTGTTTATCCATTCTGTCCATAAAATTTGTCAGGGCAAAGGCCTGACTCCACACAGAGCTCAGGCTATGCAGCTTAATGCCCTGAACTTGGTGCAAACTGGGTAAATCTCCCATGTTGCCTTCTTGCAGGCCAGCTGCCTTCTTCCTGAGGCGAGGCATCGACTTCACACTGCGCTGTGTTCAGAGCTTCTCAGCGGTCCCTGACGCGGTTGGTGCCTGCGATCCGATGATTGGCTCAAGGACTTGTGCCACGGCAGTGCTTTGCTTCACTTGTCATTTTTCTCAGAACAGGAAACCACGAGGCCGCTGGCCAGTGCCGGAAGTCCCCTTGAAAATAGTTTCCACTGTAAGACGTGCTGTGGCTCGTCAACTCTTATCAGGTATTTAGCTATGTTAACACTGCCAAATTTGAGAACCTCAGTTTGGGAATTGTCTCCCAAGACAGCAATGTCCTGTGAGTGCCTGACCCTTGCAGAACCCATTTGTATCTCTCTGGGACTTGTAACCATAGGCTGCTTTCGTAGACTGTCTAGCTTGAAGGTGCTCCACTGTCCTTTCCTTCCATGTTGCCAATCTCAGGGACAGGCACAATCAGGTCTCAGCGTTGAAGGGCACTCGTATCGATCCCTGTCTGCGTCCACTGACCTGTGGATTCATGCTTCCTGCATGGAGGTCTGACCTAGAATCCTTATGAGCTGAACTCAAGCCAATACTGCTTCTCTGGGTGACACTTCAGCCATCTGTTGACTCAGCCAAGAGTTTTTAGTTCTAACAGCAGATAAAGCAGACATTGGTTGTATCTACCAACATTCCTGAATTTTTTGCACTTTCTTCTGTACTTTTTCCTCTTTTTATTTGCCAAATCAGTGACAGAATTTAACCTGTATAAAATGTCCACTATCTGCATACATGGTACACTTAGACACTCCACCTTCCAGACTGTGGAGTCAAGATGATGTGGGCCTCATCGGGGTCTGCTCAGTAATGTTGATAGAATGAATGAGGTAATAGATGAATGAATAAATGGATAGTGTTTGCTCAGGTAAAAATAGCTCTGTACCCATGGTTAATGATAAAGTCAAAGTCTTTACCAACGTGAATGTACCGACACCCGTCCAGTGGTCTGATTTAACTTACCTTCTCTGAAGGTAACACCATGAACCACAACCACATTAGTAGGATAACAGCTTTGAGTTCTTCCAATTGTGGTAAGAGAGCCAGTCAACATACAACCAATATCATGATAATTAGCATATAATTACAATAATCAGCCTGTGAATGGCTTCCTGGTCACTGTTAAGAGTGGTAGCTCATTTGCATACTGTCAGTGCCCCCACGTGGTGCCTTTGACTCTAGCTTTCATTCCCCACTCCACACCTCTGGCTGCTGCTTCCTTGGGTCGCCCGTACGCACCTTTCCTCACCTTTCCTCGGCACGCTCCTGTCATTGTGGACTTGTGAGTCTCTCTACTTGCTCAGGCTTCTTTGAACCTGTTCCAGTGCTCACACAGAACTCCCATACTCTACCCTAACAATGTTTATGGCTTCTCCATAAATGAGCCTTTGCTTCGCTGCTCTTAAGGTAAGAGTAGGGAGGTAATTACTCCTCCAGCCCTTCAGGTCAATACTCTAGAGCTTGACCTATCCCTTAAAGAGGGGGGGTCCAATAGACCCACACCCATGGGGAAGGGTGCGCTCTGTGATCCAGGAAATCATATGTGGACTTGAACCTATGACCACAGAGTACGAATTATACCAGTGACACTGAGCCAGAAGGTAAGCAGCATGATGACCTCTCAAGCCATTTGCGTCACGGTGTTCCTGGGACTCTTCTTTAGGACAGGAACTCTTTCCTAACATACTGTCAAATTTTGAACAACAGCAGCTATTACTAAAAGCTAACATATTGAGTATTCTCTGTGTCCTGGGCTCGCAATTCATCCTCATAAAACTTTGGCATGGTAAATTCTATTGCATCAGGTTAAGAGATAGGAATGTGGAACTCAGATTATTTATGTTAACCAAGAGCTACTGAGTGTAGAAGCCAAGATATGGACCTAATCTGAAGTCCTTAACCACTATTGTCCTCCTCACCCCAAATAAATGAGTCTCTCTGGGTAACAGTATCTTCTCATTTATAAAACAGAGAGCGTTAAAAGTATTTCAGGTTCCCAGGAAGACTGCAAACATCAGGAAACACAACTGTTGTCAAGCACTTTGCAGAGAGGAAATCCTAAATCAAGGTAAATTAAATTCACCAGAGTGCTAGACAGTTAAGAAGCCTTTATTAAACCCCTGCTGTGCTGGGCACCCAGCTGTGACTCAGGTTCGACCTAATACTACTTAATTTACGAAAATGCTGTTATAATTATTCTGTTTCTCACATTTAGGCACCCTCAAGAAGAAAGTGCAATTTATAATTAAATATAAATTATTTATCCTAATTCTCTGCCATTCCATTCAACACACCATTAGAAAGTACCTAAGTGTAGTGGGCACATCTGAAGAGGTCTGCCTGGGTCGTGATCACTGCCCTTCTCCCACATTCACCCCTCCTTGGACACTGTGGAGATGGGTCGCCTACAGCCATGTGTGACTGTCTGTGTGAAGGGCAATCAGGTTTGCTCTTCTGTGAATTTGTAGTTGAAATTTAGAATCTGCTGGTCAGTCTGCATGTGGTTGGCATGTACCACCTGAACTTGGAGAGAGTGGAGTATCTTTGTTCAGAGGCAGAGGGGGAGGAGAGAGAGCAGCTAATTTTCAGGACAGATACAAGGATGGGAAACAATGTACCTGAATGAGAGAGACAGACAGATAGGAAGCAAGACTGGTCAGAGCCAGGAAGAGAAATGTGGATTTGAAAGCAGGAATTCCCAGCAGGAGCCGTATGTGGCAGTGAAGCTAGCCACTCTTCATACTGCACTTTGTGGAGTGAGGACTTTGCTGTGACAGATTATATTGAGAGCATGGATAGATAAGGATGCCTTTCAAATTAAGAATGAAAAGTGATTTTTTTAGGGACCAAGGAGAGCTGCATTTCATCATTCTTTTCTGTTCTGGGAGAAAGCCTTGCAAGTTTGGCCCATGCAACTGGGAGGAATTCCCAGGTAATGTGTCACTTGTTTAGCATCACTGTCAGTGATGTCACAGGTGTTACTGAAGGACAGCCTCAGGACCTGCCATTAATCACTGCTTTTCCTCATCTCCACCCCTCTCCTTATCCCTTTTGAGATCATGGCCAGCTTTCCTGTTGGGCTACTTGTTCTATGTAAAATGTGCTGCCCTGCAGGAGGCACTCGTGGCTGAGGCAGACCTGCCTCACACAGAACGAGTTCAGAGGGGGGTCATAGCCGGCCTCCTGTCCTTCCTTTCAACCCATAGTTCACACCAGGGCCTTACCCAGATGGGTATCCCCCTGCTACTTCACCTGTACCTTCGCCCACTCTAGCTTCTGACTTTCTGTGTCTTTTGAAATTTTTCTTCCACGATTTCTTAGCTGCATTCTTCATGAGCTAACTGGTCTGATCTTGGCCATTTCTGGTCTGGACAGTCATTCCAGAACATTTGTGGAGGCCCTAGAGTAGGAGCTTCTCTAAATTTCATTTCTATGTTAATTCTGGAGAGGCAATTAATGTTAAACAAGTGGGATTCATGGGACATAGTCACTGAAGCAACTTAATTTTTGTCTGGTGCAGTCCACTTAAACTTCACTCAATGTAAGGAGTTCTTCCCATGCTTCCAGTTGAAAGCTCAGCCAGTCGCAGAATTTTCTGATCACTCTAAGCTCTGTGGTCACTTAAAAATTATATTTAAATGTTTCAGTCTTAGATGGCAACTTGCCACTGCTTTCAAGGCTGGAGTCGGGGAAGGGAGAGAGCAGGACCTGAATTTCTTACCTTCTCTGCCTGAGAGTCGCCACCCTACTGTCTCCCCAAGGGTCAGAGCCTAGGAAGAGAGGAGACCTGGGGTGGTGGCCCAGAAGAAAGTTTCTCAGGTGGGTGGCCCCACAAGAAGATGGCAGGGTGCTGTCCCAGCCTGAAATGGTTGAAGCTGACTCTTCCTCCTGTGGGGCCTTTGCCTCAGCTGGGCCCCTTATGCCACCCGTGGTACATTTTTATCCCTCTGCCTGCCTCTGCCCCTCAGCCCGAGTTTGCACAGTCCTCTGCACATGGCCGTTCTCTGGTGGACTTCCTTTGCCCCTTTAGGCAGGCTCCTGGGAAGGAGAGAGAATGGCTCTAGGTCACCCCTCATCTTCAATCCCATGATCCACATCCAGTTCTTAGAACAGTCTCCTGCTTCTTTCACCCTGACGCACTGTGGGAATGGAGGCTAGTCCCACGCAGCCATCTCTGTTTCCCTCCCACCTACTCCGCTTCTCAGGTAGGAGTCGGAGCCCCATCTCCCGGGCCCCTTACTTGTGGGGAAGCCCCTTTCCTCGACTATAGCCTCCTTCCTTCTCCGTGGAGGATGGGGTGGAGACTTCCTGCACACCGCAGCTTTCTCCCAAAATACCCTCAACATACCTTTTGACTACGCAACCCTTTTATAGCCTCACTGGAGGTGAGGAACTCAAAAGTCAGGAAACCACTTTCCAGATATTTCTGTAGCACATTTTGCTTATGGAACCTCTTTGGAAACCGATCTTTCTCATATTTTAGCAGCTCAATCAAAGCCTCCAATGTAACTTTGTGCTACAGTCTTGTCAGCACACTGCTACATGTGGGGGAAAGCCAGGCAGAAAGGAAAGGGATGTTCCCCATGTTCCTCGCTTATGAAAAATGAATCCTTGTGAGAGACAGGGCAGAGATGAATTCAGTGGCAGAACTTAGGAAGAGCAACAGGGAAGGGAGAAACTGTAACAAAAGTGGACTTTCTATGGAGCATCTGAGGAACAGTTGTTGAGATGGGTCAGTGCTCTGGCTGGAAGCCGTAACTGCTCAAAGAAATATGCACGGTTAGAGTCCTGGTTTCCAGCCCAGAGCTGCTATTTTGGTTTCGGGGAAGCCCCCAGTGACCCTTGAGAATGTACAGTTTATGGAAGAGACTTTCGGTCTGTGCGAATTCAGCCTCACTTAGGGTCCCTTGGTGGCCAAACAGACCATTAGCTCCCTCCATCGCCAAACAACTCTATTTGTATTGCATTATAAACCGACTTATTAAAGAACAGAAGGCTTACGCCAGGCCTAACATCTGACTCTGCAATGGAAAGCATTGTGGTTTTGCTGCTGGGTGTTTGTTTTTTCCGTTATCCCATTCAGAAAACGCATGGCTTATGGGGGTAAATACTGGAAGGCCACTTTTAAATCCACCTTAGGAGGCTCTCCTAGTGGTGGGCCATTCTGTGACCTGACACAGTGCTCACTCCCTGCCGGCCGCTTTATTGGCGCCCACTTCCTTCCTCTTGCAGTGAGTGTCCTTCTAGGTCACCAGTTCCCCCTCAACGAACCTGAAGCTTACTTGAACCACTTAACCTTAATCTTAACCTCTACCAAAAGCAATGGGTCTCCTTCCCTGCAACCATCCCGGACAGTGTGACCCTCTGCTCCAACCTCTTCATGTTAGACCAAGGTTGGGCCTATCATCCTACCCAAGCTGGACCAGACAGAATCCCCTCCTTCTAAATTTGGAATTGAGATGGATGGAAATCAGGGAGGTTGTCTTCACGTGGCCATGTGGCCAGACACGTACAGCTATGCTCAGGAGCTCTGGCAAATGTGTCTTCTGTGCAGGCTGGAGCAAAATGAGGCAAGCTACAGGGCAGGGGAGGAATGATGCAGATTCACAGAGAAATGGAGCCTAGAGCCGGGGGAAGAGCACCGGGAGTTCCTGGCCGCGTCCTGTACCCAGTGTCATCCTTCCCTAAGGCCTGGCTGCATTCCTGCCTTCTGTTTCCATGTAGGTAGCAGCGCCATTTGGCTCGTCCAGGGCTCCCTATCACTGGTTAGACAAGGAAGTCTGCAGACACTCTATTTCTTTTTTTTTAATTTATATAATTTATTTTGGTATCATTAATCTACAATTACATGTGCAATATTATGGTTATTAAACTACTCCCTTCATCAGGTCCCCCCCCACCAACCCCATTACAGTCACTGTCCATCAGCATAGTGAGATGCTATAGAATCATTACTTGCGCAGACATCCTATTTCTATGGGACCTCAATTTAATTTTTGTAAGAGAGCCACCCCCCTACTTTTGCCCAAATTAGCCCAAGTTGGTTGTCCTCTCTTCTATTAGGACCAATACAACAGCAGCCTCAACAAACATACATTTTAGAGTTATCTCTCTTTTGCAGATGGGAAAACTGAAGCTCGGGGGGATTTAGGCAAGTCACCCGAGATGAAACATCCAGCAAACAGTGGGGCTGCGATTTGAACCAGATCCACCACCGCCAGAGCCTGAGCATTTAGCATAGGGCTCCAGTGTTTCTCAAGGACACAGACGTTTGTTGTTTTCATAGTCAACGGCAATTTTGTCTGTCTCCGAGTCTTAGAAGACAGATTGGGTGTCCGAAAAAATGAATCCCAAACTTTTCTGATTAAATATCTGCTTTCCAAAACGCTCTCTGAAATATGAGCTAGAAAATGGCAACGCTGATGAAGACGGAATGCACTTGGGTGGAAGGAAGCCTGAGCTGAATTTGGGGAAGATGATTAGTGACTGGAGTGCTGGTGAGAAACAAAGAGGTTGTTTGCCTTTTTCCTATTATCCATGTGTTATTGAAAAGGCAGACAAGTTCCCACCTGAGAGCACTCTCATTAAAAGGTCTTTTGGATAAGACTCCAAATGCAACAGAGGGACAATAAATTAACGTATATGTGTTCTTTGTACTGTCCTGGTTTCATTAGCCACTGGACCACATCTTTCTCTATTATACACGAGGGGTCACTCCGTAGAAGTGCATCACATGCAGCCCCTGGCTGAGCCTGGAAGGCTCACTAGACACTGAGCCTGAGCCTTTTATTTCCCCAGCCAGGTGAAGTCCCATCTTTCAGGAATGGGAGTCATTATATGTAATTTTAATTAACGTTAGCTGGGTGCCAGCATTTTTCCTATAGGTCAGCTCTGACACATGGGTGTAATATAGCTAGATTTTCTTCTCAGAGATGACCTGGCGCTGGCTAGAATTGTAGAAAGTTTTTTGGACTAGACTTGCAACACAAGCAAGGTCTTCTCCCAGGGTTTAGACCCAAACTCCCAACAGAGGGAATCACCACCCCTTTGCAACCCCCCTATCCCCAGTCCAACCACCTCTTCTGATATATTCACTATTGGCACAAATAAGGAACCCTGGGAGCCAAAAAAAAAAAAAAATCCCAGCCCAATAGGATGGCTGTTGGCATGCTTTTCGGAGGAAAGTGCTTGTATTTTTTCCTGCCTGTCACCCTGTCCTCTTAACCACAAAGGAAGAAGTGCTCATTTTACTGGTCAGCAATAGGAAGAGATCAATGGAGAGCAGAGGTGCCAATTTGTATGGGAGGTGTTATTTTTAAACAGCAAGCCAAACTCCAGAATTATATTGAGCTTTTAAGGGCAAAGAATGGGCAAACCATGTTTAAAAACTTTTTATTCTTTCCATTTGCCAATATGTCATCATTGTCTTGTTTGCCAAATGCAATTTACTCTTGCCACTTCTAGAGGGTAGGGATGGTGGGAAGGAAGCAAGGGAAAATGGGTAGTGGGGAGTGGGAGAGAAGGGAAGAATTGGAAAAGCTCCGTAGGTGACTGGGACCCAGAGGATGACAAAATGCCTGCTAGCAACTTTACACTGCTTGGCAGTGTGTGCATTACTGACTCTCTTATTGGCTGGTCCCCACTGACATAGATTATGTAGTGCAAATGTGTCATTTCATTACAGTTCTCTAGCTAGTGGAAATCAAATTTCAACACTTGCTCAACATTGAGCCTAAAGCCACAGACAGAGAGCAGATACCATTCAAAGCCTGGGGTAATCTGTCCTCTGTCAGGCCCCTTTCACAGGACAAAGGTGTCCAAGTTTGCAGTTCTATAGGTCAGACATTAGGGACAAGGTCCCAGTGCCATCAGGGGTCCTCTGTATTCCTGTGGCATGGACTAAATGGTGCTAGTGGTGGGGAGGCCTCATTCTGAAGGAGAATAGTTCAGAACAAGAAAGAAGGTGATTCTTGGGCTGCCCGTTGGTAAAACAAAGTGATTATCACCACTTACAGGAAATAAAGGGGCTTTGGGGGCTAGTAGAAGGAATATTTGGTTATTCAGAACATTCCTTCACATTTTATTTGGAGGAAAATATATCCTTTGAGGTTTTCATTGTTAGATATTCTGGAAGAGATATCAGGTTTTTTTTTTTTAATAGTTGTCAAAACTGGAGTGTGGGGAGCTATCATGTTTAGCCCACATTTGAGGGGAAAGATCAAAGGCATCGACCACACATAGTAAGTCATTCCCAGTGACTCTTTCCCTTCAGTTTAAGATATATCTATGAGGTGAGAGTCACACATTCTCAAATGTATTTACAACCAAATTACAATAGCAACAGTTAGATCATTCCCAAATAACAGTGTGAAGCCAGCAGCCTCGGAAGTATTTATTTATAACCAACATGAATGATTGGTGGTACAGATATTGTTTTGTAAAATACCACCCCTATCATTTTTGATTGCCAACTTGAGGTAAATGATCTGTGAAAAATATAAATTATTTGCCTTAAGGAAATGGTGATTAAATACGGGGCTTTGTATATTAATCATTAATCTTTTCATTTCAATGTAAATTCTTCATTTCAACCACTACCTGAAGAAAATCACATCTAATAAGAAACAGGCTTGATCTTCTGATTTATTATTTCAGACAAGGTCTTTAAAATATGCATTTTCTTGTCATGCAGAAGGGTGGGTTCTATTTGTATTTTTTTTAATGCACATTAAAAAACCAGCCAATGACGTATTATTTGAAATTTATATAAAAGTCCCTTGGTTGGCCAGTGGGTGTCTTGATGTGTTTGTGGGGGTGTCAGAAAGAGGGCTGAATGGTAGAAACACTTTTCCTCAGTGATGCCCAAGTCATGGACTTGGAGTTATTGTCAGGTTCTACAAACACTTGTACCCACCACGCATTCTCTTTACAGTCAATAAAAATGTCTTACCCACATATTTTTATAGAAATTTCTAGTATTACATGGCAGAAGGCACCATATTAAACTCTTAACTAGACTCACTCATTTAATCCTCACACTAACCCAGTGATGTGAGTGTTATTTGTATCCCCAGACTACAGATCAAGAGAGATTAAGGAACTGGTCTAAGATTACATGGATGTTAAATAAAGGGGTCAGAACTCAAACCCAGATCAGCTGACCCCAAAGCCTGAAAATTCACCTCTAGACCCAGCTGCCTTTCCAGATTAAATTTTATGTAAGGGCGTTTCTTATTCTTTTTAAATTAATGTCTTAAAAACACATATGGTTCGCAAGTTTGAGAGGGCCCTTGCTCTAACTGAATGAGGGCTTATGGTTAATGGAGTTTTCTGAAATAGGAGGTCAAGAGGAAGTAGGTGAGGAAGCAACTGAGGTGGAGTGGGGGGCAGCTTGTTCATTAACTAACTTACCTTCTGCTCAGAGGAAAAGGAAGCAGCTTTATGTCAGGTTCTCGGGTACCCTTCAGAAGCACGGACGATAGTGTCATACCTACTCAGAAGCTATTCTACGGATATAGCTCCCTTGTTCCTTATTAGATGGCTGGGTCAAGATGGCCCTAAAGAAAAAAAAAAATAGAAGGTGAAGTGAAGTACAGACCTTGTTAGAAAATGGAGTTGCCGAAGGTACTTCCTCCTCCAATACTGAAGGAAAAATAAAAGCTTCTGTAACTATCTACCTTGAGAAAAAATGTTAGTAGTTTCATCTAGCAATGTCTGGTTAGGTTACTTAGTGATATGTTTATCTGAGATGTACATAAAATGGACAAACTCTTTTTTGTTTGTGTGTATTTAATCCAATGATTTTAGAGGCAGAATGGAATAGAAGAATGAACAGTAGAAGACCAGTGGTTTACACAATTCTTAAAGCAGCAATCCTGTAGAATTCATCTGGGCTATTGTCTTGTAGGAGCTGGGTGTCCTGAAATAGGCCACAGGCAATGAGGGGTGGGGTTTCAAGCCTTTTCTTTGGAGGTGTAGCACTTGGACCAGTGGGTGCTCTCTTACTACTTCCTTAATGTTGAACCCTTTATAAAATCAGCTGGATAAAGGGAATAAATAGATCAATCCATTAGCAGAAAATCTGTTACAGGAGTACATGTGGCCTGGTGAGATCCGTTCTCCACCTGTGGAGCCCTTTTTGGGGACGGCTATGCCCTGACCGTGTGGGCTGGGGCTTCTCACTGGCTCTCATGGGAACATTCATGTCTTGGAAGTTTGCAGGGTTTTTTAACTAGAGCTGCCATCTCCCTCCAGGTGCGTGGTTGCAGAAAGAGTCTACATTCTGGCAAAGGCTTATTTCAGCCTTTGAAGGAATTGCTGTACCTTTAGGTAATGAGTAAGTGGGACGATATTCCACCCTGCAAGGCTTTGGATGAGAAGACAAGCCATGGAGCCAGACTGTCTTCCGTTGTGGGTCCGCTCTGTGACCTGGTAGCTACAGGACCATAGACAACGTTTTTTTTTTTTTCAACCTTTTTGTATCCAAAGCGGTAAACGCAGAGAGGTGGGAACAGGAACATTCAGCTCTTTCCAAGCTCCCAGGAGACATCTGTTATTGATACCGCCAAGATTCAGGACATTCTGTCCTGGTGAGACATGAGCTGACACCAAGGAGAACCATTTAGCAGCTACAGTTGGTCATTGAAACAGGAAGAGCCCATGCATGTTCGCCCGGCACATGCACTAGGGATCAGTCTGGTCTCAACTTCTTTAATCTTCCCCAGTGGTTTGGCCGGTCAGTCCATCGGAAACCCTGCTCTGATCATTGCTAACTTTGTGTGGGCTGGGAAGGGGTCAGTCTCTGAAAACACAAATAATTGTGAAGGTTAAAGAAGTTCATGGCATTATAATGAATTGTTATATTAGGTGTTTTACAATCTTGACACTACCATACAGAGAAAATGTTTAAGCAGAATAGAAAGCGCCTTGAAGTTCATCCATTTTCGTGGTGGAAATTGCAGTGACGGTTTGAAATCAGACAGAGGAAGGACAGCCCGCCCACTTTCCTGGCAGGCTGCATGCTAGTCACTATGGCTCTGTGGGTGTTAGAACTTCATTGCTGGGAACTTTCTGTGCTAGAAAGTAACTTTTTGTTACTATAGCAAAATCTATTTATCAGCCTTTCTTAGGCTCAGGAGTCTTAACATGGTCCCCTGGCCAGAGTTCTGTAAGCCACTCCCTGTGTACAAAAATAGCACAGTGTGTGGCCTGGTCAAGTCTGAAAGAGGTTGACCTTATCCTGTATGAACCCTGACCTGGGCCTTTGACCCTGGCCCTGCCACGGCACGGATGACCACCTGCCCCTTGCTCCCAGCCAGCACCGACTGATGTTAGCACAAGAGCTATTTTGATAAACTTTGTCCTAGGTGTAATATAAAGACCATCCTACTTCTGGAATAATTCTATTAGTGTTCTCATACAGATGCCTTTGATGATTTCAAAGCCTCTCAGCTTTTGCGTAGGTAAGAATAAACACATAAAATTGAAAGTCGTAAAAGCCTGCTATTTTTTAAAGTTACCTCTCCATTGTTATTTTGAGGATAAGACGTCACATCCTAGCTGGTGACTAACTTGTAAGGAGCCGTTTGGACAGCCTGTACCCAATCTCCACACTATAGATGGCTGCCTGTCCCTGCGTGGCTCACGGGCAATTTAAAAATGGTTTCTAGCATCTTGCAAAGAGCTACCTATACAAACACGTCACCACCTCTGAATGGGAAATAGCTAGACCGCTGGTGCCTAGTGGGCTGGAGGGTGCTAGGTAATCTCTTTGTACAGCATGTCTGTCCTGATCTGCGGGAGGTGTTTATGTTTAGCTCCCACGCTGTTTCCCACACCATCACTCGTTTGGAGGCTGACAGTTTGTTTGAGGATCTTAAGCTGTTAAAAGCAAGAAACTGCTGAAAGCAGGGAGGCAGCCGAGCAGCTGAGAAGGTGATTAGAGCAGAGTTCACCTTGGGTGTTAGAGGCAGAGGTCGGCTTCGGTTGAATGTCAAGCAAGTTGGCCAACAAACTTTTAAAAGGCGGCCTCTGTGACACTCGCCTGGAGCTTTAAAGAAACAATGCCTGAAAGAACCCGAGAGCCCAAAGGCAGCTGGGTGTAGTGGCAGGCACTGGATGTGCGACTTTTCACAAAGAGCAGGAAGCTGGACTCCTGAGCTCACACTGCAAACGCCAAGGGCAGACGCAGGAACAGCAATCCGGGGTCAGTGACATTCCCGCCGAGCTAGCTGGTTGGTGCGGCGCGGCAGGAGATCTGCCCTTGAGGTCATATCTGTGACTGCGATGGTCAGTGTCAGGAGCCTGGCCCACCCAGACAGTCCCTGGGCTCCTGCACGGACAGGGCTCCAAGGTTAAGGGAATCAGCAAGGACAGAATCTCCGAGCAAGTTAGGTCCCACAGGGCCATATGCTTTGTGGGAAGGAAGGAAGGAGGGGAGGCTGGGAACATGCCTGTGTGCTGAGGGCCCCTGATAAATATTAAATAACAGTGGTGACATCACCTCAAGTGTGTCTTCAGGGCTCAGGAGAGCCTGAGTGGACCAGCTCAGGGTGGCAGTGACCAGAAGGCCTGACCCCAAGGATCTTTAGTGCAAAAGGGACAAATGGGAAACAAGGGAGTAACTTCCAGAGACTGTAAGAGCAGCTGCAGCCCCTCTCAGACCCGTCGCCAGGACACGCAAGAGTTCATTCCCATAGCCACTGGTCAGCAGGCTGTCTGCCGGTTTGTGTTTGTAGCAGACACAAAGGATGCGAAAGCGCCCAGGGCAGGCCGACGAGAGGCAGTTCCTTCCTCATGAAGGTTTAGACTCCCCGGTGGATCTTAGGAGGCGCTCAAAGGCCTAGAGACACCTGAGAGAAGTGGGGTTTTGGCTACTCAGGAACATTGCAAGGAAACAAGTTCCCTACTGGCAGATAGTGAAAAAGCCTTCTCCTCAGTTAAGAATGGAGCTGCAGAAACATAACATCAGCCACTGAAAATGGTGGAGACTTCTTTCCAGGCCTCTTGCCATCTTCACTCCCTGACCATTTTTCTGATGACGAGGTGTACAGTGGAAGTGAAGGGTTTGCCCAGGTCATGCAGCCAGTGCAGCTGAGCCCTAGTGAAATTCTTGGCTGTGGGTGAAATACGTGGGAGCTCAAGCTCTGAATAAGTGAACATTAGGTCTCCTGAAAGCTAGGAGGCAGTTGTGGGAAGAGCATGGTTGTTGGATTCAGTGACCCTGGACTCAAGCCCCAGCTCCACTGTTGACTAGCTCTGTGACCTTGGCAAAGCTGCTCAACCTGTGAGCTTCTGTTTCCACATCTGTAGTGTTGAGGAAACAAAGTCAGCTTTGTAAGGCAAAGAGAGAATGTGTGCCAGACACTTGGTGGAATATCTGACAGAGTTGCCATTCACTTAATTATGCCTGTCAATCTATGTTCATAATAATAAAAACCAATAAGAAATCAGAATCAAAACAGCTGTCTTTGGGATCAAAATCCACTGATGAGCTGAAACAGAGTGAGAACCTGTAGATACATACTGTGCCTTATGGCATTTAAAATTTGTCACAACTAGTTAAGTATGCACTGTGGATAATTCTCTAAGGCAATGTGTTAGAGGTGAATAGCTTTTCTCCCAAATATTTTACACGTTAGTCAGTTACATCACAGGAAGAGAGACAGTAGGGAATTATGGACCACCCAGAAGAGCTGTGTGAGGGTATGTGTTTCTTAGCCAAACTGGAAATGTAATAGGAAAAAATAAATCATTGAGGCCAAGGGACAGAAAAGAGAATTCCAGCAACAGGAAATGGGAATCAGAGGTGAAGAAGGATTCTAACAGCTGGCATGGGGAAGATGAGGGGCAGAGAAGAAGACACCACCGTGGAGGGCATCTGAGGGTCTGCGGCCACCATACCTGCATAAGTGAGTCTCTGAAGAAATCCAAGCACTGTGCTTGGTGCTTCAGAACACAATTCCCTGTAAAGGGGGGTCACACGTGCTCTTGAGCAGTGAGCCCCCATCGGCCAGCCAGCAGCGATCCAGCTGCTCAAGCTGGAAGGAGGCTGCAGAAGACATGCCTATGAAATAGAAACAGCCCATATCATCATAAATACTTTCTATGGCAGCATGCAGAGAAGGTGCCATATTTTACACCCTTGCTGTAAATCAAAATACTTTATTGTTGCTAATTTTGCCATTGTCCTCAGCTAAAATGAGTCATCTGTTGAGACGGACAGTATTTGGTTACGTCACAGCGATCACTTCTGTCAGCAACTAGCCTGAGAATCTCTCCCCAAATAATTGCCATTCACTGGCAAACACTGGGGACTTCGGGGTGTGTTTGCTTTTAAGTGATTCTGAAAGATGTACAATTATGCACATATATTAAGGGAAACACTTATCTTTTGGGTTGTAGAAAGTTGAGGAAAACTTTATAAAGGAAATCATTTTCTGAGTGCGACTCAAACAGATGGAAAGCAATAAGGTGCCTAATGAAAGGCTTGATGTGATTTATATTTTTGTGGAAAATTGTGAGTATTAATATATACACAAAATGTGGTATGTCTATATAATGGAATAGTATCTTCTGACAAAATAGAACACTGTGCTCATACATACTGCATTGTGTATAAATCTCGAAAGCATTATGCTAAATGAAAGAAGCCAGACCTGAAAGAACAGATATATGATTCCATTTATATAGGCTGTCCAGAAGAGGTAAATCCATAGAGACAGAAATTAGACTAGTGGTTACTTAAGGTTGAGGGGTTAGAACTAAGAGCGGCTGGTACTGGGTATTGAGGTTTCTTTTTGGAGTGGTTTTCTAAAATTCTGAATGTTCCAAAATATTCTAAAAATCAGATCGTGGTGATGATTGCACAACTCCATAAGTAAAATAAAAGATTATTGAAGTACGGACAGATTTCATGGCATGTAAATTATATTTCAAGTTGTTAAGATGAAAGAAAAAAAAAGGAGTGACTTTTGCTAGATGTTCCTGAAAACACTCTTTGGAGAAATGGGGACAGAAGTTTTGAAGCCTTCTAGAAGGCTGACAAAATGGAGCACAGGGCCTGGCAGGCTGAACCCTGGACTTTATTGCTTCTGGTTACAGCAGCGTGCCTCACCCTCTGGCAAGGATGTGACCAGTTTCTCTCAAGGCTGGCCAGCTGGCATTTAGACATGTGTTAGTATATGTGCTGAGACAGATGCCCCGGCTCAAGGGAGAGTGAGCGACACAGAACTGGACCAGACCAGTCCTCACAGGGTGGCAGGGTAAGCATTAATGGCACCAAAAAGGGAAGAAAAACTGTCCAGGGGTGAATCAGTCCCAAGGAAGGGGGTCTCATCAAGGTCAAAAGCCCAAACAGAGGGCAAGCCAGGCCGTGTGTGACAAGCAGCACTTGTGCCCTGGCAGCGGCACGGAGCCGAGGGGCAGCAGTTCCTTGCAGAGCACCCTAAGGGGCGCCTCACGCTGCATCCTCCTGTCAGGGTGACATCCTGCCAGACACAGCAGTCCAGCTTGTTATTCATAAGTGTGACTGGGGACCACACTTGGGTGTTTTTCCCCATCTGTCTAATTAAATGGTAAGTCCCAAAAGGCAGAGATCAGCACGCTCTCCGGCTCATGCTCTCCACATAGTTTTTGGTGCTGGATAAATATTAAACAATAGTAAGAAAAGACTAGCATTTTCCACAGGGCTTTTGTAGCTGAAGTGACAAGAAGCCCTTTGAATGGAGTTGCAGGAGTTCCTCCTGGTTTTCATATTTCTTAGCAAGAGGCTCGCTCCCTAACGTCAATCACACTTTTCATACCTGGCAAACCAAGCTGACTGAGGATTGGAAAGGAAAAGGTTTCATGTTGGAGGATAGCCACGTGAGATCTCAGGTGATGCCGAGTTCTTGCTAGAACGAGGAAGCAGCTGAGAAGTCAGCTCATCCTGGTAGTCCGTCTAGAAGGAGGTGACCCAACTTTTCTCAGTGCCTAGCATGATGCCGTCTAACGGAACTTTCCGGGATGCTAGAAATGTCCTGTAACAGAGAGGAGAGATGCAGCGAGTGGCTGCCATGTTGGACAACTCAGAGCTGGAGGCTTTGAAGGGGGGAAGCATTCTGGTAGCCCACACTGACATTTGTTCATGTATGACACTAGAAATAATCCCTAGACATCATCATCGTGGTGATCTCTTCTGTCATTTCAACAGTTATTGATTCTCGGCTTTCTGACCGTCAGGCTCTGCAGTAGACTCTGCAGATGCCTCAGTGAAAAAACCTGGCCAGGCCCCTGCTCTCAAGGAGGTTATTACTTAACATGTAGAACCAAAAAAAAAGTAAGCTGCAATTAAATGAATGGTTACAAATAATAATCAGTGCTTTCAAGATGTACACCAAGTGGTGAAATAGATACAGAGCTTCTTTAGACAGATCAAATGAGGTCTTGTTGAGAGGTGGGGTGCAGCCTTCTGTCAGAAGAGAAGTGGGAGGGGAAGATTGTTGCAGGCAGAGGGAATACCCTACAAGGAAACCCCAAGGGGGACAGAACTTGATGCATCTGAGGAACTAAGTGAGGACCAGCGTAGCTGGACATGGAGAGTGAGGTATAGACAGGGAGATGTGTTGGTGATGTCAGGATGCATCAGAGCACACAGGGCTCTCTGCACTGTTGAACGACAGCAGAAAGTCTTGATTTTTTTCAAGCAGGGGAATGACATCAACTGGTTATAATGTAAAAGTTTACTCTGGCTGCAAAGTGGACAAAGGGGTCAGGAGAGAGAGAGGGGACACCCGTTAAGAGGCTGCTATGGTCAACAAGTAAAAGGCAAGTGGCTATGTTGTAATCCAGGGTATGAGCTTGGACATGAAGGGAGGAGATGGATCTGAGAGATGACTTAGGGGACTTGATGGAGCTGACTGATGGACAGGACATTAGAGCAAGAAGAAAGTGGAGGAATGAAAGGTAATTCCTCAATTTCTAGGCTAAGAAACTGGCGGATTTTGGCAACATTAGCAATGCTAGGAATGGAACAGGGGGCTCTCTTCCCACTCTAACTCTGTGTTGGCTTTGCATATCCACTAGTTTTTCCTGATCAAGGAAGGTTGGATGATAACATGATTGAACAGGACCATCCCATTTAACACTGTTGCATTTCCATTTCTAGACCTTCCTCTAGAAAGTGCCTTTTATATAATGGCTACATTTAACTTTAAAATCTATCGTGTAGAACTAGAAGGAAACTTCTAGACCATCTTCCCCATTGGTTCCCAACATTTTAAAATGTGGGACCCCTCTGTAACAATAATCTGTATATATGACAGTAATGCTGGCTGTCAGCTTCCTTCAGTAGAGATATGTGCTGGATGAAAGCTGCCAGACACACAGCCTCTGCAGAATTCTGTTAAACTTTGAATTTAATCAGCTAAGAATATGGAAACTTAATGAAAACAATGTGACTTATAGGGCAGAGGAGGTTGCATCAATTAGAACCCTGTTAGAGTTAAGAAAACAGTAGGGCTTTTGCAATACCATTGCCCTCCAAAGATTATATAACCAGTCTTCAAACTGTGTCCTCTGACTACCTAAGCAATTAAATTCAAGGGAGCATTTAAAGATATCATTTTCTCCTACTTCTTGGCCCATACGTAGCCTCTCCAGGGAAGAAGGCAGAATCTGTACCCAGGCTGAGTAACATCGCCCTCATCCTGTACCCTGGAAAGCTTGTCTCCTCTATATCTTATAGATACACCTTTTCTGCATTACCTCACTTGATCTTCACAAAAATCCCAGGAGATAACTTCATTTTTTATGCTATTAATAGATGAGGGCTCTGAGACTTGAAGAAAAAAAGAAAAACCATTTTATTTGGGGTATCTATTAGGAAAATACATAGTGACAAAACTATAAATTCAATAGTGATTTTAGATAAATTTGTATTTCATTCATTGCAACATCTATCTACTTTGGAAAATTAGTTGCCATGTCACTCATTCAAAATTTAAACAGTGTTTTGAATGTCCTGGATTTGAGGCCCTCTTGTAATTATGATGCCCCTCTCTGGGGTCTTTGAGTCAGGCTTAACATCTTCTGATGAAATGCCAAGTACTTGTTCTGGATTAGAAAACTGAAGTTTAAAGAAGGCAAGTGATTTGGCTAAAGGCAAGGAACTTGCTGATGGCAGAGTAGATGTACTGGCCTAGTCCTTCCACTTTTCTGTTTAAAACTTTGAGTACTGTATCTTGTTCCCGTGTAAGGTGAATGGATCATTTGCCTGAAGACCCTTGAAAAGGAAGATGATTAGATCAGGATTGGCAGGAGTGTTGTAAATTCTACTCATGGGAGTCCCCTGGAGAGCTCTGTAGAGAAGGATCTTGAGGCCCTATTTGTATTTATTGGAAAACAGTGTAGTGATTGATTAATTATGTCTGCCATGAGTACCAGATTGGGAGTTAAGTCATGTGAGCCATGCATTTCATGCAAGTCTTGGTGGCCTTTAGGTGAATGCAGGCTGATTATCCTCATAGTTTGGAGCTGAATTTTACTTTGTGTCTGTCTCTGCCAGGTCAGAGGCCTTTACAAAAGAGTAGCAGTACTGCACTAGCCCTGGGCACTGGAGGAAATTTGCCATCTCCTTCCTGTCCCACTCACCAGCTTGTGATTTTCTGTTACAACCAGGTAGTAGCAATAAAACGTTCTAAGCACTGAATATAAAAACCTTTCCTAACAAGGAAACAGAGGTCATGCTGAAGTGAGGGAACTTGGTTCATGATAACTGGGGGTAGCCCCTGGTATTTATTCAGAGCTTTAAGTTGAAAACTAAAGAGTAATTTAGTCTTTCTTGACTTCAAACCATGTACCTCCATTACCTCCAAACCAGCAATTTATGGCTTGTATATCTGAGTACACAGCTGAGCCTGGAAGTAGGCTTAGGAAAGCAGAATTTTCAGTAAGAAAGCCTGAATCCACAGACGGGGGTATTGAGCAGAAATGTAAGGGCAAACTAATTCAATTACTTTCAGTGGAGTTTAACCTATAATCTTCACCCAAGCATGCGTGTACCTCAGACAAAGAAAAAGAACTTTTAAAAAATTGATTATGTTACTCTGCAAAAGAGCAAGCAGTGAGCTGGCCTTGTGTGTATGAGGTTTCTGCAGAGGCTGGAAATCTGTTTCTGTCAGCACGGGAAAAGCCATCATGGAACAAGGAGAGGGATGAAAATAAAAGTGAAAGTTAAATACTTTTTTCAGATGACCCGGTGTAATGATTAAAATGCTGAATTGCTTTTTTAAAAGGTTTTTCCACTAGAAGAATGTCAGAGCTCCCCACCCCAAACCAAACCTCCTCCCTTCTTTCAAAATGTCTGGGAGAGAAAATAAAATGGAATATATATTTATATACCTTTTTCTTATGAGAACTGGTAAACAATTTGATCTCTTTTATCTGAAAGTTTTGCCAATGTTTTCATCTGTTCCCGTAGAAATGGCTGTGATTCCACTTTTTCTTTGAACAAAGAATAAATTGGGTTTCGTTGCAGTGAAAAATAGAGGGCTCGCTAAAAGCATGGACTTCAAAATAGTGCTTATCATACATTTGGGGAGAGAATATGAAAAAAATAGTGCCTAGTGGCACCTGTGCTGGGCTTATTGGAAGATGCTTGAGTCTTCTGGAAAAAGGCTGCTGGGTATGTTCTACTAGGACAGTGTTGGTATTTCCTTCTGACTTTGCTTCTGATTCATTCACTGGTGCCTCCATTAGCAATTTATTTTTAATTCAGTGTTCTTTGGAAAAAGGCATATTGCTGGAAAACAGTCACATCTTTTGTGCATATGCCTGACATTTTAAAAAATGAATGTAACACACTCCATGCTCAAAATAAACAGGCTGCCTTTTCCCATCGAGCAATATTTATGAGCCTCATGGATGAGATTGCTAATGTATTTTCCACCATCAGTCCCCCAGGCCTGGCTCTGTAACTCCCTAGTTCTGTCCTTGGAAAGACTCTTCCCTGCCCCCAGAGTTCCACCCTGACTTCCCAAGTGCAAGAGTCACTGGCCACCAGAAAGGCTAACCTTCTCCAGGTGACCTGCTGGATTCAGGACACCAGTGCTTTCAAGTTAGCCGCAGAAAGTTCTCACAGTTAACAAATTCCTAATGCACAGTTTTGTTTACTTAATAATAATAATCTACTTCTGTGTTCTTCACATTGAATAATAGAGAAACTCATCAAGTAGTTGGCATCCACATGATCTGATTCCCAGTTCCAGTATTCTCTGAGACTCTAGGCAAGAAATACTGAACTTCAGTTTCAGTTTACTCATTCTTACTTAAAATCTATTTAAATATACAGAAACACAGAGAGATGGACTCACACACACACACCTATCTTAAAAGGTTATTGTAGACAAGAGGAGGACTTCCGGGAAGATGGCGGCGTGAGGAGGGCGGCAGAAATCTCCTCCCAACACCATATTTATCTACAAAAACAGAGCAAATACATCTATTCCTAAAAGAGAGACGAGAATACACAGGAAAGCGCACAGCGTGCAGCTACACCAGAGAGGACTTGGCACCCCAAGAGGCGGGTAAGATACGGAGCCGCGACCCGGCGGGAACCGAGCCCTCCCCCACCCCAGCGCACCAGCGGGAGGAGAGGATTCAGAGCCGGGAGGGAGTGGAAGTACACCCCGCAAAGTAGCCAGCCCCGGTGATCTGAGCGGGGAGAGGTGACCCACATCGCGCAGTGCAGCGGATATTGGAGAGACAGAGGGGCAGGATCTGAGAGGGAACGCACCAGGGTGCTTGCCGCCGGCTCCCAGGAAGGAAAAAAAAAAGCGCGCGTTTTCTTCAGCGGTCTTAAAGAGACAGGAGCCCAGCGGAGGAGCCGGATCGCCCCAGCACACTCAGCCCAGCAGGCTGGGAGTCCTGGGGAGTTTCAGACGCCTTAGCTGGCGACTGGGGAAGTGTAGCCATACTTACACTTCTCACTGAGATCAACAGCCTCCTATTCGTTCCCACCCCTGCCAGAGCGATAAAGGGCCCTGCGGAGTGGCGCAGCTACGGCTGCAGAATGGTGGGGCAACAGCGCCACCTACAGCATTCCCACAGAATCTACTCCCGGTGGGCGTTTTTTTGTTTTGTTTTTTGTTTTTTCTTTTCTTTCTTTTTTTTCTTTTTTTCTTTTTCTTTTCTCTTTTTTTTCCTCTTTTCAAAGTCTTAAAGAGCCCAGCTAACATACGTGGCAACTACCAGTGACCAATTCTATAGCCATGAAAAGACAGAGGAATATGGTTCAGACCAAAATCAACCAGACAACCCCAGAGAGGGAGCCTGAAGGGATGGAAATGCACAGTCTTCCTAAAAAAGAATTCAGAATAAAAGTCATAACCATGCTGATGGACTTACAGAGAAATGTGCAAGAGCTGAGGGAGGAAGTAAGGGAAGTGAGGAAAGACAATGCAGAAATCAGACAAGCGATCGATGGGCTTAACAGAAATCAGAGAACAGGAATACAGAGAAGCTGAGGCAGGTAGTTGATGAAAATATTGGAGCATGTGTATTCTCAAATGGATGCAATAACCTTCTGGAGACATGAAGAAAAAGATGAAAACAAGTGCTGCTGAAACAGCTGCAAGCTTTCTGCTTTGGGAAGAAACCTGTCATGATCCACAGCCTCAGTCTCAGATGAGGGAGTAAAAACTCAGGGGACTTACAAGACTCAAATGGAACTGTGAAACAAACTGGGAAATCTACAAGCCCTCAGACTTCTCAACGGAAACCTTACAGGCCAGAAGAGAATGGCATGATATATTTAATGTTATGAAACAGAAGGGCCTCGAACCAAGAATATTGTATCCAGCACGATTATCATTTAAATATGATGGAGGATTAAACAATTTCCAGACAAACGAAAGTTGAGAGAGTTTGCCTCTCATAAACCACCACTACAGGCTATCTTAAATGGACTGCTCTAGATGGAAGCACACCTAAGGCTAAAAAGATGTCACCAGAGAAAATAAAATCATAGCAAAGAAAGCAGACCATCCAAATACTAACTAAAGGCAAAGAATAAAACACCTGTTATAGAAAGAATGGAGGAGGAGGAATAAGAAGGGAGAGAAATAAAGAAGCATCAGACTGTGTTTACAATAACTTAACAAGAAAGTTAAGTTAGATTGTTAGATAGTAAAGAAGCAACCCTTGAACCCTTGGTAACCACAAATCTAAAGCCAGCAATGGCAATAAGTACATATCTATCAATAATCACCCTAAATGTAAATGGAATGAATGCACCAATCAAAAGACACAGAGTAACAGAATGGATAAAAAAGCAAGACCCATCTATATGCTGCCTACAAGAAACTCACCTCAAATCCAAAGATATACACAGACTAAAAGTGAAGGGATGGAAAAAGATATTTCATGCAAACAACAAAGAGAAAAAAGCAGGTGTTGCAGTACTTGTATCAGACAAAATAGACTTCAAAACGAAGAAAGTAGCAAAAGATAAAGAAGGACATTACATAATGATAAAGGGGTCAGTCCAACAAGAAGATATAACCATTATAAATATATATGCACCCAACACAGGAGCGCCAGCATATGTGAGACAAATACTAACAGAATTAAAGGAGGAAATAGACAGCAATGCATTCATCTTAGGAGACTTCAACACACCACTCACTCCAGAGGACAGATCAACCAGACAGAAAATAAGTAAAGACACAGAGGCACTGAACAACACACTAGAACAGATGGACCTAACAGACATCTACAGAACTCTACACCCAAAAGCAACAGGATACACATTCTTCTCAAGTGCACATGGAACATTTTCCAGAATAGACCACATACTAGGCCACAAAAAGAACCTCAGTAATTTCAAAAATATTGAAATCCTACCAACCAACTTCTCAGATCACCAAGGTATAAAACTAGAAATAAATTTTAGAAAGAAATCAAAAAGGCTCACAAATACATGGAGACTTAACAACACTCTCCTCATTAATCAATGGGTTAACGACCAAATCAAAACCAAAATCAAAGAATATATGGAGACTAATAACAACAACAACACAAAGACACAACTTCTGTGGGACGCAGCAAAGGCAGTCCTAAGAGGAAAGTATATTGCAATCCAGGCCTATTTAAAGAAGGAAGAACATTCCCAAATGAATAGTCTAAAGACACAATTACTGAAATTGGAAAAAGAAGAACAAATGAGGCCCAAAGTCACCAGAAGGAGGGACATAATAAAGATTAGAGAAGAAATAAATAAAATTGAGAAGAATAAAACAATAGAAAAAATCAATAAAACCAAGAGCTGGTTCTTTGAAAAAATAAACAAAATAGATAAACCCCTAGCCAGACTCATTAAGAGAAAAAGAGAATCTACACACATAAACACAATCAGAAATGAGAAAGGAAAAATCACGACGGACCCCCAGAAATACAAAGAATCATAAGAGAATATTATGAGAATCTATATGCTAACAAGCTGGAAAACATAGAAGAAATGGACAACTTCTTAGAAAAATACAACCTTCCAAGACTGACCAAGCAAGAAACAGAAAAACTAAACAGACCAATCACCAGCGATGAAATCGAATTGGTAATCAAAAAACTACCCAAGAACAAAACCCCCGGCCTGATGGATTCACCTCTGAATTCTACCAGACATATAGAGAAGAAATAACACCCATTCTCCTTAAAGTTTTCCAAAAATAGAAGAGGAGGGAATACTTCCAAACTCATTCTATGAAGTCAGCATCACTCTAATACCAAAACCGGGCAAAGACCTCACCAAAAAAGAAAATTACAGACCAATATCCCTGATGAACGTAGATGCAAAAATACTCAACAAAATATTAGCAAACCGAATTCAAAAATACATCAAGAGGATCATACACCATGATCAAGTGGGATTCATCCCAGGGATGCAAGGATGGTACAACATTCGAAAATCCATCAACATCATCCACCACATCAACAAAAAGAAGAACAAAAACCACATGATCATCTCCATAGGTGCTGAAAAAGCATTTGACAAAATTCAGCATCCATTCCTGATTAAAACTCTCAACAAAATGGGTATAGAGGGCAAGTACCTCAACATCATAAAGGCCATATATGACAAACCCACAGCTAACATCATACTTAATGGAGAGAAGCTGAAAGCTTTTCATCTAAGATTGGGAACAAGACAGCAATGCCCACTCTCTCCACTGTTATTCAACATAGTACTGACGTCCTAGCCACAGCAATCAGACAAAACAAAGACATCCAAGGCATCAGATTGGTAAAGAAGAAGTCAAATTGTCACTATTTGCAGATGACATGGTACTGTACATTAAAAACCTTAAAGACTCCACTCCAAAACTACTAGAACTAATATCTGAATTCAGCAAAGTTGCAGGATACAAAATTAACACACAGAAATCAGTTGCTTTCCTATACACTAATGAAGAACTAACAGAAAGAGAAATCAGAAAAACAATTCCATTCACAATTGCATCAAAAAGAATAAAATACCTAGGAATAAACCTAACCAAGAAAGTGAAAGACCTGTACTCTGAAAACTACAAGACACTCCTAAGAGAAATTAAAGAGGACACTAACAAATGGAAATGCATCCCATGGTCTTGGCTAGGAAGAATAAATATTGTCAAAATGGCTATACTACCTAAAGCAATCTACAGATTCAATGCAATCCCTATCAAACTACCAACAGCTTTGTTCAATGAACTGGAACAAATAATTCTAAAATTCATATGGAACCACAAAAGACCCCGAATAGCCAAAGCAATCCTGAGAAGGAGGAATAAAACAAGGGGAATTACACTCCCTGACTTCAAGCTCTACTACAAAGCCACAGTAATCAAGACAATTTGGTATTGGCACAAAAACAGACCCACAGACCAGTGGAACAGAATAGAAAATCCAAACATTAACCCAAACATATACAGTCAATTAATATTTGATAAAAGTGCCTTGGATATACAATGGGGAGATGACAGCCTCTTCAGCAGCTGGTGTTGGAAAAACTGGACAACTACATGTAAGAGAATGAAACTGGACTACTGTCTAGCCCCATACACAAAGGTAAACTCAAGGTGGATCAAAGACTTGAATGTAAGTCATGAAACCATAAAACTCTTAGAAAAAAACATAGGCAAAAATCTCTTGGACATAAACATGAGCAACTTCTTCATGAACATATCTCCCCGGGCAAGGGAAACAAAAGCAAAAATGAACAAGTGGGACTATATCAAGCTGAAAAGCTTCTGTACAGCAAAGGACACCATCAGTAGAACAAAAAGACATCCTACAGTATGGGAGAATATATTCATAAAAAACGTATCTGATAAAGGGTTGACATCCAAAATATATAAAGAACTCATGCACCTTAACAAACAGAAAGCAAATAATCCAATTAAGAAATGGGCAGAGGACATGAATAGACACTTCTCTAAAGAAGAAATTCAGATGGCCAACAGGCACAGGAAAAGATGCTCCACATCGCTAATCATCAGAGAAATGCAGATTAAAACCACAATGAGATATCACCTCACACCTGTGAGGATGGCCAACATCCAAAACACAAACAACAACAAATATTGGCGAGGATGTGGAGAAAAGGGAACCCTCCTACACTGCTGGTGGGACTGCAAATTAGTTCAACCATTGTGGAAAGCAGTATGGAGGTTCCTCAAAAAACTCAAAATAGAAATACCATTTGACTCAGGAATTCCACTCCTAGGAATTTACCCTAAGAATGCAGCAGCCCAATTTGAAAAAGACAGATGCACTGCTATGTTTATTGCAGCACTATTTACAATAGCCAAGAAATGGAAGCAACCTAAGTGTCCATCAGTAGATGAATGGATAAAGAAGAAGGGCTGGTACATATACACAATGGAATATTATTCAGCCATAAGAAGAAAACAAATCCTACCATTTGCAACAACATGGATGGAGCTAGAGGGTATTATGCTCAGTGAAATAAGCCAAGCCGAAAAAGACAAGTACCAAATGATTTCACTCATATGTGGAGTATAAGAACAAAGAAAAAATACTGAAGGAACAAAACAGCAGCAGACTCACAGAACCCAAGAATGGACTAATAGTTACCAAACGGAAAGGGACTGGGAAAATGGGTGGAAGGGAAGGATAAGAGGGAAGAAGGGGCATTACGATTGGCAGATGTAACGTTGGGGGGCATGGGGAGGGCTGTACAACTCAGAGAAGACAAGTAGTGATTCTGTGGCATCTCGCTGCGCTGATGGACAGTGAGTGTAATGGGGTTGGTGGGGGGGACCTGATGAAGGGGTAGTTTAATAACCATAATATTGCACATGTAATTGTAGATTAATGATAATAAAATAAATTATATTTTAAAAAAGGTTATTGTAAATATTTAATGAGGAAATGCTTGTATAGTGTTTAGCTTAGTGCTGGGTATATTAATAATTATCCACTGCTATACCAATGATTAGATAACATTATTGACATTTATAAATAGCTCTGCAATTCACAAAGGTGCTATCTTGAATAGCGTCTGAAAAGAAATTTGGTACCCACATTAATATCCCTCTTTGAATGCAATTTTTACACTACAGATGATTTGTCTAGACTGGATCTCTCAAACCATCCCAAGAAAGATTGACTGTGGCTTAACTGACCACACCAATGATAAGCTCAATGATTCAAAAAAAAAAAGATGATCGTCAGAAGAAAACAAAGCACCATGAGTGAGATTCAGCTGGCACAACAAGTATCAGCTATAGTATTATTTATCTTTGTTACTCCCTTAAATTTTGCATCCAAGAAGAGTGGCCTCCCTTATGTCACCATGGCCCTGGCCCTTAGGTGATGGTGTCTGAGCTGATACATTTGCAGGACCAGGCATGCAAGGGCCAGTCAACACTCTGGGAAGTATGATCTTTCCCAAAGAATTTAACCCTTCATTTTCCCCTCTGCACAGTAATGGCAATGATAGTACTAACTGTACAGAATTCTGTGGAAGATTAATACAGGCTCTTCACAGAACAAAGCACATGGGGTCAGTGAGCACACATTAGTGCAGCAATAACAGAAATGAAAGATAAGTACACTCTAAACAGAGGCAGGTTGTTATGTCTTTCAAAGGATCACTTTTTTTGTACTGTGATAAAACATACATAACATCAAATTTGAATCATTTTTTTAAGTGTATAGTCCTGTGGTTTTAAATGCATTCACATTAATCTGCAGCCATCTCCCGAACTTCTAGAGGCTTGGAACCGTTGAAGGTTTTGGAGCAGGACATTGGCCTAAAGGTGCATGTGGGGAAATGCATCAGGGAAGAGAATCTAGAATGATTCAGAGGAAGAAAGAACGGGGGTTCTGCCGTGGTTTGTGTGAGGTGGCAAAGCCATAGACGAAGGAGGTGACAAAGGTAATAAAGAGAAGAGACAGAGAAAGAGGCTGGGAAGCCTCCTTAGACAATGAGAAGAGAGGAGGGGGGTGGGTCAAGAGTATAACGTGTGATTTTGAAAGAGGTTACGACTCATTGAAAAGTTCGATTAGGCAGAGGGACAGTAGAGCTGTGGGTCAGCCAGGGCCCCTCTCTCACGGTCGTCTTCTGTAACAGCTTCAATAGCAAGCAGAACCAACTCTTAAATTTTTATACATTTTATTCGCTAGTTGTGAAATACAACTATACTTAAATGGTAAATGTAACCCATAATTAAATAAATTATATTAAAATCAAAGTTTATAGATTCAATACCCTATTCACTTTATTACATTTTTATATCTCTATGTTTGAGGTTACTTAAATCTACTGTATCCATACAATAAACACTATATAATGGTATGCCACAGAACATGTCTCCTCAACTCCACATTCACTGACATTCTGTTAGAAGGAAACTGGCCACAGTGGGAGTATTTACACCAGGAAATTGGCAAAAGCTAAAAAATGGGGCTGGATTCATTGTTATATTGGCTGTCTAGACCTAAAAGGTCATGGGAAAATTTTAGTCATGCAACTTACACTTAGTAGGAAGTGTATCTTTGGTATTGGTTAAATGTATAATATTTATTTTTATATTTACATAAAGACTTTTGGGCAATCAGTTGTTGAACATATACCAGCACACCACTGACCGTAATCTCTGATAAGGAGGTTTGTTGTATAGCATGTATTTATTATTAGATCAACCTTAATCCTGTTTTAGGTAAGGAAGCATCCTCATGAGATCCTTTTCTTTAAATTCCATTCTACAGGCTGGAAAGGGCTTAGTATACAGTGAAATGTTTTTTTTTTCCTCTGTCCAAACCACAGCAATTCCAGTATCTTCCCTCCTTTATTCCCAGCAATAGTGAGCCTGGTTTGAGCAGTACTATGTAGTGGGCATTATGCAATGTGCTCTATTCACATTTCAATCCCTGCTAAGGTCTGCAAGGTAGATCCTAGTGTTATCCCCATTTCACAGATGCAAAGACCAAAGTAGCCTTACTCTCCTAAGGATGTATAACTAATAAGTAGTGAGGGAGGGATTTGAGTGCAGGCCTTTCTGCTTTTTTCTGACCTCTTGATTCTGATACCTTCTCTATATTTCCTCCTAAACTTACATGGAGAGGAAGGCTTCTACTCCAAAAAAGATATGATGTTTCAGCAATAGTTTTGATCACCTGCTATGTCCCCCATGCCATGCTGGATGCCAGGACATCCATGTGAGGTGTCCGCAAAGGGGCCCCCAACTCCTAGGAGTCAATCGTGCTGACAAGCTCTGATGTGCGCCGGGGTCTGGCTTTCCTCATCCACAATTGCAGTTTTACAGTAAGAGGAGTCACTCCCCAGACCAGATGCACTCATGTCCCAGCTGATTCCAGTTTGGCTCCATTTGCGACACTGCTGGGACACATGGTTCTTGTGTGTCTCTCTTACTCATCTTCTAAACCCTCCTTCTTCCTGCTCAGTTCTCTTTAAGGCCATTGGGTGATGATGCAAAAATCAACATAGGGGCCTCTGGCCAGGGGTCCTTAGGCATGATCAGCTTAGTTACAGAGCCTCTGGGAAGAGGGTCCTATCAGCGCTGTGGGCTGTTCTGCACCCCTCAGCGGCTCCATCTGAAGTGCGTCCTAAATGAGACATTTCAAGGGCTGGTGAGCTCTAGCGTTTCCCAAGTGCATCAGAACGAGAGCGTTTGACATCGGAGTCTTGGATCTGAGATCCGTGGGGGGAAATTTCCAGCGCGGAGGAGTCCGGGAAGTCCCCCTCCCCGACATTCCAAGGTGGATTCACAGACACAGCCCGACCAGCAGGAACTGGGAGGGCACTGGAGGTTCTGGTTCTCTCTTCTTATTTCCTCTTTCTGTCTCCACTGCTGTCCTTCCCTCCTGCTTTCAAACCAGGCCAGTAATTAAGAGAAGTCAGAAATAATGTTGATACGTGTCTGTGATGCAGACAGAAGCTCCGATGAAGCAAGACAGAAATGAGGTCACCTAAAGACAGCAGAGAACCTTCTGTTCACCAGGGATTGAAAAATAAAGATCCTGAAACATCGAGGATCATATAAATAAATCAAGTATAAATAAACATATATGTTGATATCTACATGGTATTATAGGATTAAACATATATTAATATTTACATATATATGAGCATTTACACATATCATATAATGGCATTTAATCTTTTTTTCTTGAGAGTAAAAGAGCGGGGGGAGCATTTGCAAACAAGAGACTCCCTGCCCCCACCCCGGTCTAACTGTCCACACGGGCATGCCCTGTGCTTGGGATCAAACACAGAGCTGATCCGGTTCCTTGAGCGAGTGGTCTGCAGCCCACACTTCCAAAATTGAAAATATATTCTGTTTAGTGAAGCCATAGTAATATCACCAGTCATTGTTCTCCTGTTTTCTAATTGGCTTCTCTGTGTCAGGCACCAAGGAAGTGCTTCCACGCGTGATCTGCTTTCCCCTCAGGAGGGAGGTGGTCATTTTACATTTTGGGGATGGGGGCTGAGGAAGCGTAAGCTCTTTGTTCACTGTTACACAGCTGGCATGAGGCGAAGCTGGGACGCGAGCCCAGGTCATCTGATTCTGGAGCCCAGCGCTTGGTGTCTGCGCCAGGCTGGGGAAAGGCGCCTGGAGGCCGCAGAGACCTGGACTCAAAGCTGTCATGGGGTGGGAGGGGAGGAGACTTATGTTCCCTTTCTGCGCCTCAGTTTCCTCCACTGCAAATGAAACCAACCTCGCAGGGTATTGTCACAATGCAAGGGAATGTGAATGAAGAGTTTACAACAGGCCCTGCTAGGTGACGGACAGTAATTAGTAACTATGGTTTGTGTGATTAATTTTGTTGTGAAATGATGCCCAATCTTTAATGGGTAAACTGGGAAGTGAGTAAAGAAAGAATTGTTGTAAAAACCCGGAATTCACCTGGCATTCGTTTACTTATTATTTGTCTGTTCGACAAATATTTATGAAGCATCTATTCTGGTGTGAAACATTTTCTTCAGGTGTTTATGAGTAGCTTAAAAGGAAATGCAATCCCCAAACCCCAGTTTGCAGACGCATCTCTCTGGCGTGCCCCAGTCAAGCCTTTCGTGCCCCCTATTATGTTGCAGGGGTCGGGCAAGGCTCCAGGGCAGACTGAACGCCCTCTCTGCCGTGTTGGGATGGGGGCTCCTGGGCTGGGCAGGGTCAGCGGCACTGGCAGGTGTGAGCAGAGGGCTCTGAGTGCACAGGAGAGGGAGGGATTCAGGATATGAGAGACTTCGCCTCATACCAGCTGCGTAACGGTGAACAAGAGGGAACAGCGAACAGAGAGACAACGTCTGAGGGTGTTGGGGGCTGGGAGAGGGCATGGCAGGCCTGGGAACCATGAGAAACCCAGCATGGGGGACATGTCAGGTGCAAGGCAGTTTGCGGGTGGAGTGTCCACTCGCCCTTTGGAATACAGTCTTCCCGTTGGCATGGCAACTGCTGCAAAATAAATTCAAGGTGGTACTTCCAGCGAGGCCTCAGAGACTGTCCAGGAGTCATTTAAATTGCTTGTTTGTTATGTATAAGAATTTGCCTAACCTCCAACCTGCAACTGCAGCTTGGCAATCTCTTGCTTATTGTACTGATATTGTTTCTTGGTTCATGATCTTTCTTAAACCTTTTTTGCTTTTCATGCTGCCCGTCTAGAAAATATGCCCAGGCATCGTGTTGATTTTCTCAGGCTCCCTTGAGATCCCCTAGGCCTTCCTGCTCTTCCTCTAATGGAAATGCTGGCAGGGCAGTGTTTGCAATATTACTGCTCACCCTGGATCCCTGCGCTGAGCTGCGGCAGATGTCGTGGTGCCCTCAGCTCACCATGCCTCCTCCCCACCATGGGATTCACGGAATGGCTGGAATCCAAGCTCCTCATAGGAGCACCAGAGTTGCTCCTTACAGGCTGAGTAGGGACAGCCAGTGCTAATACCATGGAAGTCTTCTAGATGCAAAACTCCTCTTCAAACCAACACCACACATTTGCTGTCCTTAATGGAATTTTTATTCTAAAAGCAGAATTAAAAAGAATTCCTGAAAATCAAATGATTTAGGGTGACTTTTCCTCTTTGGGGTTCTACAGCCAACAGAAGTCTTTGGCTTCTTAGATGAGTGGTAGATTTGCCAAAGCAAAATAAACATCTGCATCTCCTCCTCTTGTCGGTTCTCCGAAGTGTGTGCGCATGTGTGCAGAGAGAGAAAAGATGGCAGAGAGACAGACAGACCGACCACAGGTGTGGGAAGGAGCCGGTGTGTTTACGGCTTGTGTGGAAGAGGCTGGCTGTCCATCTTTCCAGGAGAAATGGAACATAAAATCCCAGGCAACAACAAGAGCCTCTCACATACAGAGTCTGGGGATTTGATTCATTCTCTTCTCTTTCTTTCTACTGTCTCTCTTGAACTTGAGGGGAAAGCATTTCCTATGCTGCTCACCTCCTGAGCTCTCAGGTAATAGAGAGAGAAGACTAAGGGGCTTAAATGTCAAGATTTGTAAAATTTGGCCAACTGGCCCCTCAAGGTTTGCAGTTTGAGTGACGGGTCTGTATCACGCTTGGTAGGAAAGGGGTCCGAGCAGGCCGGGCTCCCAGCAAACACTTTGGCTGCTGCTCTGTTCCAGGCACTGCTCTCAGACCTCTGCGTGCATTAATCTCATCATGCCCGTGACTTTACTTCCAATCCTTGCATTTGTCTGTAGACTAGTGGTTCTCAGCCAGGAGTGATTTTGCCTCCTGTGGGACATTTGGCCATGTCTGGAAACATTTTTAGTTGTCACAACTCTGTGGAGGCTGCATCTGGTAGATAGAGGTAAGGGATGCTGCTGCACACCCTGCCCCTTAGTGATAAACAATTATCAGCCCAAGATGTCCCGCGTGTCAGGGCTGGCAACCCTGCTGGGTGTATCACTTCTTAGAATTCTGGTGCAGAGCAGGATGGCAGAGCCTAAGACCCAGATATAAGACCTGAGACCAAGTGTTTAAGCTGTGATGAGTCTGATTCCCCACTGGCTGGCTGAGCTGCCCCACTTCTATGTTTTCTGGTGCAGGGAGCATGGTTCTCCCAAATAACCTTGCATTTGGCTTCTGGCTGAACTTGGCAGGGAGCTCCTGGCTTTCTGCCTGAGCCATCACAGGGGAGCTGGTTTGGGATCTTGAGACCATGTTCTAGGGCATGAGAGGAAGCACTCGTGGCAAGATTATTTTCCCTTCCCCTTGCTCTCACCTGCCCCCCACTTACCAAATCCTCCAGAGGAGAAATTTTCTAACTGGAGACAAGAGGAAATATAGTCCATGATTTTATAGGAAATATCCTATCCATAGGCGAATGGTGACCTGTGAAATCCTTTGTTGGGTTTTTTTTTTTAAAGCATCATTGATGCAATTTGGCTTCAGCATTCCAGGAATTAAGTTTCCCCAGGGTTAATTCTGGATCCCACAAGACCTCCTTCCCTTGACCTAGAAGAGTGAGTTTTAAAATTATCTTAAAGTTTGCTGCATTCAGCCGAAATTCCCTGTGTCCTTTGAAGAAGCGTGGTCCTGCAACCAGCATCCTTGGCGTTGTCTGGGAGCTTTCTAGAAAAGCACTATCTCAGGCCCTGCCCAAACCTACTGAATCAGAATCTGTACTTTAACAAGGCTACAAATTACTCATATACACTGGTCGGTACAGTTTTGATTTTTACTCTGAAAATTGTTGTAAGAACTGTGGGTCCGAATAAATGGCAGCTCTCCTCACTAAGCCCCTGATTCCAAAGTTTTAGTCCAAGCACATTGTGTCAGATGGGCTCCAGGGCCCTGTCACAGCTCAGAAATGCTACGATGTCCCAGATTCATGTAATCAAGTAGTTTCCAAACAGTCCCGCCAATGAATGAAAGCAAAAATGTGAGCTCTACCTGTGATATTTCATAAGCTTTCAGTGGACCCCCTCCCACCAAGGAGGAATATTTCCCATTAACAGCCATTCTTTTTTGGCTGTGACAGGTTGTCACCTATTGGATCTAACTTCTTCCATCACTCAGCAGTTTCTTAGTCCAATTGTCATGTCTCTCATGGGATGGGAGTTGGATATACATCGCAGACCTGGGGAGACTGTTATAACCTGTGGGATGGGGGGTGTATGGAACGTGCATGGTTCCAGCTGGTTGTTCCTAGGCAGAGAGGCATGGGGTCTTCACGTGATGGAATTTTTTTTTTCTTATCAAGAGAAGGCACAGTCTGGCTTATGATAGCTTCACATATTTTTAATGTTGGTTATAATTCAGTTTCCTTTTGTTTTTCCAAAAACACAAGGTGAGCAGAAGGAAACATCTGAACACTTGAGTCAGACCTCAGGGTCCCAGCTGGGACCCTTTGCCAGGGATGAATCAATTTATGAGCCTTTAATGAGCATCTTCAGTGGCCCTAGGGACTTGCGTTTCTCAAAGTTCAGTTTTTGGATCACCTGGACAGAATCGAGCACACTCACCATATGCCCCTTCTGGTCCCTCCCCAGGAAAGCCAAACCCCAGATTCTGCAGAGTCCATCTGTCAGCATGCTTCCCAGGGGGTTCTGAAGGTGCAGAAGTGTGAACCTTATTAAGTCAGGTGACATGCAAAATACAGAAGATGAAACATCAGGACTTCATGTCTGGACCGTAGAATCTACTAGAGAAAATAGGACTATTATGCATGGAACAATAATTTAAAAACCAGCACGATGGGGTGGACGGCAGTGAGGAAGGGACCCAGGCTGGGGATCACTCAGATCAAGGGCCTTACGCACTAGTTCCCTTGAGGTTTGAAGGAGGCCAACTCCTTAACTGGGACGTGCGAAGCAGCCTGTGGGAACCAGGCTTATACTGACTGAATTTCTAAGCACAGGCTTACAGGTGGGGGTTGGAAACTCAGATGCCTCAGGGGAGAGGCAGGGGGATATACCTGGGCCCACTACAGGAGGCAACTCCTCTGAAAAAACAAGTAGTAACTAGAGATCCAGACAAAGCATATCAAACAAAATACAACTGTGCTCTACTAATGTGCAGTTCCTTAGGCTCTAATTTATTTACGGTTCCTGAAGTACAGCCGTGAGTCTGCTCCTCACATTCCTGCTATTTGGACAGATCACCTCCACCTTGTGGTTTCTAAGATTCTTCAGTGTAAAATGGTGGGGATGGCCCAGATGCGGGAAAGCGCCCGCCACCTTTTCCTTTCTTTCCTGCGAATCAGGGCCATGATGGTATTTAGCGGCCCTTACACTGAGCTTTGGCCAATGAAAAGAGCACTCTTGACCACAGCAGGACAATGATGGACACGTATGGAGTTGCTATTTGCGTGCAAGACTGCATGGCTTTCCTCCTAGGGCAGGAGAAGAGGAGAGGGAGCGAGGCAGGCCAGAGCAAGCATGGCACACAGAGACATTGCAGGCAGTGCGCTGGCCTTCTCGTTGGCTAAGGCTCACGTAGTGCAAGTCAGCCCCTTGTCTCACGGTTATTCAGTCTTGCAGGGAAAAGGGAAAAGGCATCCATTCATTCATTTAACACATACTCGTCCAGTATGTATCATGTGTAGTGATAGGAAAGTATTAACCTGTCTAGGACCAATCCCTACAGGCTGACCTCCCAGGAAAAGGTCTGGCCTCCCTCCAGGCTTTGTGGAAGCTGGCCACTGCCTAGTGTTTTAGGCATCAGTCTTGGTGAGTCCCAAGTCTGTGACCCCAGCCCTCACTGCCACCATCACCCCATTATCTCAGGTAAGAGGCAATGCTTCCCCATCCAGAAACACTGAGTGATCAATTCTGTCTCAAGCTTCTCTCATTCTAGAGCTGCCACTGTAGAGCTTGGAGCTCAGCCTACAGATCATGGCCACACAGCCCTGAACACTGACCGGCAGGACAGCCCTGGCCCTGAGACTCTGCCGTGCTGTGCTGTGTTGGTCTGTACCCTGGCCCTGGCCGTGCTAGGGGAGGGGCTGGCACTTCCCTAATTACACAGTGTAAAGAGCCACACAGCTGGAAGGTCAGCGGCCTCCTCCTGGGGCCTGCGCAGTGTCCGCACAGCAAGGAGCTCAGCGTGCTGCTCTAGCATGCAGCGGGCAGCGGGCTCCCCGCACCTGCTACTGCCCCTCTCTCTGTGACTTTGCCCCAGTGAGCACTGCACAGGCCACCCTTGTGTGTCCTGCTGGGCCATCTGCCCTTGTCTGCAGGACTGTCAGAGGCTGGGAATGCAACAGAGAATGAATCAGTCAAGTCCTTGCCCTCCTCCAGCTCACATTCCAGTGGAGGAGGTGGGAAGTGCACGCGAACCAGAGAACATTTAGTACGCTGCAGGTGGCTCCGTGAGTGCGCGGGGAGGAGGTCTGACCCATGTTTGCGCAGGGGGTCCGGAGAGGCCTCCCCGAGGAGGAGGTGATGGTGAGACCAGAATGAATTTAGGAATTCCCAATGAGGGGGTGGGGGGGTTGGACTCTTCCTGGGGGAGGGTGATAACACCTGCACAGGTGGGAGGGGCTCTCTGGGAATAGCATGTGATTTCCAGCAGGCAATGAGGACTGAGGGTTTTTCATTCATTCTGCAAATACTCTGAGTGCCTATCGTGTGCAAGCTGCTGAGGATACGCCTATGACGGCAGCCTCTGCCCTCAGGGAGGTCAGGAGCTGGGGTGCTCTGTGGGGCAAGGGAATGAGGCAGAGAACTAAAAAGGCAATTAGACCGATGAATGAGCAGTCCTGGGTCAGAGCTGAGGGCTCTGGGAGCAGGGGACATCAGGGAAGGGTCCCTGGAGAGAAGAAGCTTCTAGAAAGCCTACTTTATCTAGCTCATAATTCAACTTGGCTTCACTAAACAGCACCATACCTACTGTTTGTTTTTAGTTTGTCATAAGGCAAAACATATTTATTTTTTTCAAAGCTTACATCCATCCCTCATTTGAGGCTTTTAAATATGCTTTGTTTTATAGCATAAGATGATACAGTTGATCATTTTAATACCTTAATATGCAAAATAAAAGTTGCCAAATAAGGGAAGAGACCTTTTTAATGTTATGAGACTGTGAAATCAAAACATCCAAGAAACACTCCTCTAGCCAAATGTTCTGCCAATTCTACCCCAAATCATAACAAGAGAAACTTATATTTACTGAGCACTTCCATGTGTGAGGCTCATCTAAGCCCTGATATGTTTTCACTTTTTAAATCTTCAAACTAATCCTGTGAAGAAGGATACTATTATCATCCCCATTTGGCAGCTGAGAAACCGAGGCACACAGATTTAAGGAAATGTGTGCAAGGTTAAACTGCTCGTAAGTGTCAGGGTCAGGATTTAAACCCTTATCATTTGCCCCTGCCACCCCCAAATCAGCTAGCAACAGTATGGACTCTGAGAGCCCACAGGCCTGCCAAGCTGCACACCCAGCTCCTCTCCATCCCCCGCTCCACAGGACTGGGAGCCATTTGATAAGAATTACCCTAGAAGCAAGGAGAAGGGACCCGCAGTCAGGCAGGCCTTCTTGGATGTTCCCCTGAGCCATGGAAGCATTTTGCTCGTGAGCTCACAGTGCATATTTGCTGCTCTCTGGATGTGTCCCAGTTGGGCCAACTTCCATTCTTGGCTGTTTGAATATATCCTGGCAGCTCAGAGGTGTAATTTCTCCAAATGCCACATTCCTGCTGAGCCCGCGGGATGAACTGTGCAATTTCAGGTGAGCACATCTTTAAACCCTAGCAAGACTTGTAGTTTCTTCCCTCCTGTTCTCGCCGCAGGCCCCTCTTGGAAGATGGAGGGCCTGAGAGGCAGCCAGGGCTGGGGGTGTAGAAGGTGAGATGCTGGGATGGAAGCGGAGGAGGGCGGGATGTGGAGCAGTGCTGGCGGCCCTGGCAGATGCCAGGTCCCCACTTTAAGAATTAGGATCGTCTTCAATTTGCCAGAGTTTTCATTTTTTCATTCATTCACTTGTTATAAAAATAGTTTGTGTGCCTGCCATGGGCCAGATACTGCTATGTCGGGGGTATGTTAGCTGTTAGGAAGGCAAGTCCACCTTATTGTGAGTCTGTGTAATGGGAGAGGGGCACGGACCCAGTCAGTCAAGTAGGCCAGGGACTTCTATTTGGGGGCATGTGGCAGTGAGCAGTGTTGGGAAGGTAGGAAGGGGCCAACTCAGTAAAGAACGGAGGGGAGAGAGTGAGGCAGAGGGAGCAGCCTGGGGCACGTTTCTGGGGCAGGGGGGTACCTGAGATATGAGGACCCAGAAGGCCAGTTTTCTCTGGCTACACATCTGAGATCTTTGGCCACAGGCTGACCTGGGCTGAGAGCTTTATCCCCCATGACACAGCATGCCAGCATCCCAGATTTTCACACAAGGGGTAATTCGCCCACAACACACAAATGGTGGTATGAAAATTCAAATCCAGGTTTGTGTGATTCCAAGGAAGGACTTCCAAATCACCAGTTTGTATCATTTTCCTAGAAATGCCTCGCCACTTGCCAAGAGCCTTGCAGGGTACCCTGTGCGTACTTCTGCCCCGGTTCGAACAGAAAACCTAATGTGCATAGAATTGTTTCCTATAGAGCAAAAGGAAATTAAAGATAGCCAAAAAAATTGACGAAGGCTAAACTGTAGAAGCAAACCAAGCGTGCGTCCAAGGTTGGACAAGTAACACAGGCTGGTAGGTACACACAGTGGAGCCCCCGTCAGCCTCCAAAAGGCCATCTTAGCATCACTGGTGCTGAGGCAACTGAGTCTGGCAACAAGGCGATGAGGAAAGGACTCCTCTCTGCTCATGGAATGGGATCTCTGTTCTACAAAGACCTGGAGGCTTCAAGGACTTGCAGGCTTGGTGCCTTTCAAAAGTTCGTGCATTTGGCACAGGGGGCACCGAGGTACAAGGGGAGGAGCTTAGCCAAGGGTAGATGATAATTAGCTCGGATTTAAGCTGTCTCTCCTCTCCCCCTCTTCTCTTCCTAGCATTTTAGTTCTCTACATGTCAGGCCTTGTGCTAAGCTTTCCCGCATTATCTCCATTAGTTCTGCCGACTACCCACAAGGAAGTTTTACTTCTAGTGCCCTTCCACCGGTAAGGAATGTGAGGCTCAGAGAGGCTAAATGACTTTCCCAAAGCCTCTCAACCAGTCGTTGTGGACCTGTGACTTTCTCTCCCTTGACGCTCTATAACCTGATGGCAGGTGGCAGGCTCTCAGTCTCTCAGAGAATCACGGGCAAGCCTCCTCATGCCACAGTCCGCAGACAGTCCACCTGGGTACAGAAGTGCCAAGCCCAGGGCACGGAGTCCTGTCCTGTGGGCGCCAGCCAGCGGTGGGGAGACCACCCTGGCCGCATGCACACCACAGCTCTCCCTGCAACCTCAGCCAGGAACGTCACACAGACTCACTGAAGTCCTCATGGGCTCCTACAGAGCAGGGAGTGCGGAGCCCGGGATTGTGGATAGGGGCTCTGGCATCAAATAAACTCCCAGCTGCTCTGCTCAGGAGCAACATCTTGGCCCATGTTTTCTAACCTCTGGTTTTCATTTTCTTCATCTCTGAGATGGGAACCATAACAGAGCTAAGCTCATGGGTTCGTGTGAGGTTGTAAATAAGGTAATCTGTATAAAATAGCACACGTGGTGCCTAGCATTTCATGGAGACTCTACAGATGGAAGTTTCTTCTATCTTTATGATCAGAGACTGTGCAAGAATGGGCCTTGGAGACGCCTGCAGACATCACTGCAGGCGCGCAGCGGCAGGCGGGGGGTGGGGGGGGAGCGCAGCACCTCCGCAGTGCGGGCGAGCTGCTTGGCAGCAGCAGAGCAGAGCTCAGGTTAAGCTCCTAAGATATATACATCATACCAGGAAAATGAACCAAGGATGAAGAATAAACACAGCAAGGGCATGGATGCTTCTAGGATATGCCCCAAAGAGCTTACTTGTTTTATTATCTGTCTCCAAAAGGGAAGCTGTATGAGAATAGGAAATCCGTCTTATTTGTCTTCGTACTTCTTTATTCTTTTCAGCTAGAAGTTTCTGAGTCATCATAGATACTTACTAGATGTTTCCCAAGTCAGTGAGTGAGTGAATGAGTGAGTGAATTCCTCTCTGGCCAGGTTCAGGGTCATTTTGCTTGAGGGTTCAGGAAGCGGAAATGAGGAACTCCCCAGGAACTGCGTGAGCTTCACATAGGAAGCCTTAATGCCCAAATAATAATAATACTTAATAAATGCTAATTATTGCAATTTCCTTCAAGCTGTGCGTATGTACTGGCGGTGTAACTAAATGCTTAATGCGAGCTATCTGAGTGCTCGGCACCTGTGGGGCCAGAATATTGTTGGCCCCACTTTAGGTGGGGAAATGAAGTTTGGAGAGGTTAAGCAGCCTGGCCGAGAGCATATGGCCAAGAAGCCGTGCGACCCTGGGTCTGTCTGATTGCAGAGCCTGAGCTTTTCAGTGCTACCGTCTCCAGCCTCTCAGGCCCAGCTGAGGATCAGAAAACAGCCTAAGCCCAGCCTCACTCTTGTCAGGACACAAGGGTACATTTTGGGAGAGACAGAGCATGGGATGTTGAATATCCACGGCCAAAGTGAGAGTGCAGATGGACTTCCCAGTCCTCTAACTGTACGGCAGCCCTGCAGGGGTCACGCGCCCCTGCTGGTCACATACCGCCACGTGGCTGTACTGCCTGCACCGGCTCACCTGTCAAAGTGCTCAGTGATGCATTTCCTCCAAGTTCCTCTATGCCCTACTTCTCCCAAGCAACTAATTTGAGCCAAGATATTAAAGTGTTTTTTTTTTCAAGGTAAGTCCTTTGATCTCTAATGCATGTCGTCAGAAGGAACTGGGAACCGAAGGCCCCAGAGCTCCCGCTTCCCATCCCTGCTGTAAACCCAAGAGCTCAACTTCCGACTCCATCTGCCTGTTTGGCTTCTGCATTGGAACAAAGAATCTTATGGAGCAAATAAGTAAATATATAAGCTTAAAACTGTTGGCTTAATTTAATCCTCAGTGCCATTATTTAAAAAGAGTTTTGGGTGCCTGCTCTGTGTGGCACCATTCTCAACATCAGCGGTTAAAGGCAAAGTGGCTGCTCTCATGGTGCTTACATTCTGGTGGAGAGAAGAAATCAAATAACAATTGGTACAGAAATAAATGAGGGCAATAACAGTAAATGTTACGCAGACAGCTAAAGTCAAGCAGTATGTCTGGCATGGGAAAGTTGAAAGGTGGGCTCCAAAAAGATGCCTCAGTCCTAATTCCTGGAACCTAGGAACATTACTTTATATGGCAAAAGATGTAATTAAGAATCTTCAGGACTTCTGGGAAGATGGCGGCGTGAGCAGGATGGCAGAAATCTCCTCCCAACACTATCTACGAAAACACAGCAAATACATCTACTCCTAAAAGAGAGACGAGAATACACAGGAAAGCGCACAGCGTGCAGCTACACCTGAGAGGACTCGGCACCCCAAGAGGCAGGTAAGATACGGAGCCGTGACCTGGCGGGACCCGAGCACTCCCCCACCCCAGCGCACCAGCGGGAGGAGAGGATTCAGAGCCGGGAGGGAGTGGAAGTAAACCCTGTAAAGTAGCCAGCCCCAGTGATCTGCGTGGGGAGCGCTGACCCACATCGCGCAGTGCAGCGGAGATTGGAGAGACAGAGGGGCAGGATCTGAGCAGGGAACGCGCCAGGGTGCTTGCAGCCGGCTCCCGGGAAGGAAAAATAAAAAAGCACGCACTTTCTTCAGCGGTCTTAAAGAGACAGGAGCCCAGCGGAGGAGCCAGATCGCCCCAGCACACTCAGCCCAGCAGGCTGGGAGTCCTGGGGAGTTTCAGACGCCTTAGCTGGCGACTGAGGAAGCGTAGCCATACTTACACTTCTCACTGAGATCAACAGCCTCCTATTCGTTCCCACCCCTGCCAGAGCGATAAAGGGCCCTGCAGAGTGGCGCAGCCACGGCTGTGGAATAGTGGGGCAATAGCGCCACCTACAGCATTCCCACAGAATCTACTCCCGGTGGGCGTTTTTTTGTTGTTGTTGTTATTGTTTTGTTTTTTGTTTTTTCTTTTCTCTTATTTTCTTTTTTCTTTCTTCTTTTTTTCTTTTCTTTTCTCTTTTTTTTTCTTTCTCTTTTTAAAGTCTTAAAGAGGCCAGCTGACATACGTGGGAACTACCAGTGACCAATTCTATAGCCATGAAAAGACAGAGGAATATGGTTCAGGCCAAAATCAACCAGACAACCCCAGAGAGGGAGCCTGAAGGGATGGAAATGCACAGTCTTCCTGAAAAAGAATTCAGAATAAAAGTCATAACCATGCTGATGGACTTACAGAGAAATGTGCAAGAGCTGAGGGAGGAAGTGAGGGAACTGAGGAAAGACAATGCAGAAATCAGACAAGCGATCGACGGGCTTAACAGCAGAATGGATGAGATGCAAGAGACTGTTAATGGAATAGAAAACAGAGAACAGGAGTACAGAGCAGCTGAGGCAGAGAGAGATAAAAGGATTTCTAGGAATGAAAGAATATTAAGAGAACTGTGTGACCAATCCAAACGGAACAATATTCGCATTATAGGAGTACCAGAGGAAGAAGAGAGAGAAAAAGGGATAGAAAGTGTCTTTGAAGAAATAATTGCTGAAAACTTTCCCTCGCTGGGGAAGGAAATAGTCTCGCAGTCCACCGAAGCCCATCAGATCTCCCAACACAAGGGACCAAGGAAGAAAACACCAAGACACATAATAATTAAGATGGCAAAGATCAAAGATAAAGACAGGGTATTAAAGGCAGCTAGAGAGAGAAAAAAGATCACCTACAAAGGAAAACCCACAGACTATCATCAGACTTCTCAACAGAAACCTTACAGGCCAGAAGAGAATGGCATGATATATTTAATGTTATGAAACAGAAGGGCCTCGAACCAAGAATATTGTATCCAGCACGATTATCATTTAAATATGATGGAGGGATTAAACAATTTTCAGACAAACGAAAGTTGAGAGAGTTTGCCTCTCATAAACCACCACTACAGGATATCTTAAATGGACTGCTCTAGATGGAAACACACCTAAGGCTAAAAAGATGTCACCAGAGAAAATAAAATCATAGCAAAGAAAGCAGACCATCCAAATACTAACTAAAGGCAAAGAATAAAACACCTATTATAGAAAGAATGGAGGAGGAGGAATAAGAAGGGAGAGAAATAAAGAAACATCAGACTGTGTTTACAATAACTTAACAAGAAAGTTAAGTTAGATTGTTAGGTAGTAAAGAAGCAACCCTTGAACCTTTGGTAACCACAAATCTAAAGCCAGCAATGGCAATAAGTACATATCTATGGATAATCACCCTAAATGTAAATGGACTGAATGCACCAATCAAAAGACACAGAGTAACAGAATGGATAAAAAAGCAAGACCCATCTATATGCTGCCTACAAGAAACTCACCTCAAATCCAAAGATATGCACAGACTAAAAGTGAAGGGATGGAAAAAGATATTTCATGCAAACAACAAAGAGAAAAAAGCAGGTGTTGCAGTACTTGTATCAGACAAAATAGACTTCAAAAAGAAGAAAGTAGCAAGAGATAAAGAAGGACATTACATAATGATAAAGGGGTCAGTCCAACAAGAAGATATAACCATTATAAATATATATGCACCCAACACAGGAGCGCCAACATATGTGAGACAAATACTAACAGAATTAAAGGAGGAAATAGACAGCAATGCATTCATCTTAGGAGACTTCAACACACCACTCACTCCAGAGGACAGATCAACCAGGCAGAAAATAAGTACAGACACAGAGGCACTGAACAACACACTAGAAGAGATAGACCTAACAGACATCTACAGAACTCTACACCCAAAAGCAACAGGATACACACTCTTCTCAAGTGCACATGGAACATTTTCCAGAATAGATGACATACTAGGCCACAAAAAGAACCTCAGTAATTTCAAAAATTTTGAAATCCTACCAACCAACTTCTCAGATCACCAAGGTATAAAACTAGAAATAAATTTTAGAAAGAAATCAAAAGGCTCACAAATACATGGAGACTTAACAACACTCTCCTAATTAATCAATGGGTTAACGACCAAATCAAAACAGAAATCAAAGAATATATGGAGACTAATGACAACAACAACACAAAGACACAACTTCTGTGGGACACAGCAAAGGCAGTCCTAAGAGGAAAGTATACTGCAATCCAGGCCTATTTAAAGAAGGAAGAACATTCCCAAATGAATAGTCTAAGGACACAATTACTGAAATTGGAAAAAGAAGAACAAATGAGGCCCAAAGTCACCAGAAGGAGGGACATAATAAAGATTAGGGAAGAAATAAATAAAATTGAGAAGAATAAAACAATAGAAAAAATCAATGAAACCAAGAGCTGGTTTTTTGAAAAAATAAACAAAATAGATCAACCCCTAGCCAGACTCATAAAGAGAAAAAGAGAATCTACACACATAAACACAATCAGGAATGAGAAAGGAAAAATCACGACGGACCCCACAGAAATACAAAGAATCATAAGAGAATATTATGAGAATCTATATGCTGTCAAGCTGGAAAACATAGAGGAAATGGACAATTTCTTAGAAAAATACAACCTTCCAAGACTGACCAAGCAAGAAACAGAAAAACTAAACAGACCAATCACCAGCGACGAAATCGAATCGGTAATCAAAAAACTACCCAAGAACAAAACCCCCGGGCCTGATGGATTCACCTCTGCATTCTATCAGACATATAGAGAAGAAATAACACCGATTCTCCTTAAAGTTTTCCAAAAAATAGAAGAGGAGGGAATACTTCCAAACTCATTCTATGAAGCCAGCATCACTCTAATACCAAAACTGGGCAAAGACCTGACCAAAAAAGAAAATTACAGACCAATATCCCTGATGAACGTAGATGCAAAATACTCAACAAAATATTAGCAAACAGAATTCAAGAATACATCAAGAGGATCATACACCATGATCAAGTGGGATTCATCCCAGGAATGCAAGGATGGTACAACATTCGAAAATCCATCAACATCATCCACCACATCAACAAAAAGAAGAACAAAAACCACATGATCATCTCCATAGATGCTGAAAAAGCATTTGACAAAATTCAGCATCCATTCCTGATTAAAACTCTCAACAAAATGGGTATAGACGGCAAGGACCTCAACATCATAAAGGCTATATATGACGAACCCACAGCTAACATCATACTTAACGGCGAGACGCTGAAAGCTTTTCATCTAAGATCGGGAACAAGACAGGGATGCCCACTCTCTCCACTGTTATTCAACATAGTACTGGAGGTCCTAGCCACAGCAATCAGACAAAACAAAGACATACAAGGCATCCAGATTGGTAAAGAAGAAGTCAAATTGTCACTATTTGCAGATGACATGATACTGTATATAAAAAACCCTAAAGACTCCACTCGAAAACTATTAGAACTAATATCTGAATTCAGCAAAGTTGCAGGATACAAAATTAACACACGGAAATCTGTTGCTTTCCTATACACTAATGATGAACTAACAGAAAGAGAAATCAGAAAAACAATTCCATTCACAATTGCATCAAAAAGAATAAAATACCTAGGAATAAACCTAACGAAGGAAGTGAAAGACCTGTACTCTGAAAACTACAAGACACTCCTGAGAGAAATTAAAGAGGACACTAACAAATGGAAATGCATTCCATGCTCTTGGCTAGGAAGAATAAATATTGTCAAAATGGCTATACTACCTAAAGCAATCTACAGATTCAATGCAATCCCTATCAAACTACCAACAGCTTTCTTCAATGAACTGGAACAAATAATTCTAAAATTCATATGGAACCACAAAAGACCCCAAATAGCCAAAGCAATCCTGAGAAGGAGGAATAAAACAGGGGGAATTACGCTCCCTGACTTCAAGCTCTACTACAAAGCCACAGTAATCAAGACAATTTGGTATTGGCACAAAAACAGACCCACAGACCAGTGGCACAGAATAGAAAATCCAAACATTAACCCAAACATATACAGTCAATTAATATTTGATAAAGGAGCCTTGAATATACAATGGGGAGATGACAGCCTCTTTAGCAGCTGGTGTTGGAAAAACTGGACAGCTACATGTAAGAGAATGATACTGGACTACTGTCTAACCCCATACACAAAGGTAAACTCAAGGTGGATCAAAGACCTGAATGTAAGTCATGAAACCATAAAACTCTTAAAAAAAATAGGCAAAAATCTCTTGGACATAAACATGAACAACTTCTTCATGAACATATCTCCCCGGGCAAGGGAAACAAAACCAAAAATGAACAAGTGGGACTATATCAAGCTGAAAAGCTTCTGTAAAGCAAAGGACACCATCAGTAGAACAAAAAGACATCCTACAGTATGGGAGAATATATTCATAAAAAACGTGTCTGATAAAGGGTTGACATCCAAAATATATAAAGAACTCACGCACCTCAACAAACAGAAAGCAAATAATCCAATTAAGAAATGGGCAGAGGACATGAATAGACACTTCTCCAAAGAAGAAATTCAGATGGCCAACAGGCACATGAAAAGATGCTCCACATCGCTAATCATCAGAGAAATGCAGATTAAAACCACAATGAGATATCACCTCACACCAGTGAGGATGGCCAACATCCAAAACACAAACAACAACAAATGTTGGCGAGGATGTGGAGAAAAGGGAACCCTCCTACACTGCTGGTGGGACTGCAAATTAGTTCAACCATTGTGGAAAGCAGTATGGAGGTTCCTCAAAAAACTCAAAGTAGAAATACCATTTGACCCAGGAATTGCACTCCTAGGAATTTACCCTAAGAATGCAGCAGCCCAGTTTGAAAAAGACACATGCACCCCTATGTTTATCGCAGCACTATTTACAATAGCCAAGAAATGGAAGCAACCTAAGTGTCCATCAGTAGATGAATGGATAAAGAAGAGGTGGTACATATACACAATGGAATATTATTCAGCCATAAGAAGAAAACAAATCCTACCATTTGCAACAACATGGATGGAGCTAGAGGGTATTATGCTCAGTGAAATAAGCCAAGCCGAAAAAGACAAGTATCAAATGATTTCACTCATATGTGGAGTATAAGAACAAAGAAAAAATACTGAAGAACAAAACAGCAGCAGACTCACAGAACCCAAGAACGGACTAATAGTTACCAAAGGGAAAGGGACTGGGGAAAATGGGTGGGAAGGGAGGGATAAGAGGGAAAAAGGGGCATTACGATTAGCAGATGTAATGTTGGGGGGGCACGGGGAGGGCTGTACAACTCAGAGAAGACAAGTAGTGATTCTATAGCATCTCATTACGCTGATGGACAGTGACTGTAATGGGGTTGGTGGGGGGGACCTGATGAAAGGGTAGTTTAATAACCATAATATTGCACATGTAATTGTAGATTAATGATAATAAAATAAATTATATTAAAAAAAAGAATCTTCAGAGAGGGAACTTGTCCTGGATTATCTGGGTGAGCTGTATGTGTGGCCACAGGCATCCTTATAGGAGAGTGGTGGAGGGACAGAAGAAGGGGGGGCAGTTGGACCCCAGAGACAGAGGCTGGAATGATGCAGCCACAGACGGAGGGAGACCTCACCCTCTGAAGCTGGAGGGTGCAGGGAAGGCTTCTTCCCTAGAGCCTTCAGAGGGATGTGGCCCTGCTGAGAGCTTGCTGACTTCTGGCCTCCAGAACTCTGAGAGAATACATTTCCGTTGTTTTAAGCTACCCACTGTGTGGTAAATTGTTACATTAGCACTAGGAAACTGATACACATGGCTACTTTAGCTGGAGTGGTCAGGAAAATCCTTCTCAGAAGAGGTAACACATAGCAGATGATATATGAATGACAAAAAAGGATCCTCCTAAAGAAATCTGGGGAAAAAAGATTTCAGGTGGAGGGAAGAGCCAGTGCAAAGGCCCCGAGGCAAGAACAAGCTTGGCTTTTCCAGGAAATAGGAAGATCAATGTGGTTGGGATATTTGTGAAAGGGTTGGAGGTGTTGGAAGGAAATAGGTTGTATACAGTCTTAAAAAGCCTGGCAGGGCAAGTTTAGATTGTACTCTGAAGTGTGAAGGAGGCAAGATATCAAAGTTTTTTTTTCCATTACTGGTCTTACAGAAGAGTTCATGTGTCCACTCTACATTTTAAAAAGGTCATAAGGTCATTCTGGCTGCCTTTGGAGATTAGACCAAGAGGGACAAGGAATCTAGCAGGGAAGCCAGTTAGGATGCTGTCACAGGGGCCTGGTTGCAGGTGTTTCCAGCTTGGAGTGAAGCAGCGGTGGAGAAGACAGGGAAAGCAGATGTATTTGGAATAGGTCATGGAGTAAAGGCAATGGGTGTTTTTTCTGAGTTAGATATGGTGAGGGAAGATGAGAGATTTGGCTTGAATCACTGGACAGATAATGATGCTTTTTGCTGAGATGGAGAAAGCAAGTTGGGAAGGAAACGAAGAGGCCCTTGCTTCTCGAGATGCTGATGGACCGCCAAGTTTGGAATTAGGGTATGGATCTGGGTGGGAGATGCAGACTTGGGAACCACTGACACATAGTTATCTGAACTTTGGGACTTGGTGAGATCATGTGGGAGAGTTTATAGATGGAGGGGTAAAGCAGGAGGCAACGGGGCCATCATGGAGAGATCAGGATGCCGAGGAGGAGCCAGTGAGGGAAACTGAGGCCTAATGGCACAGGCAGTACGAGGGAAACAAAGGAGAGGCTTATGGCCCAGAAGCCAAGAGAGGGAGGATGTTTCCCAAAGAGGGAGCCATCAACCATATCAAAATATGTTGTTCTTGTCCAGGTGGCATACTCATTTTTCACTAGGGAGTCAGTGTTCCGGGCCAAAAGGTCTCTTTTCAACTGCCATCTCATGTAACTGGTAGCAGCTCTCTAGAGTTTTATGATGAGAAGTATTCCAGGGCTTCACCTGGGCTTGGCAGCACCCGTGTGAGAAGTTGGGGCGAGAGCTCTGTGGTTTTATGATCCTGCCCATCCAGTGAAAGCCGTGAGCTGCAGCAATTTGAGGAGCTTTCGTAAGGCACAAGGAGGTCTACTGGGGCTAGGGCGACCCGTCAAAGCACATGTAAGCCAGTGCCGCCTCTGTCAGGAGCACCTTGCCGTTGATATGGGACTCGATAGAGGACTGTCTCTGGAAGAGCAGCATGCAGAGAGACGGAGGCAAGAAGTGGAGGTGGTAATTTAAACACCAGTGAGGCACCCAGGGCTTGGAATCTCACCCCTCGATTCTACTCTCAACTCTGCCACTTACTGTGAGGGTGTGGGTAACTTCACGAACCTTACTGAGCCTCACTTCCTCCCCTGCTGAACAATATTGATACAGTTGGGAGGCCGTAGAGGCCTGTAAGGCCATAGCGCTCTCCTTATGGCCTTCCATGTCATGGTTCTCAGTGATGGTCACACTGACTTGGATCACAATGTCACTGATTTCATGCTATTGTGACATAAGTTACAATCACATTTTGTTAGATACGGTCCCTTGTTCAGGGTATAACAGGGAATAATGACAAAAAGTTTGTGACTGAAATTTTTCTGGGCTCCCACATTTCAAGGAGAGCTCCATGCTGACCCGGCTCAGCTGGTGGATCTTTGTTGTACAGATCGGGGGTGATGGGTAGAGAGGCTGAGCTGAAGAGGCTTAAAGAAGGGAAAGTCGAGTCTCTAGATAAGTAGCATTTGGAGCAATCCACTGGGGGCAGTTATGTAGAGAGCTGAAGGAAGGATTCAAGAGAAGAGGGAATTGAGAGATGTGGTCAGGATGGGCTGAGCTGCTGAAGACGGGAGAGAGAACTGAAAAGGAACGCTGGGAAGAGAGGTGTCCGAGAGGCGCTTACAGGGGGCTTTGTCGTCCTGTGTGGTATGAGCCTCGGGGCCTCTTCAAGAGCCATGCAGTGGAAATGTGCATTGCTTTCCCAGATTTTCTGGGTGACAGTGTGTGTGTGTGTTTAATGACTTTGTGATGAGGCGTGCCTCAAGGTGGCTCAGTTTTATTTGAGTTAATTGGTGTTCATATGGGTTCATACTCATCTTCCAACTTGACCTTCACATAGCTGTGAAAAACACCACGTATTTGGGATAAAAACTCATCAGGTCTTAAATTGTTTTCCATCTGAATGAGGAGAGAGTAAGCCTCGCTCTGTGTTATCAAGTTAATAATGGGCAAGCTGTCAGTGAAGCCCCGTTTCCTGACTGTCACACGCGCACATATTTCTTCCCTCATCCCATGCCTCCCTTTCCTTCCTCCGTCCTCGCTTTCTCTTTCTCCTCCCTGCCTTCTCCCTCTCCTCTCTCCGTGTATTGTCAGCCCTGAAGTGCAGCACGAGGCGTTCCCTAACCTGCCTCCAGACTTTCAGCTGAAACTTGTAGTCCCAAAGAGTCCAATGCAGTGCCTTCTGGGGAACCAGATGGGTTGTGCGTGTCATTTAAGAACGTGAAGCGCCCAGAGGATTTACGTTTGCAGTTTTCAGTGGAAAGGCTCATGAAGAGCAGCCAGGTGGTGCTGTCTGCATCTAGGTACTTTACCTCCTGCAGGCCAAGGACCCAGACCCCACGGGGCTTTGGTGACAACCCAGCCCAAGCAGGTTTTAATAACCCAGAGACATGGAGGCTGTCCTGGCTGCTGTCCCCTGGGGCCCACATTCCTGCTCTCTTCCTCTTTCCTCGGGCTGCTGAAAGAGCCCATTTGTGTACAGTTTGGCTGAGAAGAATCCTGTTGCTTTCCAAATGGTTGCTTTGTTGTTTCTGTTACACAAACATATGAAAAATCAGCATTTCCCACTCAGCATTGAGCCAAAATTGACTGCTGTCTCCATATAATAAAGCAGCGTGTTTTGCCCCTCTTCTAGCTGGAAGACAGAAAGTCTCCACAGACAGAAAGAATGTGTTTATTGACTGAACTTCATCCCAGAAACTGGACTGCACCACAGGGAATGAACAGAGAGAGAAAGAGCAGGCCAATTTTAAATACTCCACAAATGCTCCTTAGCAGTAGTAATGAGCAGACACGGTGAGGTGCATTAAGACCTCATGTGATACAGTAAACAAAAGGAGAATGGACTGTCTCGTGACAGCCCAAAAACTCCCCAAGAAGGGGAAGGGGAACGAGCTACTCATTTCCTGACCTGCCCGGTGTCTCTTGCTGATTTGTAAATGCACTGCTTCCCCAAATGCAGAGATAATAAAGCTCTTATGAATGCCAGAACAAGCCTCATCTGCTTGTAGGGGAAAACAGGAATTCTTCAACACTTTCTCAAAAGCAGCAGCAGAGAGATGGAATCTGAGGTGGCACAACTGGGCAAAAGCCAAGACCAGGTTTGTCCCTGGCCCTTGGCATGAGCCTGAATGGCCTCTCCTGTTTCCTTATCCTGTCCTGCTGCCTGCTCACCTGTCTGCTCGTTGAAGCAAAGTAGGTCTGCCATGGACTGAGCCTGGCTTCTAGGCCCCTCTGTGACCCCTGGATCATTTCCAGCCCAGACTGAGCTTGCAGACACTCAGGGACGCGCTGCTGCCGAACACACAGAGCTAAGCCTTTGGCAGAACCACTGCTGTCCCCGTCTGGCAACTTGTGGAAAACGGGGCACACCGGCTCCTCACCTGGATCCAGGCCTTGGGGACCTGCCAGCTCCCCTTGCCTGTAACAGCTGTCTTTTTATTTGCTGTGCCTTGGCACCAGCAAGTTGCCATCCTTGCAGACAGATCCCTGGGCAGCCCCTCCAGCTGCAGGGCAGTTTCTGCAGAGCCAAGCCTTGCTCCCCACTGGAACATGGGCAGTCTTGACTGACCGGGGACTCAGAGCCAGTGTCAGAGGGCTTCTTTCTCCTTCTGAAGATGTCCTTAATTCCTGAGAAGAATGGGGAGAGGCAAGAATCCAAAGGCTTAGTGAGGTGGGTGGAGAGTAAGCTGCATGAGGCATGGAGAGTTTGAATATGGCAGATCTAGGTTCCAATTCCAAATCTGCTGCTTGCTACCAGCAAGTTCATCTAACCTTCCTTAGCCTTATGTCCTCAGCCACAGAAGGGGGATAAAAATGACTCATCATGTGGAAGGGAAGATGTACGGGGAGAGCGTATTAAGGGCCTTTGAGCATAGAACCTGACACAGGCCACATACTGACGTCGTGTCTTCCATCCACTCCTCCCACCAATGTCTGGTCGCTGAGTCTTTGCTAGGCATTCTGTAAATATCTGAAGAAGAGAAAGACAGATGACGTGAATGAAACAGTGAATGTGTAATTTAAAGACACTGAATGTTGTAATGGATTAAGTATTGAAAGAAGATCTGGACTCTGACTCTGAAATTTAGCTGAGAGAACTGTAGGAAGAGTTTGATTGTGAAAATACAGATTTGGTTTTGTTTTGTTTTTTCATATATTTTTTCTCATGAATTGTTTATTTTAGAAAAATATGTATAACAGAAGCTTTACCATTTTAGCCATTTTAAAATGTAAAATTTAGTGCCATTAGATACATTCACAGTGTTGTACGACCATCATTACTATTCTAAAACATTTTCATCACTCCAAACACAAACTCTTCTCCATTAAATAATTCCTCATGTCTCCCTTCCTTCAGCCTCTGGTAACCTCTATTCTACTTTGTCTCTATGAATTTACCTATTCTAGGTGTTTGATGTAAGTAGAATCATATGATTTTTGTCCTTTTGTGTCTGGTTTATTTTACTTAGTACAATATTTTCGAGGTTCATCCACATAGTAGCAAGTTTCAGAACTGCATTTCTTTTTTTGTCGCTGGATAATAATCTGTACGTATATATCTTATTTTGTTTATCCATTAAGTATTGATGAACATCAGAGTTGTTTTTACCTTTTGGCTCTTGTAAATAATGCTACAGTGAACACTGGCATACAAGTATCTGTCTGAGTCCCTGCTTTCCACTATTTTGGTCATACCTAGGAATGGAATGGAATTCCTAGGTCATAGCAAGTCTGTTTCACTTTTTGAGGAACTGCCAAGCTGTTTTGTACAGTGGTCACACCATTTCACATTCTTGCCAGCAATTCAGAAATGTTGAGGTGGGGTGGGGAGGGTTCCAATTTCTCTGCTTCCTGGTCAACACTTCCTACTGTCTTTTTAAATTTTAGCCACTCTAATGGCTATGAAGTAGTATCTTATTGTGGTTTTGATCTGCTTTTGCCTAGTGACTAGTGATATTGAGCATCTTTTCATGTATTTATTGGCAATTTGCATATCTTTGAAGAAATGTCTACTCAAGTCTTTTTTGCTCATTGTTTAGTCTTTTTGTTGTTAAGTTGTAGTTCTTTATATATTGTGGATGTTAATTAAACCTTTATTAGACCTATGGCTTGCAACTATTTTCTCCCATTCTATAGGCTGTCTTTTCATTTTACTTAGCCTTATATTGAATTAAAATTTACTAAAACATATATAAATATGTGAGTGTGATTCTGCAGTTCAAGGGCCAAATCAGTCTCCTAAGTGCTTATTTGTTCCCTCCAGTGGTGCAGATCGGTTAGGATTAAGGACAGGAAATTTCTTTGCACAAGAAGTCTCTGATTTGATAGAACTATACCTCTCCACTCAGCTCGTTTCCAGGGGACAAGAGGCATTTGAATGACTTTGTTTTATTATATTATCAGCCTAAACTTCCCGTTAGGCCCAGCATCAGACAGCACCAGAGACTCATAAAATGTCTTCTGAACTCTGCTGAATTCTCTTGGTTCGGCAGGAAAGGGGGAGCTGGTAAAATGGCCTAATTGGATGGATTTCTAACATGGCTGAAATCCAGATAACCAAACAGCAGGGGAGACTATCCTGACCCAAAAAACGGACTATATTTGGACAGAGCTTGATGTGTAATTGAATATATGTTTCAGAATCCCAAGGGAGCCTCTCCTGTGACTTTTATAATGTACATGTCAATTCTAAAAGGGAAATTTTCCCCTCTTTACTTTGGCAGGAGGCAATGGGCCCAGCTCCTCTGGGCAATTCCTGAGGGCGGCATAGGCTCCCAGGCTGGAAGTGAGGGAAAGGGATATGGAGAGGCTCTGTCTTTGCCTGTTTCCCTCATCCCTGTTTTAACTCTTGTATCTAGAAACAAAATGATCAAATCTGGGAGGAAAAGGAGAAAGGCAAATAAGAAATCAAATAAAAAAAATCAACTCGGTCAGCTTTAAGGTGAGGCTGTCTTACTGCCAAAGTAGAGAGCATAAATCCCTCCGGGTGCGATCAGCGCCGTGAGGGGGAGAAGCATGATGCTGAGATTTCAGCCCTTGTTAGAGGAAGGGGCAGGAATTCCTGATCTGACATGCTGTGGTTAGGCACCTCTGTCGCCACACCAGGGCTGGGTGGTGCAAAGGAAAAGACAAACCTTCTCACCACACAGCCTCCTGGCAGTGGTCAAGGTAGCTAGCCAATCCAAAGTCCTAGAGGCAAAATCAAGAATTTCTCTACTAAGTGTTAAAAAGAAGGCTTGGCTTGGCTTAACCTGGGAACCCGGGCTGGTGCTTTGAGGTGTTTGCTGCTGGAGGAAGTGTCCTGCCTCCTCCAGGCCTTGCAGTAGAACATTTTGTTGGGTATCTGCAGAAAATAAAAGAATAAATGTAAGCGCTGGCCTGACAGCCCATTTATTTAGTGGTCTACTGGTATCAAAAATAAATAAAGAAGAGAGAGAAAGGAAGAGAAGGAAGACATGAATGGTAACAGAAAGGAAGCACTGGCTCCTGGCACCCTGCTGGTGGGATAGGCAGTCTCTCTCTCCCCCCGCATGACGCCAGGCTGCACGGCAGGCCTTGAGTGCCGGGGGACAGCAGAGGCGGCGTGCTGTGTACTTTTCCCCCTCCACCTTGCCGGATGCCCATGAAGGGAGCTCTCCCTTAGCCATAAACAACCAAGACTAATAGAATCGCTCTGGCAAAGCTGGTGGGCAGAAATGGCTGCCATCTCAAACGCAAGGGCTGTAAGGAGGGACCCAGTTCCCTCATCACAAAGTGTTGGCAGGTCACACAGGGAAAAAGATATGGCAAAAATGTGTACTTTCTGAGGGAAACGTATTTCAATTTGAGCTGTATCATTTTCATTTTCTCTGGAATAATCTTCCTGTTCTGCGGGTTTCCAATTGGAAGACGGTCGAGATGCTGCTCTTTGTACCAGAGGAACAGAGACAGTAAGAACTCCAGGTACAAAGCGAAACACGATGAGGCCCAGAATGGTTGGTCTGCCCAGGCCAGTCTTCCTCCTGCATCTCTGTCTGGGCCAGACAGTGAGCTGAGAACGTGAAACACCTCGGGAGTCATTCTTTCTCCAGGCCTTTCATCATCGGCGTGTGTTCCCAGCCTGAAGGCACGGCTCGCTTAGCAGTCACTCTGTTCCTCTCCCCGCTGCAAAGAGCCCTGGGCCTTATAGTCGGCACCTAGAATAGACCACAGGGCAGCACAGAGCTGTGGGGAGGGTCTCCAGGCTTCAGAGAGGGGCTGCCTGGGTGTGACTGACTCCATTACTTCCTTGCAGTGTGACTCTGGACAAATTACTTCACTTCTCTGTACCTTGATTCCTGGAGCCATGACGTGTAGCCAAGTAGATAATAGCGAAGGCTCAGAGCCAGGGTGCCTGGCTTTGAATCCCCCATTACTGGCTGTGTGGCCGTGGGCAAAATTGATTTATTTGCTCTGAGTGATGCTTTTCTCCTCTGTAAAAGGGGTCATCATAGCCCCTACTTCACAGGGTGGTTGGGAGCCTCAAGGAGCTAAGCAGGGAAAGTGCCGGGAAGGGCGCGCAGCAGAGGCCAAAGGGCGAAGCGGGGCACTGCCGCCCTCTCTAGCCCTCTCTGCCCTGCCCACACCCTGGCCCTCCATGCCTGCAGTCTTGGAACAGGCTGTGACTTCCCCGGCCCCAGGGCTTTTCCCTGGGCTGGCCCCTCTGCCTGCCCCGCTTCCCTGACTCTCAGCCCCACCTTTGCCTCTGGCTCCCATGTCACCCACAAGGAGGTTTTCCGTGAATTCCCTGGTCAAGACCAGGACGCCCCTCATACCATACGTTTCCCTTTATCCCATTTATCACAGTTGAATATTTTAACTTATTATTGGATTAGCACATATTAATGTTAGAATGTAAACTTTCTTCTTCACCCGACATCCTCAACATTTAGTATTCTGCATGTAAGTCATTTGTAGAATGAATGAATGAGTGGGTGAGTCAGTGAGTGGAGCCATGCACAATTTCCTGAAGCTGACCTCCGCCTTTCTGTCTAAAGATGTAAATTACATTACCACGGGGCTAAGCTCCCATCTGCTCGGAAGTAGTGACAGTGGTGTTACTTTACCATTGGGACCCAGGCGCTAGTGGCATCCTGTGTAGGATACACAAGAACTGGCGGACCTGTGGGTGACAAAGGCCGTCTGGGGGTTGAGGAGGCAGTGGGTGGAGTAATGCGGAGTGTGGGCCCTTAGGTCTGACTACCTGGGCTGATCAGCTCCAGCCTCGCTAGCTGTGTCATCATGGGCCAGATCTGTGCCTCGACTGTGTCCTCACTGATAAGACACTTCCTTGGGTCATCGTGAAGATAAAACGAGATCACGTATATAAAGTGCATGGCACATAGTAGGTCCTCCATAAATGTTAGTAATTATTTTTTCAATTCAGATATTCTTTTTCAGACACTAACAAAATCCTAGGGGCAAAAACAAATCTTGCTTTTCTGAATGCTGGTCTCCTTGAATGTGTCAGGTTTCTGACTCTTAAGTGGAAATGTAATCAACAGAGCCATTTAAATTTATATGTGCTCAAGGTATCTTGGCTGATGTTAATCCGAGCATTTATGATCCCTTCAGGTATGTTTACATTAGGCACTGGAAAAAAAGATAAAGTGCACACAGTACATTTGAAAGGCAGGCTTTGGTGTCCGCAGTCACGTGCAAATAAAAATTCAGTTCATCCAGGCGCATGTGTGGGGTGTCTCAAGTGCATCGCTGAAATGTGTGCATGCATTTTCCCTCGAAGGTTGCACAGCTAAGCCTGAATAAATCATGAACTGCATTTGGCTAAGGGCGGGATATTTGAAACTATGGCCTGCTATGTAAAGGTGTTTTCTTGCTACCAACGTCAACGTTTCTTCAGCCTGTGATCAATGGAATCGTTCTTCATTGTTCCCTCACCACCATCTCTGTTTCCTACAGACAGCAGCCTAATTTACCTAATCTTTTAATGACCTGTGTGCAGCCAAAGAGGAGGGCCCCGGCCAGCCTCTGCCCCGCCAGGACCCCGCCAGGACCCCTCCAGGGTCGAGCTTGCTCGCTAGTGCGGACTGCAGGGTAGCTGGTCTTGTGCTTGCCGACCGATCGCACCCCGGAATCACCTGAGACAGAAGAGTGTCTGTACAGCGCCTAGGAAGGCTAATGCTCATTGGTGTGTGAGCCATCCATATTGGCCTGCCAGGGTTGCTGCATGATAAGCCAAGTTTTGATTAATTGCTTCATAAGCCACATTTATGTATAGATTAAATGCTGTGGCATGGGAAGGCATTTTGGTGGGGAAATTACACAGCTTTTCCAAACCCACTTATTCCAAAACATGTGCTGAATATTGACTACGTCCCAGGGGCTCTTCTAGGCTCTGCTTGCTCAGTGACGAGCAAGAGCGGCCACAGCTTTACTCCCGGGGGGCTTCCACTCTAAGGGGGGTGGGGGTGGGGTGATGCACAAAGTAACTGAAACAAATAAGCTAAAAGATAGTTCAACTGTGTCATGTTCCCAGCATTTGAATAAACTGGGTGACACAGTGGGGACTTCCTGAGGCTTGGAACAACCACATTAGGTGATGGAAAGTATGTGGCAGGAAGGAGGCAAGGATCTGGAGGAAGAGGTTTCCAGGCAGGGCAAGAGCAAGTTCAAAGGCTCTGAGGACAAAAATAAACTTGGCCCTGTGAGTGACCAGGAGGTGACCATTGTGGCTGATGTCTCGTGAGCAAGAGGAAGGCAGGCAAGGGCTAGAACATGGAGAGCCTGTAGGCTCTGCTTGAGAGCGGGGACTTAATCTTGAAGGTAGGGGCAAGTTGTGGGTTTTGGATAGAGGTGCAACCTAGCCCAGCTGAAATCCTTAGCAGGCCACCCTGGCTGTTGTGTTGTCCTGACATATGTATGTGGCTCATACACATACTCAGACCCATTTCTTCACCACTGATCCTCTTCAAAAGAAGGCCATAAAAATGAATTGCTTTCCTCTTACTCTGGAATAATTGCCTGGTGCCCTGATATTATACAGTCATTATAAAGACTAACTGCTCATGCTTTCAAAGCTGCTGGGTTTTCCTGGCTTCACTTTAGAAACATGTTTGACTTGCTTTATCATTTGAAAGTGCCCCCCAGTAGGTGGGGTAAGCCCTTCAATTCCAGTACAAATGTGAAGAGTTTTGTGCAAAGTATTAAGTATAGAAAACTGATATAAACAGAGAATGAGAGGTCTACCTAAAATAGAAGGTGCCTGCAAAGACATTTCTCAGCACTTCACCCTGGCAGTTCTTAACAGAAAGGAATCAAACAAATGCAGAACCATAATAGGATGGTCATTATTTTCCTTTTCCTGGAGCCTGGAGAGAACTGGGCAGCAAGTGATGGACTTAACTCCATAAAAGAAGAGTTGGTTCTGAATGAGGGTCTTCAGAGGTGAGCTCTGGATAGTGGGTTCAGGTGTTTGGGTGCCCCAGAGCCCTAAGGTCTAGCTCCGGCAGCTCCGCCCATCTGGTCCACCACCTTGCCCAGCACTTAGGTGCTTAGTAAGAAGGCCTACTGAGAGTGGATGGATTTCTGCTGCATACTTGCCATGTTAAGTATTTTCGCAGGAAATGGAAGCAAGACCATTGACCATGGTGTGGTTGGGCTGGCAGGATGCACACTCCTGCTCACAGAGCCAGAGGCCCCTAGGAAGTCGGTGAGGAGTCTTAGGGAGGATAGTGGGGAAAACGTGGGGAAGAAGAGGAGTCTACAGCCAGACCAAAGGCTGGATTTCAGACTTGGGGCCCCTCAGAGTTTTGCATGATCACAGAGTACAGGGTGTGAGCTGTGGCAGGTGACAGATGGCAAATAGAAGAGAGAGATGAGGATGTTAGAACCTGAGGGGTGGGGGTGGGGGGGTTGCCACATAAAAGGGTGGGGGGAGGCTGGAGTGGAAGCCCGTGAGTCAGACCCCCAGTCTCAACTGGATGAGAAGGAATGGCCAGAGCACAGCTATGGAACAGGGACATGGTGGGGGTAGCGGGAGAGGGCGTTGTGGTTCCACGGCACAAGTCTCAAAGGGTCACCGCTCTTGCAGCTCCCTGAGGGGTGACGTGTGATGACCCGTTTTCCAGGCTTTCTGTATACGGCGACTGTAAGCTCCTTGAGCGCATGGCCAGAGTCACATCCACTGTCACCTGCCCTGTGCCTGGAATGGGGCAGGCATTTGGTATGTTTGCTGTGCTGAGAACAGGTCCCTTCCTGGTATGCCCCCTGCAAAAGTCCTTCACGAGTCCCCAGCTCCTGGTCAGCCCTAGCACTGAGGGGCTAGGAGCCTGTTCTCCCCTGTGCTTACCTCTCTAGCCAGCACTTGGCTCAGTGGTTGCAGTTTATTGTGTTTTACTTTCCTATAGAGCAGCAGGGCCGGGGAGCAGGGCTACTGCCCCAGGCATCCCTTAGTTCTCTGCTTAAACCACTAACAAGTGTTTAAGAGATGCTAAGTACCTTTTGTTCAAAATAAAAGATTTTAATGGCATCCTGCATACTTCTAATCTGCTAAATCTTAATCTAGAATATTTAAATTGACTTAGGAGCTTTTCTCCAAGGGGAAATGTGGTATACCCATAGGAGGAAAGCGTTAAGTAACAAAATAGGAAGGCATTCGGTAAGTCACAGGGCACCACACAAGGCACGCTGGTGTTAATTACTGGAATCACCCTTACTTACAGGGCACCTGCCCTGTGGGTATATGCCTTGCTGGGCTTTAAGAGAGGGGGCGATTTTAGGGAGTCTGTAGGATCTGGAAATGCAATGAGTAGATGGTGGTGGTGGCAAGGTCAAGCTGGTTTTGACAAGGAGAGCAAGACGGCAGAACTGTGAGTGAGGGTGAGCTGGTTCCTGGGGTCACAGTAAACTGAGGGATGGCTCCAATGGAGGTCGAAAGCCAGAGCTCATCTTGAGCTAATAAGGCTTTTCAAGGTGCCACCAGGAGATGAAGGAGCCACGGAGGTCAGAGCTGACTTGTGTCAGCCTCAATAAACTCACCTGCTTGCTACCGAAAGGGCGCATGCGCTTTTCTTCTGCTAGGTAAACAACCAGTGGAATACATCAGGAACCTGGAGGGATGGCTGGGAAATTGTGAAATGCCCAGGGTGGAAGGGCCTCTCGACCCTGAAAATCGCTCTGATTTCACACCAAAATGACTCTTGCTTGCTTCCCATCCCTGTACTGAGGCTGGCAGGCCCATTTAAGTCAGACCCCAACCTGGTTTCCACTGGCCATCTCCAGAATTGTTCAGAAAGGTCCAGGTAAGATCACCACTAGCCCATTCCCACTCTAGGAATTAAGCCACCTTTAACTCAGTTAATAGGCAGGTGCCAAACACCCAGTACCAGCCAGGCATGAGAACTACCAATCTAATGAGGTGTAATGTGGCAGCACCGCGGGGCGGTGGGTGGAGGGGTGGAGAGGTGGAGTTGGCGGGTTTGCATTTCATTTGTGGATTGAGTTAGACTTAGGTTTCAGATCTCACCTTCCACCACTGTGTCCCTGGGGGATTCCAGGTAATTTCAATAAAGTGATGGACATGATCATCCTTGTGAGGACTCAGTACAATGATAGAGTGTGAAAGAACTAGCCCAGTGTCATAATAGTAAATGCTCAATAAATCTATCTTCTCATGTTCCTCCCTCTTTTATTACTCAGGTTACTGCTCCCATCCCTCCTGTAATTGTTCTGATCTCCCCTCTTATTACTCCTACTGCAGAGAGCGGGGAGCCTGGAGGATGGGAAGAGGATGCCTCCAAGGCTTTGGGATAAGCAGCTGTTAATTTCAGATCTCAAAGAATGAATGGCATTTCACTAGGAAGCAAGGAATAGGAGATCAGTCTGGAAGAACACATCTGCAGGAGCTACCACCTTTGCATCCAGCTACCCACTTGTGTTTTCATTCATTCAGTACGTTTTTATCAAATATCTACTGAGTGCACAATACGGTCTCCTCAAACTCCCACCCTGACACATTCAGACAAAGCTTGTTTTAAAAAAATCAAGAGGCACAATTTCTCAATACATTGTGAATAAAATACATTCTCAAAAAGTAACCTCTCCATTGATTTTTTCATAAATTGGATTATTTCATATGATCCAAGAAAGCTCACTACAGGAATCCTGTGACAGATCTTCTGGTGAAGCACGAAATCCTTACGTAATGTAATTCATCTTCAGTCTTACATTTATTTCTTGATAAATCTACATGTTGAGTCCCATTCTCTCCTCTTACCCTAGGCTCTGCAATGCCAACCATCAGCATAGGAAAAACCTATTTCTACAAGGAAAACATCACTTAGAATGAGTTTTGACATTTCTTTCGTGCAGCTGAGATTGGCCAGCAAGATTGGTATTAGTTTCTTAGAGCAAGCAAACGAAGGAAGTCAGAGAGCCAAAGGCCAGAGGATGTCGTTTGGTCTTAGAGGTGCCATCGAGAGCGGGGATGAGCTCCAGCTCACACCTTCTGGATGCCAGCAGCAGCCAGGACTGGGCGTGGGACCGGCTAGGGCTGAGCCTGTTGGGCGTGTGAAAGTTAACTGCTTCTGCATGTAAGGAGAGCAGGGTATAATTAGTGAGCACCACTAATTATAACTCTGGTGTTAAAGATTTAATACTAAGGAACGTGATTAGCTGGGGAGAGATCAATTAAAGGAATTTGAGACATTGAAGAGATCTCTAAAATATTTATTTGGGGTGCATATGTCAGAACATTACATGAACAAAATGTAAATATAGTCCAAAGATAAATGCTGTACTTTGCATATTTGAGGCTTCTCACTGCTGATGGATAATGGAAGGTAATCAGAATTTCCATTCTGAATTCCAATCAGAATCACTAATATTTAGTCAAGAAACCCCTTTGTGGTGTTTCTCCTTAGGCCCACAGACAAATCATGAGAAAGACAAGGTGATAATTTACCCGTAGGAGTCTATGGACAATTTTATGGACAATTTAGTAATTGTCATAAAAGGGTATTGGTTATCACTTGGACAGTGTAACAGTACATGCCAGGTTTCTTTCAAAATGTTATGTTTATGCATGTTTGTGTATGATAGTTCGGGTTTCCAGCCCAGCAGGGATGGAGAGCTGTCCAGTCTCTGGGGGGCATGCCATCTTTAATAGTTAGGATTCTTCCCAATTACGTGGCCCTTCACGGTTTATATAAGACTTAGAATCATATTATTTCATTTAACCCTCATAGAAACCTGTGGCTGTTTAGTTATTTCCATCATCATTTCACAAACAAATCTGAAGCTTACAGAGGTTAAATAAGCCTAATAAGGTAGGGGAATAATAACCAGAGTGCCGCCAGGTGAACTAACTGTGTCTTCTCCAGTATCTAAACGGGAAGCGAATTCTTGCCGGGTGGTGGGGGAGAAAAACCATGGTCTCTTTTAAAGGCAACCCCTTTCACTGCACTCCAAACTCCAGCGTAACCTGGAATCGCTCTTCTTCTGGGAACCACTGAGATATGTTTATGCCTCAGAACACGAACTGTACTTCATTTAGACACAGAGTTCTTCCACCAAATTGAAAGTCAATTTGAAAGAGGAGTACTATGGAGCTGACGAATCTGAGAACCTGTTGTCATTGTGTTACATCTCGCAGAGGTGTGGCGTGATAGACGCCTGGCCTGGAGCCCCCCTTGGCCATCAATACACAGTTAGTCACTTTGCTTCATTTAGGCTCATTAATTAGTGAAGACTGGGGTCAGCAGTGGATGTCTGTTTTAAATGAGAGCAGAGTGAGGTTGGATTTTCATTTTTATTTTAAGTCCAAGCCAAGTTTATTAAAGACAATTAGGCTTCAGAATAGTAAAATTACAGTCGACAGGGGCCTGTTGCCTAGGTAGGCAAGCACATTTTTCCAGGTTCAAAGAGGCACTAAGTATGTAAAAGGAGCCGGGAAAGGAGTCCTTTCCCACTCAGCAGCTTTACCCTTGCTGTTCCGTCTGTCTGGAGCATTCTGCTCCGGGAAAGTGAAACCGGCGCCTTCTTGTCAGTCAGATATGACCTGAAATATCACCTAAAAGAGCATCTCACTGTCCAGGTAATCTAAAGCAGCCAGTCAGTCATTTTTATAAGTCCTGTCATGATGTGTTAGCATCTGCTGGCTATTTCCATTGTGTTTATGTCTTTACTCCTTCCCTTTACTAGACAAACGTCTGTAAGAGCAGGGCGTTGGTCTATACTGTACTACATCCCCAGAGCCCAGCCTGGTGCCCAGTGCATGGGAGGGACTTAATAAATATTGAAGGGAGCCCTGAAGACTTAGGCCAAGTCCATCCTCTTTGCCCGATGTGTTCATTATTACAACAATGCAATGAACTACCCGAGAACTCGGTGGCCTGGAATGCCGGCCATGAATGGTCAGCTGTGCCGTCTGGGGTAGCCAGGGCAAGGGCTAGCTCACACACCCGCAGGGCAGCTGGGGATGGCTGGTTCCGGCGGGGCTCAGCTGATGTGGCTCTGCATGCCCCCGTAGCTCTGAGGGTCCAGGTTGGCCCCACAAGTCTCCCACCCTCCTTGAATCAGTAGGCTACCTGGGACATATCTTTCTCACTGTAATGGAAAGATGCATAGGGAACAAGGAGAAACATCCTAAAACCTAGGCTTGCAACTGGCCCACTGGCCCTTTTAAACACAGGGCATTGGCTAAATAAAGCAAGACAGGACCACATGGCAAGTCCAAGGACGGGGAGGTGCGCTGTGGCCATGAGGACCTAAAGGTATGGATGAAGGGAAGGCTGGAGAATTAGGGCCAGTAATGCAGCCCAGCACACCCAAGGATACAAAATAGCACATACGCATAATTGGGAGAAGGTACACAAGGGAGTCAGCTTGTGTGACATATTTCTGTATGTCTCTTTCCTTTTCCTCTGTCCCTCTTTCACTGCATGTGCTTTTTCTGAATGTTGCTAGCATTTTCTTTTTATTTTCTTAACATTTTTATATCATCCCCTAAATAAAAAGGTATTTATTTTTAATGGTATTTATTGTATAGTTTTAAATTCCTTGTTACAAAATTTAAGAGGTGAGTGAAGCAGTTACACTAAATTCAGCTGCTTTGTATTCAATGTGGACTAGCACTGATTTCACTGTACATTATTTATACTCTGTAAAACTACTCCTTTATCTAATACAGATACATGCACCTTAAATAAAATTCTTTTTGTCTTCCCTACATTGTTGATGAGAATACAAACTGGAAGCCCTCCTGGGTGGGTAATTTGGTAGTGTATGTCAAAATTTAGAACACATATACTATGTAACCTAAGTGTTCTCATTTCAGAAATTTAACCAACATGTGTATCTGTATGTGTACTCAAGGGAATTCATTGCGTCACTGTTTATATTGAAAAAAAAATCTGTAATCAACTTAAATATCCATTAATAGGGAGCTGGTTAAATAAGTATGGTAATCTATATGGTGAGAGATCATGTAGCCACTTAAGAGAATGAGGTAGCTCTATATGATACTAAGGCATGTTTGAAGAATTCAAAGTATAGACTATTGTATGAAGTGTACTTTATACAATATGGTACTTAAAATGGACATTTAAATATGTGCAAAAACACTTGTACACATGTACATGTAGTTATATATATGTATGAAATTTCTGGAAGAATACATAATCTGCATACATAAGAATACATAAATGTTTATGTTAAATGATTGGGTCTAGGGTAGAAGAAAGACATATTTTCGCTGGGCCCTTTTTGATTATTTAAAAATTCAAGGTGCTGTTTTCCTCTAGAGCGGGAGTTGGAAATTACAGCTTATGGGCCAAGTACAGTCTCCACTTGTTTTTGTAAGTAAGCTTCTATCAGAACATAGCCACGCCATCCACCTGAATGCTGTCTGTGGCCTTCTCACTGTGGTGGCAGAGCTGGGTAATTGCCCTCAGAGCGCTCTGGAACTTGAGGGCGGAGACAGAATTACACATGGAACGTGCTCTTTCCCTTGAGGGGCTCACCATGTGGTGCGGGAGGAAGACACACACACACATACACACACGGTTCCATCAAGCCTAGAAACAGGTGTGCATACATCATGCCATTCAAAGTCCTCATTTGTCTATAAAAGCGAAGGTTTCCAGACTCTAGCCACGTCGTAAATAACTTCCAGGTAAGGTTTGGAGTGCTAATGGCCCCTGACTTATGGTGGTTGACTTAAGATTTTTTGACTTTATGGTGGTGCAAAAGCTCTAGCATTCAGTAGAAACCATATGTCCAAATTTGCATGTATCCCTGGGCTCTGGACACTTGGTCCGGTCCTCTGTCATGGTGCTGGGCTAGGCGGCAGGGCAGCGGCTGCGGCTCCCGGTCAGCCACACGTTCCCCAGGGTGAGCAACTGCTATGCTTCCCGCCTCTCTGTCCCCTCACAGCCATTCTGCTTCTCACTTGCTGTACAATATCCAATGAACCACAGGAGATACTCAGTACTTGGTTATAAATAGGCTTCGTGGTAGCTGATTTTACCCAACTGTACACTAATGCCAGGGATCTGAGCACATTTAAGGTAGGCTGGGCTGAACTCTGATGTCCAGATTAGGTGCATAAATGCATTTTCGACTTAGGATATTTTCAATTTGGCATGGGAGTATTGGCCTTGTAAGATGAGATCTGCAGAGACACAGGAAAGACTGGAAATCTAAAAGGAAGACAGGTTAGTCTAACTCATGTGCTCAGGGAGCCCTCTGAGAGGATGAACTGACTGCCCTTGAGAGTTGTGCTTTCTGATAAGGAATTAAAACACAAATCAAGGACATACAGCTTCTCCATGTCAGCTTGTGCACATCACCCACTCTGAGTGGCGCACAGCTCCTGCCCCTTCATCTGAGGTCCTCTGCTTGTAGAAGTCACCGCCTGCTAGGGAGCCAAATGTCCGTTGGACTATCCACTCACCTGTTCCTGATTCTGAGACTCTGGGGCTGAACATATTGAATAGTTTCCTCATATTCCACCCACATGGGTACAGAGTCCAGTGCCCTTCCACGTCCCGCCTACCCGTAGCTAAGATGCTGGGTTGAAACCACTGGAGAATAATGTAGACAAAATGGGAGATTTAGCTTGAGAAAGCAGGGTATCTATGGGACCTAAGAGCTGAAAGGTCAGCCTGCTCTCATGAAGGTTTAGGTTGAAGGTCTGGGGAGGCCTCTAGACCCAAGGCATATAAAAAGATAAATCTATTTATAGTTAAGATCATATGCATTCTCATCTCTGTTTCCTCCCTATGTCTTCTCAGTCTGGACCCACTGGCTTCCTTTGCTGTCCACTCAGTCTTGAGGTTGTTTGTCTCCCTGCAAATAGGCCAGGCTGAGGTTATGACCTATTAAACTAATGCCACATATGATGCAAGAGATCATCTGATTGGCTCAGTTCATGTCAAATGTCAATCAACTGTGGCCCCAACATAGCATAAACATGGCTTGGCTTCCAGGGACCCAAGCCACGTGTGTGTGTGTATACACACACAATATTACTCTATTCTGCCTCAGTCTTTAGCTAGAAAGGGGCAGAAATTGGGCTCTCCACTTTGTAAAGTGTGTGGATCTTTAGAAGGTCAGATTAGTGTCTGTACACCTTCATGAATGCATGCTTGAATTCCATTTGTTACACATACTCTTTGGTATGGACTTGGTGAAGTGAGAGGTTATTGGGCCAACTTGTCCCTTACCCTATACAAGTCACACGGCAATAAAAGGGAGACAGCCCCCTCTATTAAACAAAAGTCACGAAAATACCATTTTAAAGGAATGCTTTACAGCATCATTATAGTTCCTAATTTTGGGGGCCGTAAATTCCACAGCAATCGTGGGTAACTTCTGGACCTCACATAGACAAGTGTGGTCTCAACCTGAAGTTTTGGAATCTTTCTACCTAGAACAGGTTTTTAGACTTTTGAACTGTTGTGTTTCTTTTCAGGTTTGAGACAGGGGAGAAGGTTGGCGTTGTTAATTCATCATATACATGCAGGCCTAATCTATCTTCTTGAAGTGAACTCCTTGTGGTCAAGAGTCAGTCTGCAGGCCACTGCATCCTGAATATATTAAATAAATACTCAGTTGATCAAATGTTAAATAGTCCCTTTAAAAGTCCATTTTTATCGAAAATTGCAAGTTATGGCTATGTTCTGAGAATAGATGAATGTCCCCTTAAGAAAACTGGCTCGACAAAAATCCAAATTTATAAAACTAGTTATTTAGACCAATACCAAGAAGATGGAAGCCACATACGAAATTTTAAATATTCTAGTAGCCGTGCTAAAAAGAGAGGAAACAGGGAAAGTGTATTTTAATATACTTTACTTAACCTAGTGTATCCAAAATATCATTATATTCAACATGTAATCAATATAAAAATGAATGAGATATTTTACATACATTCTGGTATATGTTTTATTAAAATTTTGTTAAGTGTCTTAAATTATTAAAATATGTTTTATTAAAAATACATGTCCTCTAGACAAGCTGCTTTTCAAGCGCTCAGCAGGCACAGGTGGGCAGTGGGTACCATACTGGACAGTATAGACTTGGCAGCTTGACTGCATTTAAAAATTATTCATCAGATTATCCTCTAAATCAAGAGGTCTTTTAAAGCATTTACAATAAAATTCTGGTTGCAAAGATGACATGCCCATTATGGCCCTTTAGGAATGGCTCTGCTTCATAGAAGACAGTAAACCTGGCATGGGATCATTAGGGAATCGAGGTAAAAGCCCATCTTCAGCATCAATGGCTGCTGACCTAGTCACATCTGTAGGACAATTAAAGTATTGTAAACAAATTTCAGCAATTATAGAGCATACCCGATAAACACCTTGCTGAGGGGGAGATAGAATTTTTAAGATCAGAGGCTGAGCAGTGGGGAGAGCTCAGTCTCCGCAGCACATGTGTGGGGGTCTGCAACTGTATCTTCTCTGGTTTTGTCAGGGGCAGCCTCTCAGTGGCGCTGCACCCACTTGCAGTCAGAAATGAGAAACTTCAAGGACTGTTGAACACAGGGAATGTTTGCAGTGGAGCAGCTCGGCATTATTTAGTGCAGGTGTGTGTAAATCATGATGCATGGGGAAAAGTGTCTGCGTGGTGGCCCAGACCCCACCTGCTCAGCGGGTGGGGAGCAGGCCGTGTTCGTGCAGTGGAGGAGGCATTACAGTCCGGGGCTCTCCCTTATATTCTTGCAGATGTAGGCATTTTAATTATGAATGCCTATTAATAGAACCGGGTTTCTTCCTGAGGTCTTCAGTGGATGCCACCCTCTGTTCTCGCAGTGTGCTGACGCTGGGGGCTATTCCTCCAAGCCCCTGGGGTATTTAGACCCGGCTAAGCCACCAGCCTGGGTAGGGATTCCCTTCCAGCCTCTGGTGGAAGCCATAGACGGTGGAGCCAAACAAAAGGACTCATGAGCCCAGGAGAACTTGAAAGGCCGGGACAGAATTTTTAGTGATTGCTTCAGAGTCCCCTTCATCTCCCTGCCTCCACTCTAATGGGCCTTGCAGGAAGGGCGTTATTAAGTCTTTTCTTTACCAACTGGACGGACGAGAAAACTTTGCAAATGGGAATGTGGCTGCAGAGAGCTGGGAGAGAAATTTGATTTCCCCTCTAACTTCCCCCCTGGTAGAGAGACAGGCCCTACGAGAGTCTTTGCTAAGGGAATGACATAAGCATAATTAAAGAATAATTAAAATGCTGTGAATAATTTTTTTCACATCTGGCTGTTAATACCCCTAAGAGGAGTAGAGGGCCTGCTGGCCTGGGGAGTGGACAGCCCTGTTCTGGGGTGCATGTTTGGGGAGTTGCAAGGACAGGTAGGTGAGCGGACTAGCCCAAAGGCAGGACAGGCCCCTTCCCCAGGCTCTGCCAGGCCCTCATGGTGGGCTGGGAGGTGGCAAGCCTCAGAGAAAGGAATTGCATCTCCCACTTGGCCAGTTTCCAAACTGACCTGTATTTTTACTCAGATTAACTCATTTTTCCACCCACTTGTGTAAAATCCAGGTAATGCACCATGTATACATACAAAATAAGCCACCAAACATTTGTCTAAACATCAACAATAAGCACAACTCATGTTTCTGTTGAGAAGGTTTCAGCTTTGGAGCTCAATCCTTGTCCCAAATCTGACCTCAGCTTTCCATTTAATGCATTTCCTGTGTCTCCTGCCATCACTTCTTTTTTGCTGTATTTGAGCTTTTTCACTCGTAATTAAGGAGATAATCTTCCAGAATGTAGCAAAGAAGCCAAACATATGAACTAGAGCTATTGCTGTGTGCCTTTGTGGAAATTAAACAAGTACACCTCTGCTTCTAGGTGCAAGAAGCCCTGTGCCAAGATATATGGCTTGTGGAACAGAGGAGGGCCGGACTGCAGGCCCCAGGCCCCTTTCAGCAGGTACATGAGTCCAGGGACAGCCAGCCTTGAGCCCATGCCTTTATTCATCCAGGGCTCAATAGAACTGAATGAGGGTAGAGCCCAGCATTCTCCAATGAGAACAAAACTGGGTTCTCAATGTCTTTGGTGGTATAGACATATAGATTCTTGAGTAGCGCAGTGGTTTTCAAACTGGCCTTTGAGGACCCCTTCACTTTCCAAAGAGGAGCCTCAGGGGCTGATATAAGGAATGAGGTAGGAATTCAAGAATATATCTTTTTAATAAGGCAGCTCAAACTTTACATCCAGCACAACACTGAGCTCCATGAAGGAGTGAAGGGATCCTAAGGCTGAAACAATAGATTGAAGACAGTCTGTCCACGGGGACCTCCTGCACGTGAATTACTGGAGGCAGGTCTGTCCTTATGGCTTACAGAGCAGGACATTCTTTACTATCTTACTTTCTGGTTATGATAGTTGTTTATAAGTTTTCAAGTATTTCTAGGTGTTTCCAGAGGGGGAGGAAGGGAAGAATTTCTGGATGCCCCAGAGTTTATGCATCCTATCCTATGGTAGTCTGGGGGCTTGAGCGTATATGGTAGCTGGTTCCTCATCTGGTGTTCATCCGGTGGGCTACCTTATGAGCCAAGAGGAGTCTCCAGCATTGTCCCGACTCTACTGCTTGCTGTTGCCCATGCCGTCTAATAAATTTAATCAGTGTTAACCACCTCAAGGGCTGGGAAGTAGAACTTAACACATGTTTGTTCATCTTCAGGTGGCAAGTGTCTGGAACAAATAGGTTGCTCCAGGAAGTCCAAAGATAAAGTAGGGGTCTTAGGTCACTCCACCTGGGATTGATGAAGTTTCTCTTGCAGTCAAGAGGAAACTCAGTCCCATGGTGAAAAAGCCTGCAGAGAAGCTGGGATATGAAGGCTGGCTCATGGCTCAGTTTGTCCTGGGTAGAAGCTGTTCTCAGAGCTCAGTCTGGGTGGATCTGGAGCTCCATCAGCTGTACCTGGTGAGACCTCAGTAATGTCTCGTTGTATTTAACAGTCCCCAGGTTTCTATGGAACATTTAGGCTGACTCGCATAAAATTTTGAATACAGAAATTATTTTGCATGCCTTGCACTATTGTAGCTCTGGAAGAAGCTGAAGGAAGTAAAAAGGAGAAAGAAGAGACAAGGGAGGGAATTAATCAGTGGGGACGACTTAGCAACCCCTGAGCATGTGTCTTCATGTCCCCACTAAGAGTAATAGTAAAATAATATCACAACCAACATTTATTGAGTATTGACCATGACAACATTTTGCAGAGTGCCTTACAATCACTGTCTTACTTCTACTTTGAGTCTACCATATTCTGATAGCTAAGCTAGTGATCGGGGGTCAATGTGTGCAAAAATAGCCAGAGCTCCACCTACAAGGAGGTCACATTCCTGTGGGTGAAACATGACAATAAAATGATTTCTCTATACCTAACATTTCAAGTGAAGAAGGCATTATAAAAAATGGTGGATGAGATAGGACTGGAGCTTCAAGAGGGCATTTAACCCAATTATGGGGTATAGTTGAGCTGGGATCCAAACGATGAAATGGACATTAACCAAGGAAGATGACAAGTAAGGCACCTTATTGTCTGCGGGCCCATAACTAGTAAGCAGCAGCCAGAAAGACACAGATGTGCTGAAAGCCATATGGGGTAGAACATGATTCCTTTGGCATTCAGAAGAGGACCCCTCTCTTCCAGCTAGAAGAGATGGAGAAATTCCCCTGCAGAAGTGGGCATTGAAAGGAACCTTGATTGCATGAAAGAGAGGCTCTGCCAGGTGTAAAACTACTATCAGACACCTGGGTGTGTCCCCACCTGTGCATGGGATTTTTGGCACCCTGAGAAATTCCACAATCCCTTAGGGGCACCAGTTCTCAACAAGGACAGTTTTCTCTCCAGGAGACATCTGGCCAGTCAGAAGGCCTAGGGTAGGGGCAGGTCTTTCTACTGGTACCCAGTGAGTAGAGGCCAGAGATGCTGCTAAATGCAGAAGGTATACCTCCACAACAAAGAATTGTCAGATCTAAAATGTCAGTATTGCCAAGGTTGAGAAATTTATGACTTGATCAGGTCACAGGATGGACATTTAGGAACCAATATTCCTGGTCTCTGAAGTACCTCTCAGAGACTTAGTTTCCATATTGTTTCCCCTGGATGCTACTTTTCTTTATCAGCATCTTTAGTTGGTATTTCAGAAATTCTTTTTCGGTAAATCTACCTTATTCATCTCTCTAGTTCTTACCATAGGACCTTGTAAGAGAGACGAATCAAATAGAAGAGTAAGTGAGTGGGAAATAATGAGTGCGCTTTTTCTTGGTCCCCCAGAATATGTCTTTTTGTGTTTTCCAAAGACCATTAGTAGCATGAAAATACTGGTTGGAACTCTTCCTTAGCATGGAGAGTTCTTGGATCATCTTAGACATCTTTCTCTTACTCCTTACATCCAATGAGAAAATCCTGTGGGTTCTATTGAAAAAAAAAAATCTCCAATCTGATCACTCAGTATCTCTGTCCCCTCCACCCTACCATCTGGTCAGAGCCAATACCAGTTCTCACCGAGATTTCCTGTACCTTCTCTTGCTTCCCAACCCCACAATATTTACTTGATCTGCATAGTAGCTAACTCTCTGAACCTCTTACCCTTACCTCTTTCCTGCTTTTTGAACACACCTTTCTCTTTTCCTGCCACAGGGTCTTTTCATGAGCTCTGGCCTCTACCCAGGACACACTTTTCCCAGAAGTGATCATGGCTCATTTCCTTCCCTCATTCTGGCTTCTGCTTATATGTCATCTTATCACAGAAGTCTTCCCTGATTTGTCTATATAAACTAGTAAATCTCACCCATTTCTATCCTCCAACTCTGCTTTATTTTCTTCATATCATTCAGCATCACTTGACCTTTTGTTCTATATCTACTTTTCTTTATTCTCTCTCTCTCTCTTTCACTAGAGGTTATGCTATATGAGGGCCAGGACTTTTAACCCAACAAATGTATTTTTCGTACCTAGAATGAGATTGACTCATCAGGAATACTCCATAAATTACTTAATATGGAATAAAGGCTTGAACTACCATTCACAGGGAAAATGAAGCCCTGGGAGAGAGGCCAGGAAGCCTCAGAAAGAGAGGAGACATCAGTTCAGGCCTGGCACTGGGCAGTGAAATGGGGTGAGGGGAAGGAGCATCCCTGTAGAGGCTGCAGGGGCTGTGAGGACGCTGAACTTCTGGATGAGGGCAGGCGGGGCTGCCCTTCACCGACAGCACTGGCACCAGGGCAGTGTGAGCTTGCTTGGCAATCTTGGCACGTCACCCACAGGTTCTGTTCCCATCTCATATGTCACTTTGCCCCAAGGCGGCCTTGCGTTCTGCCAGGGAGCAGGGACCAGCTTCCCTTTGACTTAGCCTAGAACAGTGTCAATATTAATTGAATTAGCATATATATAATCATAACTTTGTCATTTACAAGTCTAATGTATTTAATTTCATCTGTGCTGATATGATGATAAAAGGATTTGTTGATGCTTGGTTTGCATTCAAAACATGGCATATTTATCATCCATTTAAAAACTATTCTCCCACGGCTCTATCAAGACCCCTTTGGAGCATAAGGAAATATAGCAGGTCAGGATGGCTCATCTCACTTAGGATGTTTCTGACAGGTTTCCTGCCTGCCTGCCTGCCTGCCACCCTCAGTCTGGAGTCCCTTCCAGAATAGATTCTGGCTCTTAGGCTTTGTTCTCCTATTGTGGTCAGAGAGCTGGAGACGGGAGAATGTCATGACTAAGAGCACAGCCTTTGGGGTCATGCAGACCCGAGGTCAGATATTTGTTCCTTACTAGTGGGACCTTAGGCAGGTCACATAATCTCAGTTGGTAACATATTTTTTTCATCTATTATTTTCTCCATCATGAAATGGAGACAGTAATGAGAACTTACAGGTTTGTTTGGCATTTACTTTTCCATTTGTGGTGCTTTGAATGCTCTAGAAAGAAGTGAAATAGAGGTAAATAAATATTTGGTCAATGTTCACTTGAAGTTATGAGTGGCTACTGTCTTTCTGTTCCTTTTTGCACATGCTTACTTTGCAGTCCATCTGTGGCAGGCATGAAGCCATCAGCAATGCACACATGTTGCCCTCACTCTCAGTCCAGTGGGAAGACCAATACACACACTCCTGGGGTAACACAGTGATTGGGCTCAAGGTAGGTACTAAAGGAGCTCAGAGATGCTGTAGCGCTGTGGGGTAGAGGGAATGGAGGAAGGCTTTGCCAAAGGGCCTGCACTTATGTCAGGCCTCGGAGGACCAGAAGGAATTGGCAGAAGAGGTAATGGAGGCTGCAGGTACTTTCATGCCAAGGAGAAAGCAAGTGCAAAGGCTAGCCCAGCCCTGGTGTGCTTCTGGAAAGGCAAGTGGTCCAGATACCCGACAGGCCTCCCAGATACCCAGCCACTGCCATAGGGCTGACTGTACCGAAGTCGGCTCTTAGACATGTTTATTGTTTTAGAGAGTTGGTTCAAGATCTCCCCTGGCAACATATGTCACACTCAATTCCTAAAGCCCTTGTCCTTGTTGATTTCCCATCCTTCCAGAAGACAAGTATACTCACGGAGGTTTACAGTGACCAATAGTGACAGTCTGGGGAAGTTTCCCACAGGAATTAGACCATTTCCAAACATCCTGTCTCTTCATTCAGAAGAAACCATTTCTTTGAGACATCTTGTGTCTTTAAGAGCCTCAGTATTAGTCAGAATATGAGCATTTTGTCTTAGATAAAAAATCCTTTGATTTCTTAATGGTTTTACCTACCTTTTTAATTGGTCATGTGTGTATGTTTACTAGCCAGCTTGGTCACAGCATAGCACTGACCAGCGGCACAGAGAAACCCAAGTACACTCCCCCCTACTCTACCATGTGTACTGTTCTTCTTTCTTCAAGTCCTTCCTAGCCCAACTTTTCTCCTCTCTGTGATTTCCTTTCTGGTCCACATGGTCACACCTCTGATAATACTCAAGGTCAAGAGGGTGCAAAAAGCATTAGAAAGAATGATAATATCAAGTGTTATTAAGGATATAGGAAATCGTGTGCTCCCATATAATGCCAATGGGAGCATAATCGATACAAAGGGGGACACTCGGGACGTATGGAGCGGACAGTACAGCTGCAGGCTGTATCCTACCAGCTTTGACTCTAGGGGAAAGACACCTCCTATTTCCCAGTTACTTTACCCAAATCCACAAGACTGACTATTATTTGGCCCACTCTGATTCTTTAGCCCAGCTCTGCACCTGTCCTGTGCATGGGGAATGGAACATTCTAGTTGACAGGCCTGGGTGGGGTGAAGTCAGCTCCACAATATGATGTGAACTGAGATTAGCGAAAGATGGTTCTTCAAGGTGAAGCATGGTGCTGTTTGCACAAGGGCGGTGGGCAGAAGGCAGGCAGAAGCACTCGTTCTCCACTGTGCCAAGTTGGGTAGCTAATAGGTAGTGAGCTGGCATTTCTTGTGAAAGGCTGGATTATAACATCTAAGCCCTGAGAGCCTCTGCAGGAAATCTGAGGAAAGACTGGAAACCACAGGTCTGCAAAATTTCTCAAGCTGTGCCCTCTGGTTCTTGGCCCTTAGATGCTTTGATCATTAGGTTATTTGGGTGTCTTTGAGTCCATATGTGCATTCAACATTACCTTCAGAATTATTACATGTATCATGGCTTCTTTGCATGACCATTTTTTAAATACATTTATAGCTATGATTAATGTAAGTCCATTTTAAAACATCACTGAATTCACAGTGGGTTTTGGTTATTACATATTTTCTTTATATATATATATATAAAGGTCATGTATTGTCCTGTTTAGGGTTATTAGAAAATTCTTCTCTCTCAAAAGGGTTCTTCAGGTTCAAATTACTTAAGAAATTCTAGAATATTGAAATATTGAAAGATGACCTGAAGGAAGGTTAGAAGCCCATCTCTACCTTTATTTCTAGAGACTTACTGTTTCTGGGGTCTCAGTTTCCTGACCTGTGTACTATGAGATAGATTGTCCTGTCCACAGAAGCTTGTAGTGAGGCTCTGGTCTGGAAGTGGAAACTGCTATCAAATATTTTTTAAAATTTAGGAAATGGCATCATTGGTATTTAACTTTTATTTGACTCCTTGTTCAAGGATATTGCTTTTAATGTGTCTGTAAACCACTAATGGCTCCTGATATAAAATATGCTTGTCTGTTTCTAATATGACTGTGTAGATCAATGCAGGTCTATCTCTATGATGAATAGCAGGCTTATGGATTTTTTTTTAAAGATCTCCTTCTTCCAACCATATATATTCCAGTAGGCATATTTTATTTTTCTTAAGCCCAAAACACACTAGTGATTGTAAAAAGTGATCCACTGTTTAAATTTTCTATTATAGTATATATACAGAAAAGGGCACATATCCTGAGTACACTTCTGATGAATTTTCACAACTGACTACTTTTGTATAACAAGCACCCAGATCATGAAAGAGAACAATGGTTCTCTGAAACACACTTTGTGGCCCCTTTCCAGTTACTACAATCCAAGATAACCCCAGCCTGACGTCTAACAGCACAAATATGTTCCATTGGTTTCTTTAGTACATCTAAATGAACTAATTTTGTTCTTGGCATCTTTTGCTCAACATTGCCTTTGCAAGATTTATCCATTTTGTTGTGTAATGTGACAGGTGGTGCATTTTTTATTGCTGCATAGTGTGTGTGTGTGTGTGTGTATGTGTGTGTGTGCATACCTATCACAACTGGTCCATTCTATTCATGGGCATTTGAGTGGTTTCCAGTCTGTGACTATTCCAAAAAGTGCTGCTATTAATATTCTACATAGACTTTGGGTGACACATAGGTGCAATTCTTCTTGATCATGAAAATAACTAAGTTCAGTTTAAGAAGACACACAGCCAAAAAAGATGGCAGTGTGAGAGGTGAGACAGAGACCCCCTAAAACCACATATAATATGAAAATATAATTAATACAACTTATCCTGAAAGAGTAACAGGAAAGAAGGCTGTGCCAGACTTCATAAACCTGGAGGAAAGACCAGACCTCACAGAACCCAGTAACGTACCAAAGCCATGACCTGGCAGGACCCAAGTCCTTCCCCCACCCCAGCTCACTAGCAGGAGGAAGAGAAATGGAGCAGGGAGGGAGTGGAGGCCTGGGACTGCTGAACACCTATCCCTGGAGATATGCTCTGGGAGCACGAACCTACATTATGGTGCTCTGGTGATTAGTGGGGTTGGAAAGCAAAGACAGACGGAGTACCTGGAGAGACTGAGATTCCTGCTGCTTGTGGAAAACAGGAATTCATATCTGGCTGATCACAGCAGGCAGTCTGAGAGACTTCCTAAAAGTGAGAGGGCTGCTAAGAGGCAAGGATTGCACAGAGCTTACTGCCCAGGAGAAAGGACAGGTAGACAAAATTGTCCAGATGCACTCTTCCCAGCAGGTTGGGAACTTTCACCATCTTCAGGTGCTCCATCCCCCTGGCTGGCTATGTAGCTCCAAGGCCCCCCACCATGATACACAGCCTGCTGCTCTTTCCTCCCAGCAGCCCGCACCTGGCTTACAAACTGGCAGCCCCTGCCCTGACATCAGGCCAGCCAGAGAGAAGCCCCACCCACAGCAGCTACAAACGCAAAGCACAGAGGCTTACACCTGTGTATTTGGCCCACTGGTTCTGGCAGTGGAGACAGGCATAGCAGCCAAGAAGCAGGGAACAGCTCTTTCCTCCCCCAGGCACAAGCACCACTCCCCTGCAACCCCCGACGTTGCTCCAGGGGCTGAGCAGCTCCAGAGAGTAGATCTTCCGGGCACTAGGGAGTGCCACATACAAATATGAAATGTCAGAGGAACATGGTTCAAAGCAAAATCTCAACACCAGAAAAAGTATTGAGTGAGACTGATCTAATAAATATTCCTGAAGGAGATTTCAAAACAAAAATCATAAACATGCTCCTGGAGGTACAGAAAAATATTCAAGAACTCAGGAACGAATTTAGGATGGATACCCAATCATTTAGGGACACAATGGAGGGTATTAAAAGCAGATTAGATATGGTAGAGGAGAAAATAAATGAAATAGAAATTAGAGAAGAGGAATACAAAGCAGCTGAAGCACAGAGAGAAAAAGGATTTCTAGAAATGAAAGAACACTGAGAGAACTGTGTGACCAATCCAAACAGAATAATATTCATATTATAGGGGTACCAGAAGAAGAAGAAGAGATAAAAAATGGATAGAAAGTGTCTTTGAGGAAGTAATTGCAGAAAACTTCCCCAATCTGGGGAAGGAGATAGTCTCTAAGGCCATAGAGGTGCACAGATCTCCCAACACAAGGGACCCAAGGAGGACAACACCAAGACACATTATAATTAAAACTGCAAAGTTCAAGGATAAGGACAGACTATTAAAAGCAGCCAGAGAGAGAAATAAGATCACATACAAAGGAAAACCCATCAGGCTATCACCAGACTTCTCAGCAGACACCTTACAGGCCAGAAGAGAGTGGCATGATATATTTAATGCAATGAAGCAGAAGGTCCATGAACCAAGAAGAATCTATCCCACAAGATTATCATTTAAATTTGAAGGAAGGACTAAACAATTTCCAGATAAGCAAAAGCTGAGAGAATTTACCTCCAACAAACCATCTCTATAGTGTATTTTGGAGGGACTGCTATAGATGGAAGTGTTCCTAAGGTTAAATAGCTGTCACCAGAGGAAATAAAAAGGGATAGACAAAGAGTACATAATATGATACCTAATATATAAAGAATGAAAGAGGAAGAAACGGAGGGGAAAAAAACCCTTTAGATTGTGTTTGTAATAGCATACTGAGTTAAGTTAGGCTCTTAGATAGTAAGGAAGTTACCCTTGAACCTTTGGTAACCACAAATCTAAAGCCTGCAATGGCAACAAGTACATACCTATCGATAATCACCCTAAATGTAAATGGTCTGACTGAGTTACTGAATGGATAAAAAAACAAGACCCAACTTATATGCTGCCTACAAGAGACTCACTTCAAACCCAAAGAAATACACAGACTAAAAGTGAAGGGATGGAAAAAGATATTTCATGCAACTAATTGGGAGAAAAAAATCAGGTGTTGCAGTACTTGTACCAGATAAAATAGACTTTAAAACTAAGAAAGTCACAATAGACAAAGAAGGACATTACATAATGATCATAATGATAAAGGGGTCAATCCAACAAGAGGATATAACTACTGTAAATATCTGTGCACCCAACACAGGATCATCTACATATATGAAAGAAATACTAACAGAATTAAAAGGGGAAATAGAGTGCAATGCATTCTGTCTAGGAGACTTCAACACACCACTCACTCCAAAGGACAGATCAACCAGACAGAAAATAAGTAAGGAGACAGAGGCACTGAACAACACATTAGAACAGATTGACCTAACAGACATCTACAGAACTCTCCATGCAAAAAACAGCAGGATACACATTCTTCTTAAATTCACATGGAACATTTTCAAGAATAGATCATGCACTAGGCTACAAAAAGAGCCTCAGTAAATTCAAAAATGAAGTTGTACCAACCAGCTTCTCAGACCACAAAGGTATTAAATTAGAAATAAATTACACAAAGAAAATGAAAAAGCCCACAAACACGTGGAGGCTTAACAACATTCTCCTAAATAACCAATGGATCAATGACCAAATAAAAACAGAGATCAAGCAATATATGGAGACAAATGACAACAATAATTCAACACTGCAAAATCTGTGGGACACAGCAAAGGCCGTGCTAAGAGGAAAGTATTTTGCAATACAGGCCTACCTGAGGAAAGAAGAACAATCCCAAATGAACAGTCTAAATTCACAATTAATGGAACTAGAAAAAGAAGAACAAATGAGGCCCAAAGTCAGTAGAAGGAGGGACATAATAAAGATCAGAGAAGAAATAAATAAAATTGAGAAGAATAAAACAATAGAAAGAATCAATGAAAACAGGGGCTGGTTCTTTGAGAAAATAAACAAAATAGATAAACCCCTAGCAAGACTTATCAAGAAAAAAATTAGAGTCTGCACACATAAACAGAATCAAAAATGAGAAAGGAAAAATCACTAAGGACACCACAGAAATACAAAGAATTATGAGAGAATACTATGAAAAATTATATGCTAACAAACTGGATAACCTAGAAGAATTGGACAACTTTCTAGAAAAATACAACCTTCCAAGGCTGACCCAGGAAGAAACAGAAAATCTGAACAGACCAATTACTAGCAACGAAATTGAATTGATAATCAAAAAACTACCTAAGAACAAAACGCCTGTACCAGATGGCTTCACCGCTGAATTTTATCAAACATTTAGTGAAGACCTAATACCCATTCTTAAAATTTTCCAAAAAGTAGAAGAGGAGGGAATACTTTCAAGCTTATTCTATGAGGCCAGCATCACCCAAATACCAAAACCAGGCAAAGACACCACAAAAAAAGAAAATTATAGACCAATATACCTGATAAACATAGATGCAAAAATACTCAACAAAATATTAGCAAACTGAATTCAAAAATATCCATCATGATCAAGTAGGATTTATTCCAGGGATGCAAGGATGGTACAATATTCAAAAATCCATCAATATCATCCACATCAACAAAAAGAAGGACAAAAACCACATAATCATGTTCATAGATGCTGAAAAAGCATTTGACAAAAATCAACATCGATTCATGATAAAAACTCTCAACAAAATGGGTATAGAGGGCAAGTACCTCAACATAATAAAGGCCATATATGACAAACCCACAGCCAACATTATACTTAACAGCGAGAAGCTGAAAGCTTTTCCTTTAGGATCAGGGAAAAGACAGGGATGCCCACTCTCCCCACTTTTACTCAACATAGTTCTAGAGGTCCTCACCATGGCAATCAGACAACACAAATAAGTAAAAAGCATCCATATTGGTAAAGAAGAATTTAAACTGTCACTGTTTGCAGACGACATGATATTGTACATAAAAAACCCTAAAGAATCCACTCTAAAACTACTACATCTAATATCTGAATTCAGCAAAGTTGCCGGATACAAAATTAATACACAGAAATCTGTTCTATTCCTATACACTAATGATGAACTAGCAGAAAGAGAAATCAGGAAAAGAAGTCCATTCACAATTGCATCAAAAAGAATAAAATACCTAGGAATAAACCTAACCAAGGAAATGAAAGACCTATACTCTGAAAACTACAAGACACTCATGAGAGAAATTAAAGAAGATACCAATAAATGGAAACACATCCCTACTCATGAATAGAAAGAATTAATATTGTCAAAATGGCCATTCTGCCTAAAGCAATCTACAGATTCAATGCAATCCCTATCAAAATACCAACAACATTCTTCAACGAACTAGAGCAAATATTTCTAAAATTCATATGGAACCTCAAAAGACCCCAAATAGCCAAAGAAATCCTGAGAAGGAAGAACAAAGCTGGGGGGATTACCCTCCCCAACTTCAAGCTCTACACAAAGCTATGGTAATCAAGACAATTTGATACTGGCACAAGAACAGACCCATAGACCAATAGAACAGACTAGATAGCCCAGATATAAACCCTAGCATATATGGCCAATTAATATACGATAAAGGAGCCATGGATATACAATGGGGAAATGACATCCTCTTCAACACCTGGTGTTGGTAAAACTGGACAGCTACACACAAGAGAATGAAACCGGCTTATTGTGTATCCCTATACACAAAAGTAAACTCGAAATGGATCAAAGACCTCAATGTAAGTCATGAAACCATAAAACTCTTAGAAGAAAACATAGGCAAAAATCCCTGAAAATAAATATGAAAAACTTTTTTCTGAATGTATCTCCTCGAAAAGGGAAAGAAAAGCAAAAATGAACACATTGGACTACATCAAACTAAAAAGCTTCTGTACAAGGAACAATATGAACAGGACAAAAAGGCATCCAACAGTATGGGAGAATGTATTTGTAAACAACATATCCTACAAGGGGTTAACATCCAAGATATATAAAGAACTCACACACCTCAATACCCAAAAAGCAAATAACCCTATTAAAAAATGGGCACAGGATGTGAACAGACAATTCTCTAAAGAAGAAATTCAGATGGCCGACAGGCACCTGAAAAGATGCTCCACATCACTATCAGGGAAATGCAAATAAAAACCACAATGAGATATCACCTCACACCAGTGAGGATGGCCAACATCCAAAACACAAACAACAACAAATGTTGGCGAGGATGTGGAGAAAAGGGAACCCTCCTACACTGCTGGTGGGACTGCAAATTAGTTCAACCATTGTGGAAAGCAGTATGGAGGTTCCTCAAAAAACTCAAAATAGAAATACCATTTGACCCAGGAATTCCACTCCTAGGAATTTACCCTAAGAATGCAGCAGCCCAGTTTGAAAAAGACATATGCACCCCTATGTTTATCGCAGCACTATTTACAATAGCCAAGAAATGGAAGCAACCTAAGTGTCCATCAGTAGATGAATGGCTAAAGAAGAGGTGGTACATATACACAATGGAATATTATTCAGGCATAAGAAAGAAACAAATCCTACCATTTGCAACAATGTGGATTGCGCTGGAGGATATTATGCTCAGTGAAATGAGCCAGGCAGAGAAAGACAAGTACCAAATGATTTCCCTCATTTGTGGAGTATAACAACAAAGCAAAATGGAAGGAACAAAACAGCAACAGACTCACAGACTCCAAGAAGGGTTGCCATGGGGGAGGGTGGGTGGTGAGGGAGGGAGAAGGAGATTGAGGGGTGTTATGATTGGCACCCATGGTGTGGGGGGGATCATGGGGAAGACAGTGTAGCACAGAGAAGGCAAACAGTGGCTCTGTGGCATCTTACTACACTGATGGGCAGTGACTGCAATGGGGTATGGGGGAGACACGATTAACATGGGTGAATGTAGTAACCACATTGTTTTTTCATGTGAAACCTTCATAAGAGTGTATATCAATAATACCTTAATAAAATATATATATACAAAAAAAAAAGACACAGCCAGTTTTCCAAATGGTGTACCAATTTATGTTCTCATGAACAGTGCAAGACAGTTGTGTCTTCTGCACACACTTGCTGATATTTGCTGCTTCCTGCCTCTATAATTTTAGCCATTTTAGTGGATGTGCAAGCTTTTAATTTTCAATTTGCATTGTAGCTTTAATTGCATTTTCATGATGAGTTATAAAGGTGAAACAATTTTTCATTTATTTTTTGGTCATTTGGACATCCTTTTTTGGAGGCACTTAAATATTTTGCTTATTTTTTCTTTGGGTTGGTATCTGTTCCTTTTGGTTTGTAAGGAGTGCTTAGCCATTTGCTGTGGCTATTTTGTTGGTAGGGAAAATTTTTAAAGCTTTAATATTTATTTTTTAATATAAAATCCAATAAATAGCTCCAAACTATCATGCGATTCATTAAATATTCATTTTCAGAACAGAACATTTATTTCGCACCCAATCTTTATAAGGAGAACACTATATATTAGGTATACAGTGGTGAGTAAAATAGACATGGTCCCCACCTGTATGGCACTCAATATCTAATGTGAGGGAAACAAATACATATGTAACTAAAAGTTGTGGCCAATTGTGAAAGAACCATGAAGGATTCAAACAGGGTGTAGTGTAAAATGAAATGGCCTTTTTTAGTTCCAAAGATTTCTCTGTCATTTAATCTGAGACTTGAAGATTAATATAGATGCAATGCAAAATATGAGGAAAGAGTGTTCCAATTAGATAGAATAGGATGCACTGGGAAAACACTTTGCATGTCCTAAGACTTGAAAGGAGGTAGTATGCATAGAGTGGGTCAGCAAACCTTCTCTGTGAAGGGTAAAATAGGACATATCTTTGGCTTTGCAGAGCAGATGGTCTCTGTTACATCTACTGAACTCTGCTTTTGTAGCATGAAAACAGCCATAGGCAATATGTAAACAAACAAGCGTGGCTGCATTCCAATAAAAGCTTTATTTACAAAAATAGCAATGGGATAGCTTGATCATGGGCAAACCATGATAATTTGATCATAGTTTGCCAACCCCTAGTCTAGATCATGGAGAAAAATGTTAGTCTCTTACCTGGACTACCTTGGTAGGTTCCTAACTAGTCTTCTGGCTTCCATTTCTTACTCCACTATAAACCATTCCCTGCACACTATCCAGAGCAATGTTTGGAAGTCCCAAACTAGGCGATGATGCTCTCCACTTATTTAAACTCTCTGAAAGCTTCCTGCTGAACACAGATTAAAGTGTAAAGCTGAGATGGGCTTGGGCCAGATGGGACAGGGATTTGCAAGCCGTGGATTTGTAGCCTTGATTTGAGTGCAATGTTAAATTCTGATTTATGTCTCTGCTTGGGATCTGGTGATGACCGTGGGTGTGGAGCAGAAGGGAAGGGGTGGATATTGTATATAGTATCCAACTGCTCTTCAGCTGAGGGCAAGCTCTCCCTCTCATGGAAACCCACACACAACCTTACTTTGTGCACTTCTCATAGTCTACCTTCTATTATACCTTACTGGGAGAAACTCTCTAATTGCTGGCTTTTGTCTGGTCTGGCCTTTTATCACTGTCCAGTGGCAGATGTGTGGTGCTTGAATTGAATGGATGAATATTACTTGTGCTTTATCCTCTCCATGCATAGTGAATACATAGTTGAATAAACGAATGACTGGGTTAGGTTTTGCAGAAGAAAGAAGTACCAGAGATGCCTGGGCTTTTAGGCTTGAGTGACCAGGGACGAGTGTGTCATAATCTGAAATTGGGAAGGCAGGAGAAGGTCCTGATTTGTCAGGTTTCGGACATATTGGATCTTTGGTATGGGACATTGGCAGCATCCGGGGGGGGGTGGGTAGAAATGAGTTCTGGAGATTGGGGGAGATCTGGGCTGGATCTAGAGGTCAGGAGCAATCTATTTGGGTGAGAGATTTGAAGCAAGAATGGATCAAATGCTGAGAGACAGAAAATCAGTCCAAGAACAAAAGGTATGTTGCGTGGTAAGATGGGAAAGAACAGCATTTTTCCATGAATTGAAAAAATTGAATTAACTGTAAGATTACTAGATTTCCAAATAATAAAGTTATTCAATAGGAATGAACAGCTAAATAGGCCCTCAAGGTCAATGCTACAGTTATTCACTGACTTTAGTAAGAAGTTACATTAAAATTCACAAAACAGCAGGGGAAGAAATCATTAATCTAGATCTTAACAAGATACTCATTTTTTTAATTACAAAAATTACCCATCTCTTCTTTCTATACTGTATTATAAATGAGCACAGAATAATATATCCTTAAATAACTAGATTTGGAGTCAAATAAGGCTTGGGTTCAAGTGCTGACCCTTACTACTCACCAACTGTTTGATCTTGAAAACTATATTCACTGCTCTAAGCTTCAATTTCCATATTTTTTTTGGTATCATTAATCTACCATTACATGTGCAGCATTATGGTTACTACACTCCCCACATCATCAAGTCCCCCTCCCACCAACCCCATTACAGTCACTGTCCATCAGCGTAGCGAGATGCTATAGAGTCACTACTTGTCTTCTCTGAGTTGTACAGCCCTCCCCGTGCCCCCCCAACATTACGTCTGCTAATTGTAATGCCCCTTTCCCCCCCTTATCCCTCCCTTCCCACCCATCATCCCCAGTCCCTTTCCCTTTGGTAACTGTTAGTCCGTTCTTGGGTTCTGTGAATCTGCAGCTGTTTTGTTCCTTCAGTTTTTTTCTTTGTTCTTATACTCCACATATGAGTGAAATCATTTGATACTTGTCTTTTTTGGCTTGGCTTATTTCACTGAGCATAATACCCTCTAGCTCCATCCATGTTGTTGCAAATGGTAGGATTTGTTTTCTTCTTATGGCTGAATAATATTCCATTGTGTATATGTACCACATCTTCTTTACCCATTCATCTACTGATGGACACTTAGGTTGCTTCCATTTCTTGGCTATTGTAAATAGTGCTGCGATAAACATAGGGGTGCATCTGTCTTTTTCAAACTGGGCTGCTGCATTCTTAGGGTAAATTCCTAGGAGTGGAATTCCTGGGTCAAATGGTATTTCTATTTTGAGTCTTTTGAGGAACCTCCATACTGCTTTCCATAATGGTTGAACTAATTTGCAGTCCCACCAGCAGTGTAGGAGGGTTCCCTTTTCTCCACATCCTCGCCAACATTTGTTGTTGTTTGTGTTTTGGATGTTGGCCATCCTCACTGGTGTGAGGTGATATCTCATTGTGGTTTTAATCTGCATTTCTCTGATGATTAGCGATGTGGAGCATCTTTTCATGTGCCTGTTGGCCATCTGAATTTCTTCTTTGGAGAAGTGTCTATTCATGTCCTCTGCCCATTTTTTAATTGGTTTATTTGCTTTTTGTTTGTTGGGATGCGTGAGCTTTTTATATATTTTGGATGTCAAACCCTTATCAGATATGTCATTTATGAATATATTCTCCCATACTGTAGGATGTCTTTTTGTTCTACTGATGGTGTCCTTTGCTTTACAAAAGCTTTTCAGCTTGATACAGTCTCACTTGTTTATTTTTGCTTTTGTTTCCCTTGCCAGGGAAGATATGTTCATGAAGAAGTTGCTCATGTTTATGTCCAAGAGATTTTGCCTATGTTTTTTTCTAAGAGTTTTATGGTTCCATGACTTACATTCAGGTCTTTGATCCATTTTGAGTTTACTTTTGTGTATGGGGTTAGACAGTAATCAGTTTCATTCTCTTACATGTAGCTGTCCAGTTTTTCCAACACCAGCTGTTGAAGAGGCTGTCATCTCCCCATTGTATATCCATGGCTCCTTTATCGTATATTAATTGACCATATATGATTGGGTTAATGTCTGCAATCTCTATTCTGTTCCACTTGTCTGTGGGTCTGTTCTTGTGCCAGTACCAAATTGTCTTGATTACTGTGGCTTTGTAGTAGAGCTTGAAGTCAGGGAGCCTAATTCCCCCTGTTTTATTCTTCCTTCTCAGGATTGCTTTGGCTATTCTGGGTCTTTTGTGGTTCCATATGAATTTTAGAGCTATTTGTTCCAGTTCATTGAAGAATGCTGTTGGTATTTTGATAGGGATTGCATTGAATCTGTATATTGCTTTAGGTAGTATAGCCATTTTGACAGTATTTATTCTTCCTAGCCAAGAGCATGGGATGAATTTCCATTTGTTAGTGTCCTCTTTAATTCCTCTTAGGAGTATCTTGTAGTTTTCAGGGTATACGTCTTTCACTTCCTTGGTTAGGTTTATTCCTAGGTATTTTATTCTTTTTGATGCAATTGTGAATGGAATTGTTTTTCTGATTTCTCTTTCTGTTAGTTCATCATTAGTGTATAGGAAAGCAACAGATTTCTTTGTGTTAATTTTGTATCCTGCAACTTTGCTGAATTCAGATATTAGTTCTAGTAGTTTGGGAGTGGAGTCTTTAGAGTTTTTTATGTACAATATCATGTCATCTGCAAATAGTGACAATTTGACTTCTTACCAATCTGGATGCCTTGTATGTCTTTGTTTTGTCTGATTGCTGTGGCTAGGACCTCCAGTACTATGTTGAATAACAGTGGAGAGAGTGGGCATCCCTGTCTTGTTCCCGATCTTAGATGAAAAGCTTTCAGCGTCTCGCCGTTAAGTATGATGTTAGCTGTGGGTTTGTCATATATAGCCTTTATGATGTTGAGGTACTTGCCCTCTATACCCATTTTGTTGAGAGTTTTAATCAGGAATGGATGCTGAATTTTGTCAAATGCTTTTTCAGCATCTATGGAGATGATCATGTGGTTTTTGTTCTTCTTTTGTTGATGTGGTGGATGATGTTGATGGATTTTCGAATGTTGTACCATCCTTGCATCCCTGGGATGAATCCCACTTGATCATGGTGTATGATCCTCTTGATGTATTTTTGAATTCGGTTTGCTAATATTTTGTTGAGTATTTTTGCATCTACGTTCATCAGGGATATTGGTCTGTAATTTTCTTTTTTGGTGAGGTCTTTGCCCGGTTTTGGTATTAGAGTGATGCTGGCTTCATAGAATGAGTTTGGAAGTATTCCCTCCTCTTCTATTTTTTGGAAAACTTTAAGGAGAATGGGTATTATTTCTTCTCTATATGTCTGATAAAATTCAGAGGTGAATCCATCTGGTCCGGGGGTTTTGTTCTTGGGTAGTTTTCTGATTACTGATTCATTTTTGTTGCTGGTTATTGGTCTGTTTAGATTTTCTGTTTCTTCCTTGGTCAGTCTTGGAAGGTTGTATTTTTCTAAGAAGTTGTCCATTATTTCTAGGTTATCCAGCTTGTTAGCATATAGATTTTTATAGTATTCTCTAATAATTCCTTGTATTTCTGTGTGGTCTGTCGTGATTTTTTCTTTCTCATTTCTGATTCTATTTTTGTGTGTAGATTCTCTTTTTCTCTTAATAAGTCTGGCTAGGGGTTTATCTATTTTGTTAATTTTTTCAAAGAACCAGCTCTTGGTTTTATTGATTTTTTTCTATAGTTTTATTCTTCTCAATTTTATTTATTTCTTCTCTGATCTTTATTATGTCCCTCCTTCTGGTGACTTTGGGCCTCATTTGTTCTTCTATTTCCAATTTCAATAATTGTGACTTCAGACTATTCATTTGGGATTGTTCTTCCTTCTTTAAATAAGCCTGGATTGCAATATACTTTCCTCTTAGAACTACCTTTGCTTCATCCCACAGAAGTTGGGGCTTTGTGCTTTTGTTGTCATTTGTCTCCATATATTGTTTGATCTCTGTTTTAATTTGGTCCTTGATCCATTGATTATTTAGGAGCATGTTGTTAAGCCTCCATGTATTTGTGAGCCTTTTTGTTTACTTTGTACAATTTATTTCTAGTTTTATACCTTTGTGATATGAGAAGTTGGTTGGTAGAATTTCAATACTTTTGAATTTACTGAGGTTCTTTTTGTGGCCTACTATGTGGTCTATTCTGGAAAATGTTCCATGTGCACTTGAGAAGAATGTGTATCCTGTTACTTTTGGGTGTAAAGTTCTGTAGATGTCTGTTAGGTCCATCTGTTCTAGTGTGTTGTTCAGTGCCTCTGTGTCTTTACTTATTTTTTGTCTGGTTGATCTGTGCTTTGCAGTGAGTGGTGTGTTGAAGTCACCTAAAATGAATGCTTTGCTTTCTATTTCCTCCTTTAATTCTGTTAGTATTTGTTTCACATATGCTGGCGCTCCTGTGTTGGGTGCATATATATTTATAATGGTTATATCCTCTTGTTGGACTGACCGTTTTATCATTATGTAATGTCCTTCTTTACCTCTTGCTACTTTCTTCGTTTTGAAGTCTATTTTGTCTGATACAAGTACTGCAACACCTGCTTTTTTCTCCTTGTTGATTGCATGAAATATCTTTTTCCATCCCTTCACTGTTAAAAAAGTCTGTGTATATCTTTGGGTTTGAGGTGAGTCTCTTGTAAGCAGCATATAGATGGGTCCTGCTTTTTTATCCATTCTGTTACTCTGTGTCTTTTGATTGGTGCATTCAGTCCATTTACATTTAGGGTGATTATCGATAGATATGTACTTATTGCCATTGCCGGCTTTAGATTCGTGGTTATCAAGGGTTCAAGGGTAGCTTCTTTACTATCTAACAGTCTAACTTAACTCTCTTGTTATGCTATTATAAACACAGTCTGATGATTCTTTATTTCTCTCCCTTCTTATTCTTCCTCCTCCATTCTTTATATGTTAGGTGTTTTATTGTGTACTCTTTTGCATTCCTTTTACTGTTTTTGTAGATAGTTGATTTTATTTTTTGCCTTTAGTTAGTATTTGGATGGTCTGCTTTCTTTGCTATGAATTTATTTTCTCTGGTGACATCTTTTTAGCCTTAGGAGTGCTTCCATCTAGAGCATTCCCTTTAAGATATCCTGTAGAGGTGGTTTATGGGAGGGAAATTCCCTCAACTTTTGCTTGTTTGGAATTGTTTAATCCCTCCCTCAAATTTAAATGATAATTGTGCTGGATACAGTATTCTTTGTTCAAGGCACTTCTGTTTCATTGAGTTAAATATATCATGCCATTCTCTTCTGGCCTATAAGTTTCTGTTGAGAAGTCTGATGATAGTCTGATGGGTTTTCCTTTGTAGGTGATCTTTTTTCTGTCTCGTGCTGCCTTTAATACTCTGTCCTTGTCTCTGATCTTTGCCATTTTAATTATTATATGTCTTGGTGTTGTCTTCCTTGGGTCCCTTGTGTTGGGATATCTGTGGGCTTCCATGGTCTGAGAAACTATTTCTTTCCCCAGCTTGGGGAAATTTTCAGCAATTATGTCTTCAAAGGCACTTTCTATCCCTTTTTCTCTCTCTTCTTCTTCTGGTACTCGTATAATGCGAATATTGTTCTGTTTGGATTGGTCACACAGTTTTCTTAATATTCTTTCATTCCTTGAGATCCTTTTATTTCTCTCTGCCTCAGCTTCTCTGTACTCCTGTTCTCTGATTTCTATTCCATTAACAGTCCCTTGCACCTCGTCCAGTCTGCTCTTAAGCCCATCAGTTGATTAATTTCTGTAATGTCCCTCCTGACTTCATCCCTTAGCTCTTGTATATTTCTCTGTAGGTCCGTCAGCATGGTTATGACTTTTATTCTGAATTCTTTTTCAGGAAGATTGTTTAAATCTATCCCACCTGGCCCTCTCTCTGGGGTTGTCTGGGTGATTTTTGACTGGACCATATTCCTCTGTCTTTTCATGGCAATAGAAGTGGTCGCAGGCAGGTGACACGTGTGTCAGCTGGAGAACAATGTTCCTTCTTGCTTGCTGTTCTCCTTGCCCTTCTCCGCAGCCTGTGCCAGGTACCTGCACACCAGGAGGCAGTCTCTGGGATAATCCCCCTGAGTTGCCATGGGCAAGGCCACTCTCAGGCTAGCCTAGAGCACTGTGGGGGATTGCAGCCACACAGGGTGCATTCTGCAGCAAATTTGGCACCCCTTTGCACCTTCCAGAACTTGCTCTTGCTTCTGCAGCCAGTGCTGGTTACCCGCACACTGCGAGGCAGTCTCTGGGATAATCCCCTGAGCTGCTGTGGGCAGGGCCACCCTCAGGCTAGCCTAGAGCACTGCAGGGGTTTGCAGTCACACCGTGTGCGTTCTGCTCCCCTTGGTGCCTTCCAGACCTTGCTCTGGCTTCCGCGGCCCTTCCTGGTTAGCTGTGCGCCCGCCGGGAGGAGATTCTGTGTGGTTGTTGTGGGTGGGGCTGCTCTCCCGCTGATCTGCAGCTGTGGCTGATCCGACAGACTGTTTGCAGTGCCGGTCGTGGGTAACGAAGGCAGGTGCTTATCGCTGTGAGGGGCTTAGGCGGGGCTGCTTTACCCGTCAGCCGGTTAGGGGGCCCGAAATTCCTCAAGATTCCCAGCCTGCTGGGCTGAATGCGCTGGGATGATTTTGTTCTGCTGTTGGGCCCTTGTCTCTTTAAGACTTTTGAAAAAGTGCCCACTTTTCTTTTGTCCCAGGAGAGCCAGCTGTGGGTACCCACTGCAGTCTCTGTCTCGGATCCTGCCCTTCCGTTTCTCTAATCTCCAGTACACCGTGCGATGTGTGTCTGTGCTCCCAGTGCAGATCACCAGGACTGGTTATTTAGCAGTCCTGTGCTTCCCCACTCTGATTCTTTTCCTCCCGCTGGTGAGCTGGGCTTGGGGGAGTGCTCGGGTCCCGCTGGGTCGTGGCTTTGTATTTTACCCGCTTCGTGAGGCATGAGTTCTCGCAGATGTGGCTGTAGCCTGGCTGTTGTACTGTATCTTCTGGTCTCTCTTTTAGGAATAGCTGTATTTGTTGTATTTTCACAAATACATATGGTTTGGGGAGGAGATTTACGCCGCCATCTTGCTGAGCTCTCCAATTTCCATATCTTTTAAAGTAGGTTGGTAATAGTAATTTCCTCAGAGCATGGTTGTAAGGACTGAGACAATAGATGTGAAAGCCCCTGGCACCAGCAGGGCACAAAGAAAGAGATGTTAGTAAGTATGACTTAAAATGCATCTTCACCATCATGGCAATGGACTCTGGTCTTTGGAAGTCCTTGCTCAAATAGACCATTGGCCTCAGGGTATGGTGTGTGCAGCCGATGTCAGGGGGAAAATCGGGCTGTGCCTCTGACAGCTGGTGACCTGAGCATTTAACCTAATCTGCTTCCTCACCTGTAAATGGGGACAGTAATAGAACTTCCTTACCAATAATTAAAGAGTTAATACATTCAAGGCTCTTCAAATAGTCCCTGTTACATTAAAAGTTCTCAGTGTATAATGTTTTATAATTTGGTCATTATCATTGTTACTATTATTAGACATGCAGTCGTTTTAAAGCAAGACAAAAATGCAAATTTTATGTAGTTGCTGTTTGGAGTCATTTTGGAACTTTATCAAAAGGATTATCTTAAAATTCAACATCTCAAACTCAACAAATTATTTCTGACATTTGCCCCAGTCAAGGTAGCCAAGGTGATAGGAAATTATAGTGGACTGTTTGCTGCACAAAGGGGTTCCCCAGTTGGCCTTGGTCGTTCCCGTCTCTGGCTGAGACCCCTCTCCTCTCTCTCCCCTCCACCCTCAGAGACCCCTAGTGGGGAGAGCTGCCGCACACTCTGAGAGATTCGGGCAGTAACCCACGGCTGGCTCAGGTGAGAGCTGGAGATGCCACATAAGGCAGCAAGGAGCTGGCTGGGCATCCCAGGAGCAAGGGGGCCCCACAAGCCCGGCTGGAACACTGAGGACTGAGAAGAATACAGAACCGAGTCCCCAGCACGGAGAACATCAGTAGGAAAGGTTATCCTAGATGAGGGAGCTTCAAAGAGGATCTTAGCAAAAGTGGTGGATGAGGCATTGTGGAGAAGGAGCCAGAAAGGATGTCAGGAAAGAGGAATTCCCACATCCTGCTTGGGAGTCAACTTCAAACTCAATCCAGCAACGGGGCCACTGAACACCTGCAGGGCGCACAGCAGCATCGGGGGCTCCAGGGTGCCTTCTGGCATCTCAGCTGCAGCCGCAGAGACCACAGCCCCAGCTCCAGGCTGTGTCTGCTGCTTCCCTGCTGTGAGACGCCTCCATGCCTCCATGTCTCATATGTAAAATGGGAATCATAACAGGATCACCTCATAGGATTGTTGGTAGACTACATATAAGTGCTCAGAAGAGGACCTGGGACAACATGTTTGCCGTCACCATCATTGCTGTCATTGTGTCTTTATTAGAAGAAGCAAGTCTTCAGATGGAGCTTTAGTTCTGGAAGAGCAAAGTGGTGAAGTAAGGCTTTGGGGAGACAGAACAGCATGTTGTGTAGAGCAGGAACCTGGGAGTCAGGCAGAGCTGTACTCAGACCCCACCTCCCACAGCCGGCAGCCAGATGACCTCGGATGAGTTATTTATCAGTTGAGGGCCAGTTTCCTCAAATGAAAAAATAGGAACCATAATCCTGCCTGCCTCAGACCATTGAAGGGATTAAATGACAGGAGGCATGCAAAGCACTTAGCACAGTGCCTACGAATAGCAGGTGATCCATAAATAACAGTTCTTACTAAAACTGTTCAGTACCATTCCCAGCTGTAACTTGGGCTCCGCATGGAGGGCAGAAGAATGGAGCGAAGCAGGGTCCTGTGGCCTGCAGAGTCAGACTCACACAGGGAGTGATTTGCAAACGGCTGGCTGGCCCATGCTGCAAAGGCTTCCAGTCTGCCTTTCCTGGCCTTCCCCTGTGGGCTGTCGAAAGATCAGGAATTAAAATGACTGCGACGCCTATGGCTAATCCTGAGGGCTGTGTGGCTGCATATCCCCGTTAGGCCAGGGAGGGAGAAAAGAGGGGAAAATGAGGGAAGGGCACAGATGGCTTTCAGGGTCACCCAGGAGGCACTGGTTTTCCTTTAAGTGGGGGTCATGGCCTCTATCTTTGGGATAACTACACCTACATTCCTCTGTGACAACACAGAACGCTTTGCCTTCATTGCCAGGGAAAAAAAAAATTCATAAGGGAATTTATGAACAAGCCAAAGAAAATTCTCTTCTGCCTTTTAATTATAGAAGAGTGATTGCTATGCTAATCATAATCAGCATCAAGGTCAAAAGTTTCCACCACTCTGGAATGAACATTTAGAAAATAAATTAACCAGAATACCAATGCTATTTCTGAACTCCCAGCTCACATGGTTTCAAAATAGAACATTGTATCTTTTAAGAGTCTTTTAAGAGAAGGCATATAATACTAATACATTGATTGACTAAGTGTCACTGGCAAAAGCCTGTAATGCTCATGGCAGAAGGGAGTCCTAAGGAGGCCCCCGAATCTGGCGATGGCTTGGGCTGCTAAGGGAGAGGCTGATAGTTTGTTATCTTGAGCAAGATCTTGCTTCATCTCTGGCAGGCGTCATTACAGGAAGTGCTGAAAATACTTAGATCTCTGGTTAATGTGGGTGATGAAATATAAATGTACTTGGAGAATTCTAATTCATTTAAATTCCCCCTGGGAATTGTGTCTACAGTCAAAATAAGGTAACTCTTTAATGGGTACAATTTTACGAAGTTAAACCCCTGCCTCACACCATACACAGAAATAGATTCTGATTGTAAAACAAAGCAAATTGAAAGTTTAAGGATATTATTGATAACAATGGGACATTATTCATCCATAAAAAGGAATGGAGTATTGATGTATGCTACTGCTTAGATAAACCTTGAAAGTGTATGCTAAGTAAAAGAAACCAGACCCCAAAGTTCACATATATGATGTAATTCCATTTACAGTCTTCTATGCAGAAGAAGCAAATCCATAGAGACTGAAAAAGGTTAGTGGTTGTCAGGAGCTGGGGTGAGGAGGAATGGGGATGGCTGCCAAGGAGCATGGGCTCTCCTGCGGGGTGAGGGAAGGGTTTGGGGACTACATAGAAGTAATGGTTGTACAATACTGGCGACGTCCTAAACACCACCAGATTGTACATTTAAAAATGCACAATGGCCTATTTTATGTTGTAAGAATTCCACCTCGATTTTTAAAAGTGTAAGGGTACAAGAAAACAAATAGACTAATATTTGTATGATCTTGGCATGGTGGGGGGGGTGGTGCTTAAGTAAGGCAAAGCTGTATAGTAAAAAAAAAGAACCAATTTATACACATGAAGTGCCAGGAAACATAAAAAGGTATAATGAATAGAACTCATCAAAAAATTCCTTCAAATTTATAAGGAAAGAGACAGGTCTAGAGGAAAAATTGTAAGATGATACAAACAAGCAGTTCATAGAAGGTGAAATGTAATGACCAATAGACATTTAAAAACTAGCAGCCAGTGGAAAACAAATTAAAAAGGGAAAAAGAACATTTCTTGTCCACAGACCTGGCAAAAATTTAAAAAGGAAACTGTTTTTATGATGTGGGGGAAGGGCAAAGTCATACCCTGCTGCTAGGCATGTGACAGGCCAAAACATGTTTGGAAATCATCTCATAGTATCTATACAATTTTAAGCATGCATGCCTTTAACCTAGCAACTCTATTCTTAGACATTTATTCTGAGCATATGAATATAAGCATACTTTAGAAGAATTTTTATTGTAGCACTAATGGTAATGATACAACAACAAGAAACAACCTGGAACGTCCATCCATTGGCAAATAGTTAAATAAACTGTTATATCTTTACCTTGGACTATTAAAAAACTATTTAAAAGAACTGTTAGAAACATACTGATGTGGAAAGGTATCCATGTTGTATTATTAAGTAAAAAAAAAAAAAAAGCTTTAGAGTAGTATTTTTCAAAATATAAGAAAAGAAAAAATAAATGTGTATGTATATATACTCCTCTGAAAAAGAGTCTAGGTCTTCCCTACTGGTGTGTTAGGGTGTCCAGCACTTAAAATAAATTTAACTCTTATTGTCAGTCAAGAGAGATATGTGGCCACGTTTTTTTAAAGGCCAGGCCATGTATACCTGCTTGCACCTGTTTTTGCATGCACAGAGGAAAGAATGGAAGAAAACAAATCCAGCAGAGGGGGCAGAGGAGGAGAGAAATTACTCGTTTTTTGTATACACTTCTGTACTCTTTGAATTACTTTGTAATTCAAATATGTATTATTTTTGCAATTTAAGGGAAAAAGAGAACTCCAAATAATAGATATGCAAGTAATAACTCTGGTTTATGTATTCCACAATTATCATTTACAAGCTGCAGACAATTTTAATAGTCAGTATTTACCTGTGATTACTTAGAGTTTATTTAAAAGAACATAAAAATTGCAAGCTTACGTTGCACCACGTGTTTTTCCCTGGCCATCAGAGAGAAGGGCCTGAAGGAAGAAACCAAGGCTCAGAGCCTCGGATGTAGCTGAAGGCCTAGAGATCACTGCACCCTACCCCCTAGCCTGATACTTAAAGCCCTGCCTTCTTATCTAGTATCTACACCACCCGAGGGAGCTCCTCCCTTCTCCAGATGGCCTATTTCACATTCAGAGTAGCTCTTCTCTCCTGCAAATGCTTTCTTACGTTAAGTCAGATAGTCCTGCCCAAGGTCTCAGCCGCTGCAGTGGGTTAGAGCAGGCCTCACATTCAGAGAGGTGCTGGTGTGTGTCCCCGCTCCACCGCTTACCACTCCGGGACCCTGGGAAGGCTGTGGAACCACTGTGGGGCCTCCACTTTCTCATCTGTGGGAGTGTCAGGTGTCCTTCATTGGGATAGTCTGGAGGATTAAATTAGAGCATGTCACCAAATACCTAGCAGAGAGCTTGGCACATTACATCATAGGCTTTCAGTAAACGGTGGCTGCTCTGATGGGTCCTAGAGACACAAGAAGGAGATGGCTCCGTCTGTCCTAACTCAGGGCACAGGGCGAGCGCTTGTCATTAGATGACTTCCTTCTTCATTCATTCATCCACTCAGTAAGCGTCTGAACATCTGAGATGCTATGAGGCCCTGTGCAATCAGGCCACACCCGATCTTCCTGCTAACTCTCCTGCCTCACCTCCCACCCTTTCTGCCTTCTTACTCATCCTCCTTAGCCACACCAGCCCCCTTGCTATTCCTAAAACGTACCAAGCATGGTCCTGCCTCAGGACCTTTGCTCCTCCTGTTGGTTCATCCTGGAACACTTTCCTCACCCGTCACTCACTTCATTCATACGTGTTCTCACATCACCCAGGGAGGGGCGCCATCCTAGGGCAGAGCTCCACTACCCACCATCCTCAGACCCTTTTGCTCAGCTTTATTTGTTTTCGAAGCACTGACACCTATTTATTTGTTTGTTTCTCCCAGTTAGAATGCAAACCTCACAATATTAAGGATTCCTTTTTCTCCTTTGTGTCCCCAATGGTTAGAGAAAAACCTGGCACATAGAAGGCAGCCAATAAATAATTGTTGGGTGAACGTGTTGACCAAAATACGTGAGTACTTCCTGTGAGCCAGGGGTGGTCCTACCAAGGCTCACAGCCAGGCGCTCCCCACCCCCACTGTGGCTGTCCTGTCCTGGCCGGACGTGTCTATAACAAGCCAGCTAGCAGACTGTCACAGTAAATGTTGTTTATGTACAAGGCATCTTTATGCTGAGGGTAATAAAACAACCCTACGGCACCAAAATCCTCAAGTTGAGTGACTAGTTAACTATTAGACCATAAATAATTCAAGGTGGTGAGAAATATTCTCATTTCAGTGGGTGGCGCTCTGCTGTCACTTCTCTGGATTCCATCTGACAGGTCAGAATACTGTGGACTAAAAAAGCAGTCCTAAGTGGGCTGCAAGCCAGCAACGGAGGCCTGAGGTAAGAGCAGCAGAACCCTAAAAAATAGGGGAGGCGGGGATGTGGCCGCGGCAGGTTCACAAGCTTGCTCCCTGTGTGCATTTGTGAGGCAACAGCATTTTCCACCACTACCTTGTGCCAGTCAGTGGGCACTGAGCACATCGCATCTAATGGGGCACCGCGACTGTCCTCAAGGGCCAAAAGTGGCTCTGTTCTTCCCTGCTAGGATTCATGGCTGTCTCCTTACACCAAGCCCACTGACCCGGCAGGGAGGATTTCGTGTGCTCAGCAGGTCAGAGCTGCAGTGAATAAGACAGACCTGGATTTGAGTCTGGGCTTTGCTAGTTTCCAGCCACGTAACCTTGAGCAAGTTAGTCGACCTTTCTGAGCCTCAGTTTCTACAACCCTAAGATGGGGTAGAAAGAACTCTGACTTCGTTGTGAAAGACTCAGCATGATAATTGCACCTAAGCATCTGGCAAAGCGCCTGGCACATTGCAAGGGCCCAGTTCTCATGATTGCCGTTGTTCAAACGAGCCTTAACTTCCGACTGGAGGAGCCCCTCCCATATCCTAAACAGATGGTTGCTTGTATGTCACATAAGACAAACATGATAAAAACACAAGGCAGATATAAGAATGTTTCTCTGATTTCCTTACAACACAAGATAAAAAGTGTCATTGAAATAGTTTCCGGGAATGTACTCATGAGACCCTGTGTGCAATGAATATGATTCAGTTATGCTCCCACTCACTCCTGCCCAGCAATTCAATCACAGTACGAACCGTGCCAATGTAGCAATTCAGAGGAACGGGATGGAAACGCTACAGCAAGAGACCTGCCTAGAGATTAGGGGTTAAGGTCCCTGTGGCCACTCCTAGCCTTGGGAGGCCCCGTCTCCTCTGAGCCTGGGTTCCTCCATTGTACATTAAAGACATGTCATCCCAATATTTCACTTAGAATACCAGGCATCCTAGACACCCACTATTACATGCAGAACAACTATGTAAATCACTCCTTGTAACAAACATACATGGAACATTCATTCTAATCAGTGAGGGCACAGCAAGCAGGAACAGCAGAATTTTCTGTTCGACCCTCATCCCCCTCTAGAGAATCGTTAGTTACAGTAAAGGCGGGATCATTGTAAACTCCAATATCTGCAAATAGACTTTGATTTTTTTCCTGTCTTTACTCTGGCTTGACAATCCTCAGCTGTAGCTTGTGTAAGATTTGCTATATGTGGTTAATGATGAAAACTAGACATTTTCTGCTTCATAGGTATTTAAGGGATTTTTAATTGTATTTTACCCCTGTATAATTTTTCTCTGGCTTTCCAACATAACCACCAAGTAGCTTGGGGGCCCCAAGAATAAAAGAAAACCCTGAACCAGACCATTTCTATTGTCTCTTCTCTGCGCAGAAAGTAAAGATGATAGTAAAGGCTAGTTTAGAGAAAGATACTGAAAATCAAAACAGGTCACGCCCCTAAAACCACCTGGCAAGCTAGCTCCTAGGAATGGTAGTTGTGGGAGTGACCGGGGGGCAGGTTGTAACAGGTATTTTTGAAGCGTCCATGCTGCACCCCACATCGGTAGCGAGGACTGGAGAGTGACCCGGGCTTCAGAGGGCCAGCTCTGAAAACTGGACAGGGGAGGAGCAGCTGAAGGAGGTGGGAAAGGGAGAGGGGTGTGAACACCGTCCTCCTGAACCTGTGCGGCCGGGCGTGCAGAAGAACGATTCTATTTCTTCTTAGCCCCAGAGAACTAGGAATTTGGGGGTGGGGAGTGGGGGAAGCCTTCAAAAACCCGGTCCCAAATCTGGTTATGTGGCTCCTGGGCATTTATGGATGCGTCTCCCCATGATAACTGTCCTTTCCTTTGTCTCTAAGGGCCTCGTGTCCCAGGTGTGGACCTCAGCTGGGCCTCTGTGCAAGCCGCTGCACCTAGAGGACCACTGAGGACAGCCCTGTCATGGCAGCAAGCATGCTGGGCTCTCAGGCTCTGGGCTTGGGGCCCATTCTGACCGGTCAGTCTCCAGAGGGCTCCAGGCAGGGTCTGGGGGCAGGTCTTCTGATACAGTTCAAATCCTGTCTCTGCTGCCTCCCAGTTCTGTTACGCTGATATATGAATAACAGGGTACAACTGTGGTGGGGAAAAGAGAAACCTTTGAAGAAGAAACCTTGAGGCACAGGTTGTGGGCAGGATGGCGGGAAGGCTTCTCTGAGACTGAGTTTGGCTCAAGAGCCAGCAGAGCCTGATGTTTATACACACTCCTGCAGACAGACGTCAGACACTGTTACCTACTTTCTGAAATGGCGACACAGAGCCAAGCGTAAGAGGGCTGTGGTGTAGCAAAGGTGAGCTCCTGGGACCAGCATGTGCCGACCTTCCCTGGACAGTGTGGTTTGCAGCTACACATCCTGTGAGGGGCACCTGCTTCTAACCTTACAGGGTGTGTGTGTGTGTGGGGTGTGTGTGTGTGTGTGTGTGTGTGTGTGTGTGTGTGTGTGTGTGTGTGTGTGTCTCTTCATGTCTGGCTGAAGCCCAGCAGAACCCTGTGCTGATTCCACGCATTGGTGTGAAAATTAAATGAAAGCATGAATATGAAGCATTTAGCACAGTCCCTGGAATATATTAAGTGTCAAATGGAAGCTGTTGCTATGGTCATCTCATCTGGTAGGACTTTCCAGGAGGGGAGAGTGACTTGCAGGAGGACTGAAGCAACCCAGTGAAGGGTGTGATGCCTTCCTCCTCTCTGATTCCCTGCAACGGGGTTGCCACGGCACTGGCGTCCATTCCGGGGGCCAGAATGGGTGCACAGTCAAGGTTCCCTTTCTTCCCCGGTGGCCTCCTTTTAGCAGGGCTTGGGGGAGATGCGGGCAGAGTCGCCCCCCACAGATCTGAAATAGCAAGCCCTCCCTTCACCCCAGGACTAGCTCGACCTCTGTGTTCTGTCACTTGTCATGCTGCTGTCCAGAAATGCAGCTCTTGCCCCTCATGCCAGGGCTTTCAGGGATTCCTTTCGTTGTTCAGTGCCTGCCTGCTTGACACGACACGGTGTCACCTCCTGCCATTATCTTTCAGTTTTGCTGAAAAACAAACAGATGAGACCCAAGGCCCGTGAGTCCCTCACCAGCCCATGGGATGGCTCACTCCTCAGCCTGAGCTGACAGCTGGGGGGTGTTGCCCTCGCCCATTTTCTAGTTCAGCCTCTGACAGCAGCACCTTGTTCCCAGGCTGCCCCAATGGGGGGTAACAAGGACTTCTCCTGGCCATCCAGGTCAGAACAGAAGTGGGAGCTGGCCCGGAGTGCATACAGACCCCAGACAGGTCCATCCCCCAGGTGACAGGCCCATCAAACTCTTAGGAAATCTCTTCATTTGTGTCTCTCCTATTTCAGCGAAGTGTTTGAATGTGGTTATAAGCAACAGAGCCCAAGTCTGGCTGATCTATGCAAAAGATGAGCCCTGAATGGAAGAAGACAAGGGCAGCTTGAGGGATCGAGGACAAGGGTGGGCAGCCAGGCCTCAGGACAGGACAGGCTGGGACAGGTGGGCAACTGCATTTGCAGATGGGCTGCCTTTGGGGTGTATCTGCCCCACGCGGCACATGGTCCCGGTTCTCTGGAAACGGGTTGATTGACCCAGCGTGGTCCTAGGCCCTGTAGGAGGTGGAGTCATCCCCCGCAGGAAATAAAGTGCTGAAGAGGCACGAAGGGGCTGGGCAGAAAAGGCAACGACGCCCCCTGCAGGACCGCAGCCAACCGCCATTCGGAGAGGCCTGGCGCTGTTCAGCGGGACCAGAGGAGGGACCCTTTCAGCAGAGCATCCCCTAGAGGAGGCAGAGATGCTCCAGCAGGCCTGGCCTGCCCATTCTGAGCAGCGGTCAGGAGCTATGCTCAAAGGGAGGGAGGTCTGACTCTCTGCACATCCCGCAGTCACTCCCACGAGCCCAGCAGGACTTAGATTTGCTGTTCTTAGTTTCTGTCTGACCTCACCTCTTCGGCTGCTGAGTAGAATTTTCCTATAAAACACGATCTACAGGACAGGGTGGGCTAAGAAGGAATCCCGCTGTGTTTAGAATCTGAAAACCTGCCTTTCTCCTGAGCCTCAGTTTTCTGGTCGGTTGAATGGGAATGGTCATGTCAGTGCTACCTCGCAGGAGGGAGAGGAGGAGGGTGCTTAAAAGCTCTTTACAAACCATGGAATATCGTGTGTCTGCGAAGAGAAAACCTGGTCGGTGTCTAGGAACTCCAGCGAGCAGGGGTGGGTCTCACTGAGCGACAGGTTATCTGGGAACCAGTGGAGGGAGCAGGCAACACTGTGGGTAAGAGTCGCCCCTGCCTGTACATCAGAGGCCAAGGACTCTTGAGAGATTCAAGCAAATACATGAAAACAGAAGCATAGTCTGGGACAAAAGAAGAAATTAATTTGAAGTAAAGAGCTGTGGAGATCAGGTGTGTTTTCTTCTTTCATTTGTTGATTTCACCAACAGACGTACTGAACACTGGGGAGATGGCGATGAATTACACATAATCTCCTCCCTAGAAGTCCTAAAAGTCCAGGAGGAAACCTGGGAGTTGTGTCCCTAAGGAATATTTTTGGGGTTTGCTAACACAGAGATGGTCATCTTGATGATGACCCTCTTAAAAATTGGGGGGCATGGCGGGAAGAAGGGGCGCACCACCTTGGGATGCCCACCGCCTTGGCTTCTCCACCTGGGACCTCTGAGGCAGAACCTGAGCTTCCTGCCCAGAGGAGGATCCCAGAGGGAATTTCTTTAATTCACTAGGGATTACCAAGTTCCCAGAAAGTCAGGAGGAAGTCGTTTCAGCTATAGAGGCAGAATGAAAATTTGAATAATGAATTGACCGATGCCATCTCTTCTTGGAAGCTAAACCAGAGTGTTGTGACCTTTGGAATCAGCTGGAATTCTAACACCTACATCCAGCATAGAGTTAGAGCAGGAGTGAGGGGTGGGCACTGATGGATAATGTATAAGCTAGTGGACTTCTTTAATTAAACCAGGATTTTCCAGTTTGGGACTTAATTTTATTTTGATCTATCTGAAGAAAGCAATTGGAAGCCAAAACTAGTCTTTTGCAGGTCCCATCTTGTTCGGTGGAAAGGATTCAAGAGAGATGATTTAAATTTCCCTATTATTAGGGAAACACTGGGGGTCATTACATACTTACCAGAAGTGGTTAACAATTGACAATCACTGTAATCGTTCAGCCACTTTCTGAGAATGAAACCAGTTGCCTCCATAATGCCTTGATCGTGCATTCTCTAAGATGGGGAATGGAGATGATTGATTATTCTATTATTTGACTGACTCAAACCATGACAGGCAATGACATATATTTGCATTTATAGTCTCAGGCCTAATGAAAAGTATAATTAAACCAAAGGGAACTTTCACAAACGAGTGCTTCAAGACTGATGTGCAAAACTTTCAAGTGTGTGTGTTTAACTGAAAAGATCTGGACGAGGTACAGAATCCCTTGACGGTACTAAACCACACAATAAATAACTGTGAGCTGTCTCCTGCAGCTTCCCATAAGTTATCACTCACAGGAGTAGATTGACAAATGTATTGGGCCCGTGGGACATGAACGTGATGACGGACCCCTTACAGTAAGATGCCTTGGGTTGCAACCTTTTAAACAGAATGTTTAATTACCTTTGGCTCTCTCCCTTGACTCATGTCTTCCTCCTTTGTTGTCCCTAATAGGGGGAATATTATAGAGAGGAGTGGGGGGGGGGAGCCCCTTTTAAAAAACAAGAAATTAGCACATTAATGCTCCACATTAATTAGCCCATTCTCCTCTTTTATTTAAAATTAATTTGCCTTGTTGTATTTGACTACCATTTCATCACAGATATTCACCTCTGCTTGGTGCCTCTGTGTTCTTCAGTCCATTGCAAAATGTGTTCTTCTGTTTTCTTTATCCACTGCACGACATTTTAAGCAAATGCAAAATTTCATCAGATTGCAAAGTGTGGTCTCATTCAGTGCTAATGCAATTTGATTTTAAGCAATATCACGGATGTTTTGATTTGCTAGTTTAGTCCCTTTAAGTGGGCAATGGAAGCCCAAGGATGTTAACATAACGCAAATCAGACGTGACGATTTTCACTCTGCTTTGCATTGATGTGTGAAGTCGCAAAATAATACCCTTTAAATTTCAGCAAAAACAATTCTCATGAGAACTTTGCTGTGTACAGATAAAGACAGCTGACCTCTCTGGGATATTCATCTCAATATCTGAGCAACCAACATATAACACAAAACTATTCCCTGCTAGCCTGCTATCCTACCCAGCAAATTCCCCTCCAGAGAGTCCCCCGTTCATAAAAAGAGACAGTGGTGCTGAAATTCAGTGGCGAGAAAGCTCCATGGACCTGTTAAGCTCAGCAACTTAAAAACATGGCAATTTCCTCCAGTCCCAGATGGGCAAGTGACAACAAGCTTCCATCTTGACCAGAACAGGAGGAGCAGGATTGTTGGAAATCATAAGAATGACACAGTGTTACTAGCTAGGGGTATTTACAGTTGCGGAAGGACCTGCTCCAGATTCATTCGCCGTATGGCCAGTCCTTCTCACAAATGGAGAAAAGTGTTTGGGGAGGAAAATGAGAGTTGGCTTCGGGGTGTTCCGTGGTGCGTGTGGGCCTTTGTCATGTGCCCTGGAAAGTCTTAGCCTGACATGCCCGGCGGCAGATTCATAACCGGTTCCTCAGATGTTTCTTTGCTGCTGTCGGCTTTTCTGGGTGATGTATAGAAATGAAGTCACTCTGTTCTCTTATTTGTCTAGACTCTTGGCTAAGGTTTTGGATTCAGATAAAAATTTCAAATGCTCTTCTTGCTTCTGAAGTTGCCTACCGAAGAATGTAAGATGGTTTTCAACATGCAATTTGTGTTCTTATAATGAGGTATTTCTGTAAGAGGTGTAAGGCGGCAGGAGCTTGGGCCTGGCCATGGGGTTGAGGCCCAACTTGGCCACAGTCCAGCCTCGGGACTCAGCTCCCTCCTCCATAAGGTAGTTCAGTGGGATGCCATGGGCACACAACTGACTTTAGTGCCATAAGGGGAGAAAGAGTGCCTGTTTCCCTGGGAGCTGGAGGCCTGGGCCACATGTTGGCTCCAAGAGAACTTGTTCTGGGTCTTGGAAGGCCGTCTCATCTCTCTGGACTTTTTCTTCATTTTCAGAATGAAAGGCTGAGACCAGGCAACCCGCTCCTGCTGTGACTGTCTGTTTGTACTCTTTATCCATCCTGCTTGAAAATAAAATTTCCAAGTCCTCGGGGTTTTCCAGTTACATGGGGGAGTTCGAGGTTTGGCTTTGCTCCTCTGGCCATACGGTGGTAGGTAGACCCCTCCCCTCCCCATGCCCTCCTTTCTCCGTATGTAAATGGAGAGCAGGCCATGTGTTCTGATAAGGCTGATGTGAGGCTGAAACCTTAATTAATAAAGGCAAAGTACTCAGCACAGCACCTGGCATGGAGCAGATGCTTGCACTGGTTCCCTGGGGCTGTCATGACAAATGACTACAAAATTAGATGCTTAAAACAGCACACAGTTATTATCTCACAGGTCTGTAGGCCAGAAGTCTGATACAGGTCTCACCAGGCTAGAACCAAGTATCAGCAGTGCTACGGTCCCTTTTAGGACCTGGGCTAACTTGTGTTCTGTAAAATTCATACGTTGAAGCCCTAATGCTAGTACCTCCAAATGTAGCTGTATTTGGAGATAAGGTCTTTTAAGAAGTGTTCGAGTTAAAAACGAGCCCCTTAGTGTGTGTCCTAATCCAGTCTGGGGGCTGTCTTTATAAGAGGAGGAAATTGGGACATAAAGTGAGATGCCAGGAATGCCTGTGCATAGAGGGATAGCCGTGCAAGCACACAGCAAGAAGGCGCCCTCTGTGAGCGGAGGAGAGGGGCCGCAGGAGAAACCAAATCTGCTGACCCCATGATCTTGGGCTTTAGAACTGAGAACAAATATGCATTTGTGGTTTAAGCCACTCAGGCTGTGGGGTTCTGTTATGGCAGCCCAAGCAAATTCATACAGACCTCTGGTGGAGAATCCATGTCCTTGTCATTTCCAGCTTTTAGAAGCCACATGTCTTCCTTGGCTTGTGGCTCTTTTGCTCCATCTTCAAAGCCAGCAACAGTGGGCAGAGACCCCGTCACCCAGCACCACTCTGAGCCCCTCTCTGCCTCCCTCTCCACGTGTCTGGACCTCTTCACACTGTGGCTATCTGGATAACCCGGCCCTAGGCTCCCTCTCTTCAGGTCAGCTACCTGGAGACCTCAATTCCATTTTCGAACTTAATTTCCCTTGCCATGTAAACAACGCAGTCACAGGTCTTGGGGGTTAGCAGGTGGACATTTTTGGGGGGAGGGGCGTTATCCTCCATGCTTAGGTCATTTTAGCTGTTGCAAGGAACAGAACTTCTGTACCAGCTTAGCTTACTTTCCTTGCTCCAGCACTGGAATGGGAATTACTGAACAAAGGATTAAATTTCGAGTAGAACCTGGGGAATCATGCTCGTCTGTAGTTTGCCCTCGCTCCTCCAATACAGCACGAACTTCTGCTGACATAGGACTCCTGGCGCACAGCATAAGTGATGTTTCAATGAGTTGAAGTTTCAGCATTCCAGTTCAGCCGATATGTCTAGCAAATGGTTGGCCTAGTACTGTTGATTCAGGGAGTGTCTGGTCACAGTGGTTTGGTGGTGATTCAAGCCAAGATTTGTCATGCCCTTTCTAATAGGTCTGCTGCTTTAGCCTTTAGAAAAGAAGGTTCCAGTGATCACGGGGGAACCAGTGTTGGAGGTATGTGATGTGTCCAGAGAAACAAAAGCTGCTATCACAGAAAACCAGGTGATTGTCCCCTTCAAAACTATTTTTCAGGCATAAATGACAGAAACACAACTAAATGCAGCTTAAACTGAAGTGGGAATTTTATTAGTTCGCACACCTACAAAGTTGTGGAGTGGATCTGACTCTGAGCTTGGCTTGATCCCGGGATTCCACAGGATGGTGAGGACTAGGAGTCTCTCCCCATCTCCAGGCTCTGCTGCTTCTTACGCTGGCCTCAGTCCAGGGAGGGGCCTCTCAGGGCCCTAGCCCAGCACCTCCGGGCTCAGCGTAGCCTTCCCGTCAGCAGGCCAGGCAAGGAGAGCCCTTCCTTCTCTAGATCCAAGCACAAGTCCCAGGACTGAGTTTCCCTGGATCAGCTTTGGTCAGGAGGCCATTCCCGAGCCAGCCTGGCCAGGAGACACAGTACAGTCATGTCCAGGCTGAGGTCAGAGCTGCCCTGGAGTCTGGAGGAGGCTCAGCCCCACCCCAAACCCATGGGGCAAGAATGAGGAGGGATGGCTCCCAAGGGAAATCGAGGTGGCATTTCCAAAAGAGGGGCACTGGGCACATGGTGTTTAAAAAGAAGCCGTGTCCACCCTCAGATGAAGTGTTTATTGGGACTCTGCAGAGAGGAGCTCCTTATTTAAGTCTTCTGCCTTAATTGGGCACCAAGCATCCCCTGCTGGACCCTGGGCAGGCCCGCCCAGAGATTTAAGGATGTTGGGACAAATGACACACAGGCACCAACAGATGTGAAGTAAAGTTTGCTCATCACGTATGAACAGCCTGAGGATTCTCTGAGAAGGGCTCAAATTCTGTTCCGAGTGAGGTGAGGTAGGGGGAGGCTCAGGCAGCTTTGCTGCGAGGCCAGCCCTGTTCCGTGCAAGCAGGGTTGCATAGTGCCTGCGGGCTGGGGCTGAGGTGAGGGTTCCCCATAAATGCTGGGGTCTGAGTGGTGTGAGCTTCCCTGCAGGGGCCAAGGGAGGGAAGGCCTGAGCTGCCTCACGGACGTGCCCAGATGTGGGGCAGATGGGAAGGAGGAGGCCTGGGGCTTGACGGCTAACAGCAGCCCAACCTCCAGACTGGACCTAGGCTCTTGATTGTACTTGCTTACTCTCCTTTGGGGAGAACCCACACAAGGCAAGGGTCCAAAATCCTGCCTACCCAGAACAGGGCTGGCCTCACAGCATCTGTTTCTGACCAGTGTTGAAAGGGGGCAGTGTGGAAAATTCAGGGAGCTTAGGATTAATATAGGAAACAGGCATGTTTTGCATATGTGGGTTTCAGTTAGTAAGCAGCAAGCCCCTCTTAGAGGAAAATGCTTACCAAGGAGATAAAGCAATAGATACTGTTGCGTTCCAGCGGCTCCACACTAGGCGTGGTGCTAGGGCTGGTGTTAATACCAAGATAAGTAGAGCATAGTGTTCCTGCCCACAAGGGGTGCAGAGGTAGTCCATGAGATCAGTGCACGATTCCCAAGAGTTGAAGTTTGAGCGGGTCCTCGAGGTCACACACAAGTTACAAATGGTGTAGGCGTGGCTACAGACATTATTTCTGACCTGGAGGACATGTTGCTACCAGGGAATGCTTTAAAAAGATGATGTTTGACATGATCCTTGAATAATCTAGAAGCATGCTTATGGTCTAAGGTTGGGTATATAGATAAGACAGGTTAAGAATAAGCATAATATCAGATATATGGCCATACAAAGGAAGAAACTGCTGCATTCCACAACCTGATGGAATTCATCATTACACTGAGTGAAGGAAGCCTGGTAGGGAAGGAACCTGGTCATACCATGTGATTCCATTCATATGAACTCCCAAAACGGGCAGAAGTCACCTGTGAGGATGAGCGTAAGACACGTGATTACCCCAGGATGGAGGTGGGTTCTAACCAGGATGGGCGCAAGGGAGCCTAAGGGGGGCAGGAAGGGCGGTGAGTTTCAGGAGTACCTATATGCAACATTTATAAACGGAACACGTAAGATTTGTCACTTTATTGAACGTGCATTTTACCTACATGAAAAGGGAAACTAAGGGCAGAAAGAAATAGCATAACAGTAAAGTCACACTTACATACATGCAACAGGCTGAATAATGGCCTCAGAAAGATGTCCACATCCTAATCCCTGGAACCGGTAAATATGTTATGTTACATGGCAAGAGCGACTTCACAGATTGTGATTAAATTGAGGGTTTTGAAGCGGGGAGATTAGCCTGGATTATCCAGGTGGATGTCCAGTGTCCTTAAAAGAGGAAAGCAGGAGAGGCAAATGCCAGAGGGGGAGGGCAGAAGCAGAGGTGGGAGTGACGTTCTTTGCAGATGGGACAGGGGCCGCGAGGCCAGGGGCACAGGAGGCCTCTGGGAGCTGGCGGAAACCAGGACACAGATCCTCCCCCAGAAGGTCCAGAAGGAATGGTAGCCTTCTGAGACCTTGATTTCAGCCCAGTGAAACCCATTCAGACCTCTGACCCCCAGGACTATGAGCTAATGCATCCATGTTGTTTGAAGCCAAGTTTGTGGCGATCTGTTACAGCAGCTGCAGGAAACTCATATGGCGTGTGTGGTTTGCCAGGGATGGAATTACACCCTTCTGCTGTGCTTACTCTCGATACATCTTCATAACTGACCTTTGAGCTAGATACCATTATTTAGCCTCATTCTATAAAGCAGGGAAGCAAGGTTCAGACAGGTGTGTTCCCCAAACAGAGGAAATGGGGAAGCCATGCTTTGGGCCCAGACTCCAGAGCTCAAGGTGCTCATCCCAGGGTTTGCCCCTGTCGCACAGGTGGGACATCAGTAGTGAAGTTGTGAGGGTGATGGCCAGGAGGAAACTGGAGTGCAGGCCAGGCCCCGGGGCCATCCCACGCTCACCTCCTACTGGCACAGAGCTCAGCCTGGCCTCCCCCAGGGCCCAGCACCATGAGGAAGAGGTGTGGACTGGTGAGGCTGCTGCACTAGCTTTGCTGACTGGACACTTGTTTCGGTGCCATAACAAGCAGTGGGAATACCTCACTTGTGCCCATTGGGCATCACATTTCATGAAGATGTATTAAATTCACCAAAAGCACCAATCAGTCTCTCCCTGGATGTCCTCTACTGAGCGGCCGCCATTGGCTGTGTCCATGTGCACACGTGCATGTGTCTGGATGTGTTAGGGGGGAATGATTCCAGGCTGCTTGGGACTCCAGCAGTTCCATCTTCATTCCTACTACTTCACGGGTATTAGAAGTTTGTACAACTAACCTGTACAGAGAATTCCATCCACTCATACAAGAGTCAACCCTGTGACATTGGTCTCCTGAACTCCACATTCAGCTCTCCTGAGAACAGGGTGCTATTTGCTCAGCTAAAAGCAGGAAATGCACATATTTCTCTAAGCCTTTTAGTTGGTTCTCCCAGGTCACACAGTGAGTGGCTCTGCTCTCTACTTCAGTCCTTTTCCCAAAGAAGTATAATGGTTAGAACTGAGGGCTAGAGACAATGAGAACACCAACACCATGTTCTGCAAGCTGGGTGACAATGGCTGGTCACCACTCTTCTATATATATTGAGTGTCTGAAACAGCATGTTCTCGTTCTTCCAAACTCAGGAAGAATGTCAGATCTTTCAAGAACCTCAGAGGTTGTCTGGTCCAATTTCTACATTTTCTAGATGAAGAAATTTGGCCCAGAACAGAGGTGAGTAGGCAAATGGCCAAGAGAAAATTGGGTGGCCATTCCAGCTGTATAGATGACCATTAGTGCAAGGTTCACTGCTCGTGAGGGAAGCATTGCCATCAGAAGCCCTTCTGTTAGACTGCTAGGATCTATGATATGCTGATCATCTGAACCACTAGGGTTATTGTTCTTTTTTTTAAATAATTTATTTGGATCACTAATCTACAATTACATGTGCAATACTATGCTTATTAAACTACCCCCTTCATCAGGACCCCCCACCAACCCCATTACAGTCACTGTCCATCAGTGTAGTGAGATGCTATAGAATCACTACTTGTCTTCTCTGAGTTGTACCATGCCCCCCCAACATTACATCTGCTAATCGTAATGCCCCTTTTCCCCCTTATCCCTCCCTTCCCACCCATCTTCCCCAGTCCCTTTCCCTTTGGTAACTGTTAGTCCGTTCTTGGGTTCTGTGAGTCTCCTGCTGTTTTGTTCCTTCAGTATTTTTTCTTTGTTCTTATACTCCACATATGAGTGAAATCATTTGATACTTGTCTTTTTCGGCTTGGCTTATTTCACTGAGCATAATACCCTCTAGCTCCATCCATGTTGTTGCAAATGGTAGGATTTGTTTTCTTCTTATGGCTGAATAATATTCCATTGTGTATATGTACCACCTCTTCTTTATCCATTCATCTACTGATGGACACTTAGGTTGCTTCCATTTCTTAGCTATTGTAAATAGTGCTGCGATAAACATAGGGGTGCATCTGTCCTTTTCAAACTGGGCTGCTGCATTCTTAGGGTAAATTCCTAGTAGTGGAATTCCTGGGTCAAATGGTATTTCTATTTTGAGTTTTTTGAGGAACCTCCATACTGCTTTCCACAATGGTTGAACTAATTTGCATTCCCACCAGCAGTGTAGGAGGGTTCCCTTTTCTCCACATCCTCGCCAACATTTGTTGATGTGGAGCATCTTTTCATGTGCCTGTTGGCCATCTGAATTTCTTCTTTAGAGAAGTGTCTATTCATGTCCTCTGCCCATTTCTTAATTGGATTATTTGCTTTTTGTTTGTCAAGGTGCATGAGTTCTTTATATATTTTGGATGTCAACCCCTTATCGGATACGTCATTTATGAATATATTCTCCCATACTGTAGGATGTCTTTTTGTTCTACTGATGGTGTCCTTTGCTGTACAGAAGCTTTTCAGCTTGATACAGTTCCACTTGTTCATTTTTGCTTTTGTTTCCCTTGCCCAGGGAGACATGTTCATGAAGAAGTTGCTCATGTTTATGTCCAAGAGATTTTTGCCTATGTTTTTTTCTAAGAGTTTTATGGTTTCATGACTTACATTCAGGTCTTTGATCCACCTTGAGTTTACCTTTGTGTATGGGGCTAGACAGTAGTCCAGTTTCATTCTCTTACATGTAGCTGTCCAGTTTTTCCAACACCAGCTGCTGAAGAGGCTGTCATCTCCCCATTGTATATCCAAGGCTCCTTTATCAAATATTAATTGACTGTATATGTTTGGGTTAATGTTTGGATTTTCTATTCTGTTCCACTGGTCTGTGGGTCTGTTTTTGTGCCAATACCAAATTGTCTTGATTACTGTGGCTTTGTAGTAGAGCTTGAAGTCAGGGAGCGTAATTCCCCCTGTTTTATTCCTCCTTCTCAGGATTGCTTTGGCTATTCGGGGTCTTTTGTGGTTCCATATGAATTTTAGAATTATTTGTTCCAGTTCATTGAAGAAAGCTGTTGGTAGTTTGACAGGGATTGCATTGAATCTGTAGATTGCTTTAGGTAGTATAGCCATTTTGACAATATTTATTCTTCCTAGCCAAGAGCATGGGATGCATTTCCATTTGTTAGTGTCCTCTTTAATTTCTCTTAGGAGTGTCTTGTAGTTTTCAGAGTACAGGTCTTTCACTTCCTTCGTTAGGTTTATTCCTAGGTATTTTATTCTTTTTGATGCAATTGTGAATGGAATTGTTTTTCTGATTTCTCTTTCTGTTAGTTCATCATTAGTGTATAGGAAAGCAACAGATTTCTGTGTGTTAATTTTGTATCCTGCAACTTTGCTGAATTCAGATATTAGTTCTAGTAGTTTGGGAGTGGAGTCTTTAGGGTTTTTTATGTACAGTATCATGTCATCTGCAAATAGTGACAATTTGACTTCTTCTTTACCAATCTGGATGCCTTGTATGTCTTTGTTTTGTCTGATTGCTGTGGCTAGGACCTCCAGTACTATGTTGAATAACAGTGGAGAGAGTGGGCATCCCTGTCTTGTTCCCGATCTTAGATGAAAAGCTTTCAGCGTCTCGCCGTTAAGTATGATGTTAGCTGTGGGTTTGTCATATATAGCCTTTATGATGTTGAGGTACTTGCCGTCTATACCCATTTTGTTGAGAGTTTTAATCAGGAATGGATGCTGAATTTTGTCAAATGCTTTTTCAGCATCTATGGAGATGATCATGTGGTTTTTGTTCTTCTTTTTGTTGATGTGGTGGATGATGTTGATGGATTTTCGAATGTTGTACCATCCTTGCATCCCTGGGATGAATCCCACTTGATCATGGTGTATGATCCTCTTGATGTATTTTTGAATTCTGTTTGCTAATATTTTGTTGAGTATTTTTGCATCTACGTTCATCAGGGATATTGGTCTGTAATTTTCTTTTTTGGTCAGGTCTTTGCCTGGTTTTGGTATTAGAGTGATGCTAGCTTCATAGAATGAGTTTGGAAGTATCCCCCCCTCTTCTATTTTTTGGAAAACTTTAAGGAGAATGGGTGTTATTTCTTCTCTCTATGTCTGGTGGAATTCAGAGGTGAATCCATCTGGTCCGGGGGTTTTGTTCTTGGGTAGTTTTTTGATTACTGATTCAATTTCATTGCTGGTGATTGGTCTGTTTAGTTTTTCTGTTTCTTGCTTGGTCAGTCTTGGAAGGTTGTATTTTTCTAAGAAGTTGTCCATGTCTTCTATGTTTTCCAGCTTGTTAGCATATAGATTCTCATAATATTCTCTTATAATTCTTTGTATTTCTGTGGGGTCCATCGTTATTTTTCCTTTCTCATTTCTGATTCTGTTTATGTTTATAGATTCTCTTTTTCTCCTAATGAGTCTGGCTAGGGGTTTATCTATTTTGTTTATTTTTTCAAAGAACCAGCTCTTGGTTTTATTGATTTTTTTCTATTGTTTTATTCTTCTCAATTTAGTTATTTCTTCTCTGATCTTAATATTATGTCCCTCCTTCTGGTGACTTTGGGCCTCATTTGTTCTTCTTTTTCCAATTTCAGTAAGTGTCTTTAGACTATTCATTTGGAAATGTTCTTCCTTCTTTAAATAGGCCTGGACTGCAATATACTTTCCTCTTAGAACTGCCTTTGCTGCGTCCCACAGAAGTTGTGGCTTTGTGTTGTTGTTGTCATTAGTCTCCATATATTCTTTGATTTCTGTTTTGATTTGGTCGTTAACCCATTGATTAGTTAGGAGAATATTGTTAAGTCTCCATGTATTTGTGAGCTTTTTTGATTTCTTTCTAAAATTTATTTCTAGTTTTATACCTTGGTGATCTGAGAAGTTGGTTGGTAGGATTTCAGCATTTTTGAAGTTTCTGAGGTTCTTTTTGTGGCCTAGTATGTGGTCTATTCTGGAAAATGTTCCATGTGCACTTGAAAAGAATGTGTATCCTGCTGCTTTGGGGTGCAGAGTTCTGTAGATATCTGTTAGGTCCGTCTGTTCTAGTGTGTTGTTCAGTGCTTCTGTGTCTTTACTTATTTTCTGTCTGGTTGATCTGTCCTCTGGAGTGAGTGGTGTGTTGAAGTCTCCTAAAATGAATGCATTGCTGTCTATTTCCTCCTTTAATTGTGTTAGTATTTGTTTCACATATGCTGGCGCTCCTGTGTTGGGTGCATATATATTTATAATGGTTATATCTTCTTGTTGGACTGACCCCTTTATCATTATGTAATGTCCTTCTTTATCTCTTGCTACTTTCTTCGTTTTGAAGTCTATTTTGTCTGATACAAGTACTGCAACACCTGCTTTTTTCTCCTTGTTGTTTGCATGAAATATCTTTTTCCATCCCTTCACTTTTAGTCTGTGTATGTCTTTGGGTTAAAGTGAGTCTCTTGAAGGCAGCATATAGATGGGTCTTGTTTTTTTATTCATTCAGTGACTCTATGTCTTTTGACTGGTGCATTCAGTCCATTTACTTTTAGGGTGATTATGGATAGGTATGTATTTATTGGCATTGCAGGCTTCAGATTCGTGGTTACCAAAGGTTCAAGGTTAACTTCCCTACTATCTAAAAGTCTAACAACTAACTTAATATGCTATTACAAAAACAATCTAAAGGTTCTTTTTTTGTTTGTTTCCTTCCTCCTTTTTCTTTCTATTCCATTCTTTATATATTAGGTATCATTTTCTGTACTGTTTGTCTATCCCTTGATTGGCTTTGGGGATAGTTAATTTAATTTTGCATTTTCTGTACTGTGGTTTTATTACCTCTGGTGACAGCTGTTAAACCGTAGGAACACTTCCATCTATAGCAGTCCCTGCAAAATACACTGTAGAGATGGTTTGTGGGAGGTAAATTCTCTCAGCTTTTGCTTATCTGGAAATTGTTTAATCCATCCTTCAAATTTAAATGATAATCTTGCTGGATAAAGTAATCTTGGTTCAAGGCCCTTCTGCTTCATTGCATTAAATACATCATGCCACTCCCTTCTGGCCTGTAAGGTTTCTGCTGAGAAGTCTGATGATAGCCTGATGGGTTTTCCTTTGTATGTCATCTTATTTCTCTCTCTGGCTACTTTTAATAGTCTGTCCTTATCCTTGATCTTTGCCATTTTAATTAGTATATGTCTTGCTGTTGTCTTCCTTGGGTCCCTTGTGTTGGGAGATCTGCGCACCTCCATGGCCTGAGAGACTATCTCCTTCCCCATATTGGGGAAGTTTTCAGCAATCACCTCCTCAAAGACGCTTTCTATCCCTTTTTCTCTCTCTTCTTCCTCTGGTACCCTTATAATGTGAATATTGTTCCGTTTGGTTTGGTCACACGGTTCTCTCAATATTCTTTCATTCTTAGAGATCCTTTTTTCTCTCTGTGCCTCAGCTTCTTTGTATTCCCCTTCTCTAATTTCTATTTCATTTATCATCTCCTCCACCATATCCAATCTGTTTTTAATACCGTCCATTGTGTTCTTCAATGATTGTATCTCTGACCGGAATTCATTCCTGAGTTCTTGAATATCTTTCCGTACCTCCATGAGCATGTTAATGATTTTTATTTTGAACTCCCTTTCAGGGAGAGTCATAAGCTCCATATCATTTAAATCTTTCTCAAGAGTTGTGTTCATAATTTTACTCTGGACCAGGTTCCTTTGGCGTTTCATATTTGTGTATGACATCCTCTAGTGCCCAGAAGCTCTACTCTCTGGAGCTGCTCAGCCCCTGAAGCAATGTGGGGATTGTAGGGGAGTGGTATTGGTGCCTCCGGGGAGGAAGGGGCTGTTTCCTGGTTCCTGGCTGCTATGCCTGTCTCCACTGCCTGAACCAGTGGGCTGAGCACACAGGTATAAGCCTCTGTGCTTTGCGTTTTTAGTTGCTGTAGACAGATCTTCCCTCTGGCTGGCCTAACACCAGGGAAGGATTTCCCAGTTTGCAAGCCCGGTCGGGCTGGCCAGAAGAAAGGCGCACTAGTCTGCCTGTCACAGAAGGGGCTCTTGGAGCTGTGTAGGCAGCCAGGGAGCTGGAGCACCTGAAGATCGTGAAAGCTCCCAACCTGCTGGGCAGAGTGCACCCGGACAGTTTTGTCTACCTGTCCTTTCTCCTGAGTAGTAAGCTCCGTGCAATCCTTGCCCCTTTAGCAGCCCTCTTGCTAAGGGATTTTTTGTTAGGAAGTCTCTCAGACTGCCCGCCTTTCTTTTGTTCCAGAGCAGCTGGGTATGGATCCCTGCTTTCACAAGCAGCTGGAATCTTAGTCTCTCCAGGAATTCTGCCTGTCTTAGCTTTCCAACCCCCTAATTACAAGAATATCATGCAAGCACCATGAAATGTAGGTTTGTGCTCCCAGAGCAGATCTCCAGAGTTAGGTATTCAGCAGTCCCACACCTCCACTCCCTCCCTGCTCTGTTCCTGTTCCTCCTGCCTGTGAGCTGGGGTGGAGGAAGGGCTTGGATCCCGCAGGACCACAGCTTTAGTATGTTACCCTTTTCAGTGAGGGCTGCTCTTGTCTCCAGGTGTATGCAGTTTGTTGCCGTCCTCTTTCCCGTTGCTCTTTCAAGAGTAGTTGTAGTAGCTTTATTTTCATATTATATGAGGTTTTAGGAGGAAGCCTCTGTCTCACCTCTCACGCTGCCATCTTTAATCTTCTCTGTAGGGTTATTGTTCTTATTTGCACACACAGTGTTCAATTATGCAGAGCACCCAAGTGCAGCGGCCCCATGGACGCTTCTCGGCCACCAGTGCAGAGACTATTTTAAATGAATATACGCCGCGGTTTCCTTCGACCTACTTTTCACACAAAGGAGACCAACTACCCATGGAAAAGCAGTTTGGTACAAGGGCAGGCATGGGAGCTTTAAACCACTTCTGATCGCGACAGTAGCCAAATACTTTCTGAACACAGAATCTTATCTTCTTGCCTTTGATGCTGTCCAGAAGGCTCTGTGCACATCTCCAAGTAAGCAGAGAAGTTAGCTTCTTGGCCTTGTTCTTGGGGACTTCCCTACACAGAGAAATCAATCCCTCGTTGTCAGCGGAGGCCTCCTGAGGCTCCCAAGCTGGTTTTATGTATTTATTTGCAATGTGAAGGGAAGCAGGCTTAAAATATAAGTACTTGTAAAAGGGCTGTAATACATCATATGCATATACCTGACTAGATACCTGCACCACGCGGAACTGTTCTAGAAACCCCAGAACTCAAACTGCTGTGTTAGGTTTCAAACACTGTCCGAGTCCCTGCGGTCAGGACAGGATCAGAACCTGTTTCACCCTGGTTCCCCTGTTTCTGCTTGCATTGCCCTCATCTGCCCCAGCTGTCACTAAGCCGGGGCCCCTCTGAGGGATCTTGAATGAAACCTCTACCATGGGGAGTCTGTCAGTGATGAGGGAGGTTTAATCATAGAAAAACCCAAACACGGCTTCTCACCTGGGACTCGGGAGCTTTCTTTCAGATGTTTCCACAAAACCCGCCCAGGTGGTGCAAGGGGGTGAGGGGCAGGGCCTCAGGCAGGTCCTCTCGGTTGAACAAAGCCGTAGAGAAGCATGGCTCCCCCGCGAGGCCAGAAGGCAAAGCTGCTGTCTGGCTGTGTCCACGGTGAAGGCCTAGAGCCTGGGACGGGAAGCTTTCTAAGCCTGTGCACTTGGCGGAAGAAAAAGCTATGTGGCCAGAGCAGAAAAATTAAGAAGAGCCTTTTCTGCAGTTTCCTTTCACCCTAGAAAGGGTTTTGTGCAGCACAGAGTCTGTGACTGGGACCTCTGGGGGCCCCTTTAACGGATGTGGGCACTCACACAGGGCCTGCTCTTTGGAGAAGACCACACATTGATTTCAGAACCACCTCTACCAGAAGGACTGTAATCCCTTTATACCCTCACGGGCTCCCTCATCAGCCTTCCCTTGCTTGGCCCATTGCATGAGGGACCTTGAGGTTTCCTTGGCAAGTGAAGAAGGGTGGACAGGATTCTCCCACTGCCCATGAGCTTGTCCACGTTTCGGAGGAGCAGCTGAGTATGGACACCTTGCTGTGGCCTCTCAGTCCTGGGGGAAAAGACATGAATCCTTGTTACTCTAAGGACATTTTCTGTAAGTCAAATCATGCAGTTGCTATGTCCTTCGGAAGTCCTGTGCTCAGAGGTTGCGTCCCACTGAATGTGTGGAGGCAGCGTGGGGGGCACGTGAGGCTGCGGTGCTGCTGACGGATCAAGGTCCTCACCTGCTCACGGAGCCACTCAGCACATCTTGTCCACGGTTTCCTATGTGCCCCTGTGCAGGGCGCTGTGCCCATAGGGTAAATAGAGTTATTCCTTTCCCTCATGAGCCTGAATTCTGGTGTGGAGGAGGCAGTATTGATGCTGAGGTGTTAACCTTCAGGGAAAAGCCACTTAACAGGAGGAGCAGGAAAAGAACGTTCCAGGCAAAGGAAAACAGCAATTGAAAAGGCCCTGGGGCAGGAGAGAACTGGGTGTGTTTGGGATTGCAAAAAGGCAAGGTGTCTAGGAAAAGGGGAACTTGGCAAGGAAAGAAGAGCAGGGTCCTAGGGGGAGGGAGGCGTGAGATGCTAGGGCCGGGCAGGCACCTGGGGTTTGTTCTGTGCAGGCTAGGAACCACTAAAAGGCCTCCAGCTGGAACAGACAGGCTCTGGCTGACACCTCCAGTGGGAACCTGCTCATGGGTGGGGATAGGTCACAGAGGAACCAGTGTGGAAGCCTGCAGGCTGACTGCAAAGGCAGACCCGTGGTGAGGGGCACTGGGCCCAGGGTGGGGGCAAGGCAGCAGGAACACAGACGAGCACTGAAGGGCGGGGGCACGCTTGCTGTCAGCAGGGTCCCTGCACGTTAGCGGAGTGGGTGCCCTGTGAGGATCTGATCTGAGGTGAACCACATTGGGAGTTTTAGGCTCAAATTTGATCTTTGCCCTTCTGCACTTTTGGGCTATAGGGGAGGAAAAATAATTTTCCTTCTACCCTTCTAGGTTCTTGGCTGAGATTCCCCCCACTGCACTCCTTCCCCCTTGTAGTAAAAAGACAGGTTACCATGAGAAAAAATTTAATGACATAGGTACCTACAGGGGCCCTACAAAGATACCTGAGGCTTATATACCATCCAGAGCCAAGGAAAGGCATGGGGGCCTGGAGCTTCAAAGGAGGGAGAGAATTCACAGGAAGGGAAGCTGTTTGTAGATCACGCCACCCTCCACGCAGGTATGTCTCAAGGCAGGAGTGACTTCTGGTAATAGCTCTCTTCCCGTCCAGGCCCCCTGTCTAAATTCTCTCAGGCACTTGGGGGGAGGGACAAAGCTGTTCCTGGGTCTGCTGGGCCTTGCCTGCCTGCAGCCCCACACAGCAGGGGGCATGTTTTTGGGTGACTTATCCTGCTACCCTTCAGGGAAATCTTTTAACCTCTCCCAGTACGGTTGGAGGCCATGGCAGATCTGCAGGTCCAGCCAGACACGGGGGTTACGGTGACGAGGGCATTTCCGGAGATGCCGGGGCCATACTGGCTTCACCGAGGCTCTCAGTGTTCACTGGCCAGGGCTTGGGTGCAGAGGAAAGCTTTGCCTTTTGTTTCCACCTCTGCCCTGCTGACCTCCTTCCCTGCGGGCCCCTCCTGCAGCAGGAAAGCAGGAACCTGCCCTGGCCCTTCCACCACTGAGTCGGAGGCAGCCTGTCCACACCTTGTCGATCCACATGCACGTTTGGCTGATGGACAAGAGGCTTGTGGGAACCAGGCTGCTGCTCCAGACTGTTTCGGGGAAAATCAAACAGCAGCTCAGGGGGTTGGGGGCCTTATTCGTCACAGAGAGCATTTGGGTATGTGGCTAATTTTGTGCTTTATTACGGATGCTAATTTGTGCTGGAAGCTGGTACAGTGCACGTTAGCAATTAGCTCTAGATATTGAAGTTGAGTTAAACATTCAGTATATCACTGAGCTCACAGTTTCTGCTCTTGGCCTGAACAATCTGGAGTGGAAAACTCAGGTGATGTTGGGGAGAAGAACACACTGCCATGCTGAGTTTCTTCCCGGGAACGCCAGACCATCTCTGCAGTCGCACTGTTCTCGTGCGGTATTACTGTGAGATAATTTCGTGCGGTAACACCCTGGGCTGTGCTAAGAGTATTGTTCCAATTGCTTATTAGCACAATCATAAAGGGCCCCATGTGGCTGCATTTCAGACAGTCTTCCTGTTTTGAGAAGAAAAGGAAGCTGGAATAAAAATGCATTTAGCATGTCCCACTCAGCTCAGACCTAAGCTTAATCATCGCTGATAACTTAAAACCATGGAGGATAAACAAACTTACGTTTGACCTTTGCAATGAAGAAAATCACCTATTTGCTCTGCTCGCATTGGTGCTGTGAGGAATTATGCAAGTGAATCCCTGATATATCAAGGAGAGAATAGACTCCTGAGTGGGCTATTTAATTTTCCTTTTTACAGCCACCTCTCTTGCTGGGCAGAAAGAAGAATAAAAGCAATTTCCTCTGTAAAGAACAGGAGATAGACCTTGACTTGTATATATTCTTCCTGAGAACCTGACTCCCAAGGCTGGGCATCCAAGAGCGCTTGGCCGGGAAGGGGCTGAGCCCCCGATAGGGCCAGTTACCAGGGCCCCAAACCTTCCAGAAAGGCTGGTTTGATAGCTTGTCTGAGTTCTCAGGCTCACTGCCCAGCCAAGGCTTCAGCCACGCCTCTGTGTCCCCTACTGGGCAGTTGGTGTTCTGTCGCGTTGCGGGGCAAGTGAAGGGCAGCGTCTCCTTCAGCACTTACTGAGCACCAACCGCTGCACAGGCCGCACTCTTTGAAATGCAGTGTTTCGCTCAGTCCTCACTGCAGCCTCCCTGAGGCCAGTGCTTCTCGGACCCCAAATCTCAGATGAGAAAAGCTGAAGGCATCCAGCAGCCAAGGAGAAGGGGCTCTCGAGTTAGACGGATTCCAAAGGTCAGTGTTCTAAGACAAGGGTTGACAGCCTTTCTCTTTGAAGGGCACTTAGTACGTATTTTTGGCTCTGTGAGCCTTAAGTTCTTTGTTGCAGCTCACCTCTGTTGTTGTGGAGGGAATGTGCCATGGACGACATGTGAATGTCGCAGCTCTGGCCATGTTCCACTGAGAATTTATTTTATTTTACTAAAAAGGCGGGTAGCCAGATTCAGCCAGTGGATCCCAGTTTGCCGACCCCTGTCCCTAAACGCTGGGTCCTTTTCCTCCCCCAGCTCCTGTGGTGGAGACCTCAGGCCTTGGAGTCCCGTAGAGCCAGGCTCTCGTCCAGTCTCTGCCACTCGCCCTCTGTGGTATGTTGGAGAAATCATTTAACCTCTGTGAGCTTGCTTTTCCTTATCTGTTAAATGGGCTAAAGAGAACCTAAGGGGGTGGTTGTGAAAATCAAGAACGTGGCCCTGAGACAGCTGTTGATTGAGGCCAGGCCCTTAGACGCTCTGCTGACTGCTCCTGAGACCAGAGAGAAAGCCTCGACCTGGGGGGGCCTGTCTGCAGCAGCTGAGCCACCTCGGACCAGGCAGGGAATGTTCTGGGTCTGTGGACCAGCTTTTAATCCCGGTTCTGTCTCCGAAAGAACAATTTGGCATCAGGGAATAAAAGTCAGAAGCTTAGGGGAACTCAGGCCCCTAAGATCCCATGGAACATGGGATCCGATATCAAAGCACAAAGAAGGGAAAGCAAGACATTTTTAAAAAGGTTTTTAGAGATGGTAAGAGACACAGAAAGCCCCTCACTGTTCTACACTTGTAAAGAGACCCCTGCCTGATTCCTAGTTCTAATCTACAGTGAAAAGCTGCAGGGGTCCAGTGAGGGTCTGGTGCCCTTGACTTGCTTCCTCTCTTCCCCGTAGCTTGGGGCAGGAAAACGCAAACCAGTGAGACACTTTAGGATGGGTTTCAGCAGCGTCTTTTTCTGTCAATCAGCTGCTGGTACTGGAAACATAAAGCTGTTGTGACATGACACAATTTCTGTTTTAGTATCTGTACTTCAGAAATGATCATCCTAGAGAACCACAGTCATCAGCTATTTACTCATGACTCCCTGGGGCACAGTCTAATTCTAGACCCCAGAATTAGGCTGAAATAATGGAAATGGTAGCCAAAGAATGTGAAGGGCCTGGCTCAGCACCCTGACAGGCTGGGTAAATGGAATTGGGACATTTTATTTTAACATTAGTGTTATGAGCATTTAACTGACTTACTGGGGCAAGTGAAGGATTTCATTCCTTCTCTCACTTGTTTACTAGTTTAACCGCCCCCCCCCCAAAGCATTTATTAGCTTGCATAACTGAAACGTCCAGGGGTTTAGTGGCTTCAGGTATAGCTGGATCCAGGAAGCACAAACCATGTCTTTAGAACTTAGTCTGTATGTGTGTGCCTTTCTCTCCCCCACCTCTTCCTCTTCCTGTATCTCTCACTCATTCATTCATGAAATAGATAGAAAAATCTACAAGGTCCCAGTGGCAATAGCATCTCACAACTGGTGTGTAGAGTTAGGTGAGGGTCATCAAAGAAGGCGCCCTGGAGGAGGAGCTGTCTGAGTTTGGGATTATAACCCTGGAGAAGAGGAGAGATCTAAAGCAGTGTTTTCCAACCTGTGTGCTTGGAACACTTACAGGAGAATCCCCTGGGCTTGGTTGCCATGCTGCAGTTCCCTGGGCCCCATCCCAGACCAACAGAATGAAATTCCCAGGAAAAGGCTCTGGGATCTGATTTCTTTAGCAAGTTCCATCCAGATCTTGTACACATCCCAGTTTTGAATGATCTTAGGTGCAGCAGCCTCTCATTCCACACAAACAATAATTCAAATCTGCACACTGAAGCTGGACAGGAAAATAAAAAATATGTAGGGCAGACACTTTAAAAAATTTCCAGAGCCCTAACTCTGGAAAGCTGTTGGGATCCCCCTCCTCCCCACCCGAGCTGAGGCAGATGCACACACGACCCTGATTACAGGTGAGTTGTGCTGCAGGCAGATAGCTTCCCTGGGGCCCCAAAAGAAGATGGCATTCTCTTTTTCATGCAGCAGTGTAAAATGCATGGGAATCTCCTGAAGAGCCCATCTCTAGCTAGCTTCTGCTCTGGATGACTTGGCTAGAAAAAGCCCCAGAGAATCTCATGAGCGTTCATGCATCATGGCAGTCTTGGAGAAGGAAGTAGCCCTTTGCAGTCAGTATCCCTGACCATTTGCTCTATCAGGTCCTCCTGTGGGCTCTGCAGTTTGCACAGAGAGGGTTGGGTTCCCCTTTCTTGCTCAGCCCTTACAGGCTGAGTGTCCTTGAAAAATTCATTAGCATCTCTGAGCCTTGGTTTTCTCAGAGGTGGGACCTATGTTGCAAGAGGGTGGGTGAGGATGAAGAGAAAGAATGCCTGGAGCATAATGTCTGGTGTCAAATGAGTGCTCGATGAATCTCAACTGCCATGATTTGATTGTTCTTTTTAGTACTCGATCAGTGATATGCAGAGAGGAGAATCAAGATTTTAACTATCAAGCTCCTGCATCTTCTGCAACCTAACATTGGGTCAATAAGAGCCTTGGGGAAAGGTTTGGCTTCTATTAGTTTCTCTGTTGGACTTAATGACCTAATTAATTATATATAATTATATATAATTATATAGAAATGGTAATGAATATTTTGTTTATGTCCATCAGGCAATCAACAGAGCTTGGTAGTTAAGACCAAGACCTCTGGTGCACAACTGATGTAGGTGTGAGCCTGGTTCCGTCACTTACTCTGTGATCCTGTGCAAGCTGAGGAACCTCTCCCACCTCAGTTTCCTAGCCTGTAAAATGGGAAGAATGGGATTCATCTCACCGGCTTTTTGTGATTAGCTGGTTGTTAGACAGAAAGTATGTGTCTTAAAGCACCACAGTTGCCACTCCCCCCCCCATTGTGTGCAAAGACCCTTGTCAGGAGGGGTGTCCGTATGCTCCCCATACTTTATGGAAGAGTTTTTGGTTTGCCATTTTTTAATTAAAAATGGATATGCAGTACATTTGCAAAGCTTGTTGCTACCTACACTATTTACAGCACCAAAAATGCACTCTACCAGGCAGAGAGGAGAAGCCCAGGTCAGAAGAGTGGGGAAGGGGATGTAGTGATTTTCTTAGGTTACTTAAGGACTGTTCTAGAGTCCTTGGAGCTGAGGATGGGGCTGCACTGTGAAGCCCTCCTTGCTGGTTGTAGGTCTCCTTTCCTCTCCCTCCCCTCTCTTCTCTGTTTTTCTCTTTCGATGGCTGTGGCTGTGGAGATACAGAGACTTGCTCCCTTGAAGTTGGACATTGCTTTTCTTCTATGGCATCTGCTAGTAAAACACCAGAGTGCCACTTGTTTCTTGCTGTTGATTCATTCTTGCAACAAAATACAGGAGAACAGAGGGAAGCACTATCAAAGGCCTTTCTGTTCAGAGGAGAACTCCGCAGTGATCGCTATTTCCTTCGCACCTTGCTTCTGCTTCTTTGGCAGTATAATCATTTTTCTCTCCTTGATTTCTGCCTGTTTCCCTGAGGCACCTGAACCTGAGATAGCTTTCTGCTTTTCTAGACGTGCCTGTTGCGTAGAAAGCAGCAGAGGCGCTTCATCACGGCCCTAGGGCAAGGACAGGGGGCACCAGGCCTTAGCCGGGTGCGGGGCCCCAGCTGGGAGGCAGAATACTGCCGGGAGGAGTTTTGGAGGACCCTGGAGAAAACTTTCACGGGCCATCAAATCCCAAGATGAGAAGTCAGTCCCTTGCACTTCTTTCTGATGCTAGTGTATTTTAACACCTAACACTCATGTCCCTTTATGATAAAATGAGGACGTGGGCCTCAGAAGCAGCACTTTCAGCAGCCAATAGTATAACTGAATAACTTATTCTCTTAATAACTTTGTATTCTTCCTCATGGTTAACTTCTGGTTATGGCCATTTGCTGCAGTCATTTGAAGTTTCCCTGAACAAATGTAAGTAACAATGAGGGTTGCTTAAAGAAAATATATTGAGTAAATAACATAAGTATGTAGATGAGGAAAACATGTTGAAGGTTGAGAAGGCTTCAAAGAACTGACATCTGGGAAGATTGCACTTGGTCGGATGACATGCTTTCCCTCTTTTGGGCTTATTTCCAAGGTGGAAGCACCTTCTCTTGAAGCTGGATGTGTAAGTTTGTGCGGTCTGCATGGATACACCAAGCCAAGCCCTCCAGTGGGCTACAGAGATGGCAGGGAAGTTTTAGCTTTAGTCTTTGGTTGTGAGTGAAAGGGGCCACCAGTCTCTTTCCCCAGAAGAGTCTGCACAGCAGACAGATGGCGCTTTGGAGTCCGGCCTACTTGAGTTTGCATCTCAGCCAGGAAAGTGTCCTGACAGAATCTGGATTCACACCCGGGTTGCAGTCTGAGCCCTGACCCTTACTAACTGGGCAAACTTAGGCAATGTGCACATCCCTGTACTGTAGCTCTCCTACCTGAGAAATGGGATAATAATAGAATTTACTCATAGGGTAGTTGTAGTTGTGAAGATTGGTTGAATTAGCAACATAGGATGTTTATATTAACACATTAATATATATTAACAATATAGTGTACCTGGAAAAAATGTCTAGAACATATTCACATGGTGAGTGCTCGATAAATGTTAGGTGCCATTATCGTCAGTGTGCCACCACCACTCCCCGGGACACAAACCTCCAAAGCTATCGGTATGTGGCTTTGTGCCTTACCTGTGAATGGCACGCGGCCCCAGTGGGGTTCCGAGTGCAGTGCCCACCCACAGACCGTGTACTGGTGTGGGAGGCAGATGCACATGCCAGTCATTCCAAACGGCACCTTTGCCTTGGGACAGAGTTCTCTGACCAGTCAAGCCAAACAAAGTCACCCCTTTGGAAGCGTGGAAGCATCCTTTTGAATAACCATATTCCACCTATAACATGGGTGAGCTCCTTTTCCTATGAGTGATAAAAAGGCTTCAGTAACTAAGTCCCATTTCAAACCCACGCGGCTTCCCTCGGCTGGAGTTAGCACCATCTTATTAAGTTGGTAGTGAGCTCTAGCTGCCCCACTTTCTCCCTGTTCAACCACTATCCACCTAAACTAGTCACTTAATAGCCCAGACGAAAAGTCTTCTGTAGTATTAAATAACTCTAAAAACCTACCGGAGATGCCTGAGTGGCCTGACTGGATTTAACTTGCAGTTCATTACCTCTGGACTAAGATATGTTAAACACAGGGCCTGAAAAACCAGCTGGATTCCACACTGAGAACAAACTCTGTTTACTCATAGGGGGAAAAATAGACTTCATTCCTTTAGGCCAGTGGTGTTCAAAGTACAGGCCCTGACTGGCCAGTCCCAGAACCCCTGGGGATGTGTCAGGCCCTGGCCCTGAGTCAGAAACCTGAGAGGTAGGGCCTTGCACTCAGTCTTAACAAGCCCTCCCAGTGACAGTGATGGGAACCACTGCTTTGGACTGTCTCTCCAGGTTATGGGCTTGTTTTAGTGGGCTTAATTTCTGGCAGAGAGAAAGAGAGAGGAGGGGCAGGAAAGAGAACAGAAAGGGGGGTAAGACCTGAGCAACCTATGTGGGAAGTCTGTTTACTAAAGTGTGATCCTGGGCCACAGTGAGGGGCTCATTTGGAATCTGGGAGTGTTATTCCAGACCCTTCCTGAGGGATGGTGTGGGATAGGGAGATGTTCGCCCCAGGCCAGGCTGGCTAGACAGAAGGCTCAGAGTGTCCAAAACGCTGCTCCACTGTCAACATGGGAGAGGACTGGGATGCATTTTGGGGTGAAGTAGAGCACAGGAAAGCCCTGACTGTGCTTAGGGGGCCTCCCCCAGGGTGGACACACAGAGGGCACCCAGTAACCGCTCATTGCCCTGACAGAGATTGCACCTTCCTGGCCTGCACTAAGTTCCCCAGCTCATTTTGCTCTGGACATAGCAGGTATATTTATTGGGCCTGGCCTGTAGGGAACACCAGGAGTTAGTCAGAGGGCATCCACCTGCATCCTGCCTTGGAGAAACAGCCCAGCTCAGGGGAACAAGCCCCAGGCTTTTTGTACACAGACAAGTGTTGTTATTATGTGTATCCTTAAGCAAGTCACAAATTCTGAGCCTCAGGTTCCCCAGTTACAGAGGAAGGCGATCATGACTTCTGGGCGCTTCTGTTCTAGCCCAGCACTTAGTACATAACCTTACCTGGCCACAATAGATGTTGAATTATTTATTAAATAAAAGAAAAAGGAAGGGAGGAAGGAAAGAAGGAAGACTGGTTGGTCTTTGTGAGGCTTGTAGGAAATAATGCTTTGAAAATACCTAGTATCATGCTAGGCACAGAGATACTCTGTAAATAGTATCTATCATGATGATGAAGAGGGAGGGGAGGGGCAGGACGAAAGGGTTCAGAAAAAAATCTGGAGCCTAGAATTGGGCCTATATTCTTGCCAAAACTAGCTCTGCATTTCCAGTTCCTGTTCCTTCCACAACACGCAGTTCCTCTCCTTTCCAGCTCTTCCTCGGGGGCTGCCTCCCCGCGGGCTGCCAAGCCCAGAGCCTTGGAGTTCCACGCATAGTTGGAGGTCAAGATGTTTTCAGAACTGAAATGAACTGCAAGCGTCTAGCCGTGCTTGAGGGCTGGTGCTAGTGGTGGGTCTAGAGGTATTGACACATTTTCAATCCTTAATTACATGCTCATTATCTTACATTGTTTCCTTTCTAGGACAGGTACTCATTGACCTTTCTGTTAACACATTTGCTACACAGTCATAGTAAGTGTTCTTAGTAACACCTTTCCCCTCTGTCAGCAAGTTACAGAGATGCCATTAGCTGCTTTTGCTTACATGACTGGAGGAATGCTCTTGCCTGGAGAGTGTTTAGATATTCCCTGCCTTCCCCTGACTATTCCTCCTCCTTTACCTTTGAACATCAGTACAAAAGACTAACCTACCTACTCAGCAGACAGTTGAGGAGAGGAGTGGCCAAGGGTATTTTTTAAATTTCCTGACAGTCCTTGGTTACCGATTCTTCTCCAAAGAGCATCATAGGCTTTGGGAATCAGACCTGAGTTGATCCCTAATCACAACGTATTACCAGCTTTGTGACCTTGAGCAAGTTGCCTAACCTTTCTGAGCCTAAATTTCCATACATATTGCATAGGGATCTTGGGTGGATTAAATGAAATAACATTTACAAATACATCTACAATAGCCATGCAGCAAAAGTTCATTCCCTTCTTCCATCAGCATGTCGGGCACAGAGCATTGGTAGAAGCAGGTACATGCCCAGACCTCAGTTTCAAGCTGGGATACAGAGAAGCATGGATGGGAGAGGCGTCTGTTCTGCGAGACTCATGGCTTCTTCTCACCTAGGGAAAGAACTGATCTGAGATGTATTATTCTATAACTTTGCATCGGCTGTGCTGAACACAGTCATGGAAAGGTCCTTTTGAGCTCTTTGCCAAAAATAGAATATCATTCCCTTGTGCCATTTGGATTTTGATCGCAGATGGAACAATAAACATGAGGAATGGGCCTAGAGTTTGAAAAAGTGAGTTCACAAAGAGAAACGTATTTCTTGGGAATGTTGTCATAGAGAGTGATGCTGTGCTGTTTTGTCCAAGAAGCACCACAGTGGAGTGGACCCCACCACACACTCCTACAGCTATGCATCGTTTGCTGTGAAACCAGCAACTGTTCACTCTTGAGCAGAATAGAAACAGCCTAGTGGGTATTTGTGCCCAGGAAGAAATCAGAGAAAAAGAAAGCTATTGCCAGCGACATTGTTGTGATTTAAGCATTACTCTCCACTGTCTTTTGAATTTTCTCAATGCAGACCAGCCCCACTTCAGCACATGGAGTCATAGTCGGTTTTTCCCATTTTGGTGTCAATAGGCTTTGTCAGTTCCTGGAACACCTCTTAAAAGGCACTGCAAACAGTCCTTGTTGGGTTATCATGCCTTCCAGCAAAGGCTGGGCTCTCGGGGCTGGTATAGAAGTAGAGCTTCAGGCTGGCCTTCTGCGCCCGGGTCCTCCACAGCCTCCTCACCATGGCTGAGTTACAGGAGGGCACTGGACTGAGGCACTCCATGGGAGGACAGGCAGAGATGAGGCTCCACTAGGGCTGTCACTGCACAGACGGAATGGAAGCACAGCTCCAGGTAGGTTCGCACCACGGCCCAGCCCAGCTATTCCATCAGCGGTTACTCACTGCTTTGACTGAAAGTCAACGAGTGAAATGTGGCATGAGCCCCAAAGGCAGAGCCCAGGTCTTTGGTGTTATGTGCTATTAAAGCTGAGATGGAATCAGTGTTGGACTTACTGGAGATAAGAAAAATTGGTATGTCTAGGGCTCCTCTCTGACTTACACATCAGCAACACCTGGGCCGGGGGAAGTGATCAGTCCTCGTCATCTTCTCTCATGGGCATCTTACCCTCCGAACGCCGTGAACAGTGCTGTTGACTCAGCTGAGAAACAAGCACCCTGGACTAGGCCTAGGAACCAGAGCGCTTCCCAGTGTCTGGAGGCATCGCCCACCACTGTCAAGAATAGGCCTTTGGCAAAGACATGCGATTCGAAACAAGATGCGATTCAATCATACACAGCCTGTTGGCTTATACTGGATCAGAAAGGATCGCAGGCCAAATGTTCTAAGTAGCGGGTTGGATGGTGGCCCTCCAAAGATATGTCCACGTCAAATCCCTGGAACCCGTAAATGTTATCTTATTTTGAAAAAGGACCTTTGCAGACATAATTAAGTTAAGGATATTAAGATCTCGAGGACATCATTCTCTATTATCCAAGTGGGCCCTGAATCCAATGCCAGGTGTCACTGTGAGAGACAGAAAGGAGGGGGAATGTGAAGGTGGAGCAGAGGTTGGAATGAGGGAGCGCCACTAGGGCCAGAGAGACTCTCCTGGAGCCGTCAGAGGCAGCCTTGCTGGACTGGGACCTTCTGGCCTCCAGAACTCCAGAAACAGTTTTGCTGTTTTAAGCCATGCATTTCCTAGTAATTTGTTACAGCATCACAGGAGCAAACTCACCAGGTGACGGTGTTGCATCAGGAAGTGGCCCGTAAGCCCAAAACAGATGCTCAAGGAGGCGTTTTGTACAAAAGAAAAATCCTGCTTTGGGTTCTTTGTAGCAGCGCTATTGTTTTATTTTTCCTTATAAACTCTAATCCCCCCTTTTGTAATACAGCAGAGGAAAGAAAGAGCCTGCTTCTGTTCTTCCTTAAAGAAACTGACTAAATGGGCAAGGAGCGTGCACCCTAAAGCAAGACAGAGGTTTTCCATCCCCTTTCTTAACATTCCTATCACTGACAAAGCTTTGTCCAAGGGGTCTGAGCACCTCATTACATGTGTTTTAGTTTCCTGGAGCTAATTTTGCCATCTTGAGTTCTTTTAGCTCTGCCTCTCGGCACCCAAAGGTAGGAGGAGAATATAACCAAGGAAAGGTTGTACATGTCATGTTCTGTTATCTTACCTACCAAAATGGGAACTCTTAAATCATGTCACAGCCTTAGCACCCCTTTGGTTTACAGGATGCATGGTGGTTCTGAGAGATTGACTTCCTCAGCAGTGCCTTTCAGAAGCCCCCAAATACCAGTTTTTAAGTTAGCCAACACACAAGATAAATACTTTAACTACCATTTTATTTCCATTTGGGCCAAGGGACGGTTTAGAAAAAGGTTCTATTATAAGTACCTAGCCAAGGAAGTGTGGGAGGGCTGTTGACGCCGTTGTTTTAAAGTTAGCCTGTCAGTCACGGTGATTGAAACATAACTCCACTGGCTTCCACGAGGGTGATAAAATACTTTGCAAAAGGTTGCAGAATTGGGGGATGTAATAAAGTCTGCTTAACTTCATTTCCAGTGCCACAGAGTCCTGGAACATGAGGCCCATTTCCTTATGCCTTGGGCTTTGTTCGAGTTCGGTGGATGCCTGGAAATGGCAGAACATAAAAACAGACATCTTGTTACAAGCAATAGCATTTTTTTGTGTTTCATGGCAATGAACAAAATGTGAGTTTGCCTACTGCCAATCAGTTGGATTTCCAGACCCATTTTACAAGGAGCCACAGAGATAATGAGCGGATTCTGTGAAACAGGTGGGCTCCGATACTACTGATGTCTGTGCTCCCCGGACCCCACATCTTCCGTGGCTTCTGTCTACAGCTCATGCCCCAGAGGTCAGCTACATGGTCGCTTAGGAATCTATTTTGTGGACACAAGGATTACCTGCAAATGAAGCCAATTCAGACCTTTCGTAATTAGGTAAGAATAGGTTCTCGAAATAGACATTATCAGAATTTCCCAGTGAGCTTTTTGAGAGTACATTTTTCAAGTCTGTCCCCACTTTCTGACTTAGCAGGTCTAGAGGGAGGCCCAAGAACCTGTGCTTTTAAACAAGATCTCCATAGGAGAGCAGCCAGCCCCGGGAGCTGGGGAATTACTGAGCTAGTGTGCAGCAGGCGGAACGACCTTTGTTTGAAGGCCGAGTTACCCTAAGGATTGGACCCGGCCTAAAAGAGGGACGTCCTACCTAACGTAGGAAAGGGGGTGGAGATCTGGAAATCTTATTTGGAAAGAAACTTCCTAGGTCATCGAACTACATTTCATAGTTCTGACCCTCTCTCTCTCCCCCAAAGGAAAGACTGTTCGAGCCTTGGCTTCTGGGCCTTAACTACTGTTGTCAGTGAAACAGGAGAGGTCAGGAGCTGGACTAGCTGGGGCTCCTAGCTTGGAGGACATTGGAAAGGGCAGACAGTTACAGGCCAGAGAAAGTTAAATAGGAGGGGCAGAAAGATGAGTATTTTAGGGGCTAGATTCCTTACAGTCTGGGGAGGAGTGGAGGACGGCACCAGGACATGCTGATACCACATGTGTCCATGTGCTGTTTGGAGGGGTCCGGGGCAGCCTTGCTGAGAAGCACAGAGGGACTTGCCCTCCAGTGTTTTCGAGACACTTCAGGGGAGCTGTACCTGGCTCCTCACGTATGCTTTGCTCTGTGCAGCTTTGAGTGCATCCATCACAGCAGACCCGGACCTCGGAGGCCAAGGGGCAAAGACCCGGCTTCCTGCTGGTTCCGGTGTGCGGTCCAAGGCTCAAGGCTATCCCCAGTGTGGGCCATTCAGCCCGGCCTGGCTGAGGACCCACGGGCAGGTACACACTTCAGCCTCTGGTACATGGAGAGCGTTTTTAGTGAGTCTATCACTGCAGTTTTCTACAAGGTTATGACAAGGTCAGATAGCAAAGGGCAGGCAGAGCATCCCCCTGGAATTACATCTGGTCCCTTTTGGGATCCAGGACACAGAAGCTGAATCACGTCTGCTGCAGCCTTCCCATCCGAGCTCAGCCCCACTCCCCTGGCCCCCGGGTCCACTGTAAGTGAGCGGTGGGAAGTAGGGTGTGTGCACCAGTCGGTGTGCCCCCAGGGAGAAGGGGCCTGTGTCATCCCTGTGTGACACGGGCTCATCCCCTACTGTGCACAGCACCATCCGTCTTATCCGGACACACAAGTCATCTCCCCGTCATTCATCATTGCCCTGTCCTTGAACAATCATTGACTTGAGTCAGAGGCACCTGTGCAGGCTTGAAAATGGATGTGCCCTTTCTTTTCCTCCGCCTCACTTGTCTAGGGCAGATTTATGTCTTGGGAGAAGTTTCCCTCGGTTTTATTTTTGGTCTTTCGAATGTTGTGGCCCCATGTTATTTCCCATGCCTGCCCTTGTCGACACCAGCCCTGCAATTTCTCAGTCTCTGTGGAGGCGGCGCTCCATACCGGAGCAAGGTTTTTGTCAGTCTGCTTATGATGTTTCTGCAACCCATCCCTCACACGGCCCTGGCAGCCAGACTGCCTCTCTTCCTAAGACTCCGCCTTCAGCAGCTTCTTTTCTCCAGCTAGCCTGGAACTCATGGTAAGTAGTTTGCTTTTCACCCCAGAGAGCGCAGGTGAACGCGTGGGGCTGGGTAGATCCGGGCGTGGGGTCCTCATCACTGACTTGCGGTGTGTCGCTAGGTGTGTGAGACCCGCGTGGAGGGGACCGAGTGGGGGACCGGCCCCACAGCACGCAGAGCAGGCCCAGCACATTGTAAGCGCCCCCTGGTGCCAGCCTGTTACTGCCATCAGCGTCGTCCACTCTACATATTGCGCACCAGTCAGGGATCGCCGGGCAACAGGTGCCCGAGTGTCCCGGCAGGGGAGTCAGTGCTTAGCTGCCCGGGTCAGACTCAGACTCAGTACGGGAGAGGCTGCATCGGGGCGACGGACTCGTCTTCCCGGCTTCTGGCTGGATTTTATATGCTGTGTGTCTTTCATGTCTCTCGTTTCCTTCAAGGCTGTTTTCAATGTTACGTGGGTATATCAACAAATGTGTTCATTGACGTATGAATGAGGAAGGCCCCAAGGAGGGTGAAAGCGGGGGCTGGTGAGATCCTCAAGGTGTTTCCAACCCATCTGGGGAAGCATTTTGCACAGGATGAGCAAGGCGGTAGATGATTGGGTGCCAGGTGAGCAGCCTGGGAAGCGTGGGCTTTGGAGTTCTGAGGTCGGACATCAGGAGACCAGAATGTCTGAAGTTGGACTGACCCCCAGGAACACATGCTTTTCCCGTATTTCTGTGCTCCTGGTAAACATAGCGGTGGATGAACTGAGACTATCCCCTTTCCCGGCAAGGCCATACTTGAGAAACAGCATCTAGTATTTGAAGCTCACAGGGCTCAGGGCAGAAGGGCAGCACCGTTGCCCTGGACAGAGATTCCTGGAGAGGGACGATTTGCATTTGGAAGGAAAATACAAGTGCCTGTTGGGGAAAGTTTGAATCTGTTTTGAGTAAGATTTGCTGTGTGTTTTGGACGGTAGTCTTCTCTCTCTCTCTCCTGAAACCTTCAGGGAGGTCTTGGGAGTCAATCTGCATTTTGTTGTCATGATTTCCATGGTCCAGTGAAAGCCCAGGGGCCAAAGGGGCCCCACTTGGGGTATGAGCTGGACCCTGGGGTATGCAGGTGTCATCAGGCTCCGTGAAGTCTTTCTACACAAAAAATGGGACAGAGGCCCCTGTTTTCAGCAGATGCAACCACCTTCTGCATGAATTCAAGGAAACATCTTTTTACTAAGTGTGTTAAGGAAGGAGGTTCCTACCTCACACTCCATTCCTCTTACACTCCCAGAGGCCCAGAGGAGGAAGCCGCTTCTACTGTGAAGCTAAGAATACAGGCCGTGTCCCCCTTCTCTGTAGGTGAACCTGGAAGGGAGCTGACTGTAATCAGGCTACCTTGATAAGAGTGTAAAAGAGCACTTGGGATGTCAGCTGAAATCAGCATGGCTATTAAGAAAGATAGAGTTTATTCAGAGTCTTACTGAGAACCATGGCCAGACAATTAGGTAGAGAGAGAGTCTGATTAGACTGTTCCACCAGCTTTTTGTCTAAGAACAGTTTATAGACCTTTTTACAACAGGGGATACATTAATCAACATGTCAAAGCAGTGCGTCACAGATGCATTTGGTTAGTCTTAGGAGAAGAGCAGACGATGCACATGTCGGTGCTGTGTGTGAGAGAAGGCCAGGCTTAGGAGTGCCACTCATTCTCCTAAAGGATTCTGTCAGCGACGTGAGAGCCAGGCTCCTGTCTGGCTTCGCCTTTTTGGAGCATTGCAGGCTGTGTCTCTCCTCGGCCATGAGCAGGGGGCTGCAGCAGTCTTGCTCACGCAGGCCGGGATGGCTGTAGGACGTCCTCACACCATAGCATGAGTTCTCCTGGCTGACCTTCAGGCCTCTACCACTTTCATAGCTTCCCCTGCCTGTGGGACCACCGTGAGGGGCAATAAAAATTTCATTCTATTGACCATAAACACTCAACACACCTTCCTTCTGTTTCTTGAAGTTAGCATTTCTCCACCTGGCTGCTCATGGGAATCACCCAGTGAGATCTAAAAAGTGCCATGCTTCCATGCCACCCCCAGACGCTCTGGTGTAACTGGGCTGGAGTGTGCCCGGGCCTCTGGGGGAACCACGGAGCTCCAAGCCTGTGCCCTTTATGACTTAGTTCCAAAGTGTGCTGCAGATGCCCTGAAGCAATTCAGATGTCTGTCTTGTGCACCCTTACCAGAGCAGCACGAACAGGTCAAGCGCTGTCCTTCAAAGGTAGTGCCCCTTGCCCGTGAGGATGAATAAAATGCCCTGTTTTTGCCCCCCGAATGGTTGTCACAGAATGATTTTAAAACCAAGTAACCACGCTCACCAACAAAACGGTGTTGAGAAAGTAACATAAAATTCCTGTGCAACAACTCACTGCTTTTAAAAGTAGCTCTTAGTTCCTGGCAGGTTAGAGAGAGGCACACAGCCTTGGAGACTCATTCTGCTCACACCAAAAACAAGACAGCAGTTTTCTAAGGGCAGGCACCTCTGACCTCTGCTTTTTCAGCTTTTTTAAATAAACCGGTCCCAGAAAGTGGCCCCCAAAAGGGGCTGGTGGCCGTCTCTTAGGGTAAGTGGGTGAGGCAGAGCTGGGGGAGCAGCGACGGGGCTCAGCTGCTCTGGCGAGTGCCTGTGAGGCAACACGGGCATCCGTCATCTGCCCCAGGACGGGGTACCCCAGGGCAGTGGCCAGACGCCCAGCGGAGTGAGGATGGACTCCGGAGAGCAGGGCAACTTCGCAGCAAGTTTTCCAACTCCAAACCATTTCTCTGTGTTGTGTCGCGCATGCTGATGAATAACACAGCTTCCTTCCGTGAGAAAGTGTTCGTGAGATAGGTTCCGGTTGAACAGGGGCTGTTTCCCAGTGCTCAGTGTTTGGGCCCCGAGGACTCGGCAGGCAGCCGCGGGCAGCATGTGGCCAGCCCCGCTCAGCGGGCCGAGCGGACTATTTGGCTGCAGAGACGGGGCTCATCTGCTGGCTTGCCTTTGGCAAATGGCCCCAGACGCGGCACTGTCACTTTTCTCTTCAAGGGGACACCTCAGACACTAAGGACAGCAAATGTACAGGAAGGATCACAGCCGTGTTTGTAGCCGTGAGTGCATCACCGCGGCCCCATGGGGCCTCTCACCGCCTCTGTCCCACCGTGTCCCAGCAAAGGACACCACACGGGCGCGGAGGCAGAGCAGAGCAAGGCCCCCTGGGAACCGAGGCTGCTCCTCGGGCAGTTTCCGCCTTGAAACCAGCAGCCGCTGTCTGCCACGCGGGCCCCATTTACACCCACTTCCTTGTATCTGCTGCTAGCAAAGCCTCACCCTAAAAGGCTTTCTTGTTCTGACGGAGCTTATGAAGAACAGGCTTTATTTGTCTCTAAATCTTCAGCTGATATTACTTTTCCCCGAGACTCAGTAGAAATGAAAAAGGATTACTTTTTATTTACTTGTGCCTTTCATGAGAGAAACTAATTTTGAGGAAGAAAGTCCCTCCAATGTGAAATACTTCCCCTCCCCACAGGCTCTCCAAAGGGACGGGGGACAAGCTGAAAGGCAGACACCCTTTGTCATTTACCTGGTCTGACAGCTGCTTCGTAGTGTGCCGTTTTGAGGGTGACCTTCCTCCTCCGGCTGACTTCTCTGCCCTGGTTGGGTGCTGTTGTTAGAATGGAATTTCGGAGCCAAGTGTGGAGCAGGCTGCCTTTGGTAATGAAAGGCTCGGAGAGTTCGCTGAGTGTGTTATTTAATTAACGGCACTTGTGTCTGGAGTGTGTACAACGCTGTAGTTGGATAAAAGGTGTATTTGCTGAGGGATTATAGACAAATACCCCAGGATCGTCACATTGAGAATTTGTTGAGCTTCAGCACATTTAAAATACAGCCTAATGGGGTTATTATATATTTTCCTCTCTGTCATTTAAAAGGCGCTGACATTGATATAAGTCTGTTCTTTTTGCCTTGCATGGGAGTTTAGATTACAATCCCCCAAAATCCTTAGGCTAACAGATAAACATCTGTTGCCTGGAGCAGGGCCTTTCCTCAAAGACAAAAAGATGAAATGTTTAGTGCTGCATTTTGAGTATGAAATTGGTGGTCAAATACATTACAGTTACTTCATTTACTCACAACTTGGCTAATCCGAATTACGTTCAAGTTCTGCCTGAGAGCAAAAGATCAACAGTTGAAAACTGGCAAGAAAACACAGGTGAAGGCTGTCAAGAACAGGGAGTATTTCGCACCACCATGCTTTTCCTTAGGTTCTAGTGCTTAGAAGGAGATGCAGGCTGTGAAAAGGTAAAGATGAGCATATCCTGTACAGAGGCGTCAGCGGTCTGTATAGGGAAATCTCTATGGATCTATCTCTACACGTGTTCACATATTATGAGCGGCCCAGTTTTAAGCCTGTTTTCTCACTACGTGTGACTGGGCAAGTTATAGCCACTCTCTGGACCACAGTTTCATCTGTTGTAAAAGAATAGGCTGAATTATATGCCCCTTAAACTCCCTGTTGGCCCAAAGATGCTCCGAGTCTCTAGTATTTCTCAGTAGGGACATGGAACGGACTATCCTACTGATAGGAGAGAGAGCTGATTGATCATGTTTGGGACTTGAGGGTTATTTTTTCCAGGTAGGACCCCCAAAGATATGCAAAGCCATTTAAATGTGCCCTGCTAAAGGGCTCGAAGGCTCACTCAATATCGAAAGCCCAGCCATGTGGTCCAGGGACAAGGACTCAAGTCAGGGTCCTACCCCCCCACCACCTCCCCCAGTCATGGCAGACAGTGGAAACAAAAGGCTAAGTGGACTGTGCAGAGAGGCCCTGAGGCTGAGCTCAGCTGGTGCTTTTTCCTGGGTGGGAAGGGAAAGCCATCTGTCCAGAGCATCTAGCAGCCAGCTCCCGAGATAAGGATGCAGCCTTATGCATGGGAACCTTACTCAATCTCACTTCGGCCCTGTAAGGTAGACCTCATGAGCCCAGTTTCCAGCTGGGCAGTGGTCACACAGTCGGTGCAGGGTTGGAACCTGGCCAGCTTAGTTCTGGAGACCAGCGTCTTCCCAGCGGCAGCGTCCAGCATGGTGGCCTCTAGCCGCATGTGGCTAAGGAGCCCTAGGAAATGTGCCTGGTTAAACTGAGATGTGCTGAAAGTGTAAACTATCTACTAAGTTTCCAAGACTTGCTCTAAAAAAGGAAGGTAAAATAGCTCAATCATTCTCTATATTCATATAATATCTTTATATAATTTTTTATTTTAGGAAGATATGGAAATACTAAAATAATAATATTTGGATATATGGGTTTAAATATGACATATTATTAACATTAAGTTAATCTGGCTGCTAGGAAATTGAAAATGAGACGTGTGGCTCCCATCCCGGTCCCACTGGATAGCACTGCCCTAGGGCACTATCCTGGACCCCGGCCCTGGAGTCAGTGAGCACAGAGTGAAGCTGGCCTGTGGGGGAGGAGGCGGGATTTCATGAGCGTCTGGAGAGTTTAGTATTTAAGACCATGGGCTCTGGGTTTAAGGTAGGCCTGGGACTTATTTGCTGTGCAACGTTGTTCAAGTTACTTTGCTTATCTGTGTTTCTCTTCCATCATCTACAAAATGGAAAAATAATAGTATCTACCACATAGAGTTGTTATGAGGACTAAAGATGCACATGTCAGGCACTGAGCATAGTACCTCACCCAGAAAAAGGTCTAGACTCTGAAGAAATGTAAGTCATTGTCACTCATTTATTCACTCAGCAAGTGTTTTTGAGTACACACAGTATGCCAGGAGCTGTTCCAAGTGCTGGAGATCATGGCCGTGTCCTGGGATTCTTCCCTGGTAGTGGGGGAAATAGACAAACAAACAAATCTGTAATATGGGCACTAGAAAGAAAAATACGGCTGGTTTAAGGGCTAGAAGGGAACGCAGGCCTACTTAGATTTGACACCTGGGAGAGCCCTTTCTGAGGAGGTGACATTTAGGTCACATCTTTAATGGAGGGAAGGAGGGAGAGAATTTCAGGCAGAGGGGGGACAAGAAGTGCCAGGGCTGTGAGGTGGTGGAGGCATGTTGGATGTGGTCAGTGACAGCCAGGAAGCAGGATGGCTGGGAGAGTAAGCGTGGGCGAGTCCCAGAAGATGAGACTGGATTCTATCCTCCGTCCTTTACCGTGGCCTAGAGGACCTCAGGTGATTGGGCCCTGGCTGGCTTTCCAAGGGAAGCAGGGGCAGGATCTACTTCCCATTTAAAAGGACCATAACACATTTCCTATTTTAATGTGCTCATGCTTCTGTATGACCTTGGGAGAGTTGGAGGGTGTAGATGTGTATTTTAAGAGTCCCAGTCCACAGTTGATGTATGATCTTCTATATAAAGAAATTATATTTTTAACTGCAGTATCATTAGAGCTTATCCAAACAAGGGAAGTTGTTAGGTTTTACTGAAAAAAAAAACACTTTAAAACTTTTACACTACTTTTCACTTCCATCGAGTCTCATTTTTTAAAGGATTAAAGAAATTAAAATTAACCACACACATGATCTTCCACCTTAAAAGAAAAAATTTTGCCAATAGATAACAGATCCCAGAGAGGAGAGGAGTAATGCAAAACTTTAATAGTGTGTCAAAGATAAATGTGATTTACTACATCAGGCATATTCCTTGTTCCAAATGGATAACTCCAGAACTTGCAAGAGTCATGGCGCAGATTGGACAAGAGAGGGGCGGAATTCTAAGAGCAGCTGGGGCCCCGCAGGGCCAAGACTGGCCTTCTGCCTGTAGGAAGCTTCCCTTCCCTGTAGTTACGGCCCTGGCTTATTTCTAATTACAAAGTGATTCAAGCAATATCACAGACTTTCACTTCTTCAAAGCAATAGCACATTGTCTGGCTGCAGCTAAGAATGCCAATAGTTCTAAACTTTCTGTGGGCCCCATTGGAACAAGATGGGGAGCTTTAGCAGAGGAAAATTGCTGAGAACATCTAATTACATTCAAAGCCATTTTCGCCTGCCTTAAAGGAATGGAAATGATCCGCCAGTTTTTATAGACCTTCTTGACCTAAAGATATCGGCTGGCGGAAAGAGAATCCTCGATTGGGTTCTTTTAGTGCTTTAATTATTATGTGATCTATCATCTTACGCACTGACTTGCACACTTTGAAAAATCTTTTAAATGCGCATTAAAATTGACTGGCTCATCCTAGACTGTGAGGTGGCTCTTGGACAGCATGTAATTGTATGTGGGCATGAGGTGGGTGGGTAGCCACCACTGACACAAAGTCAACTACTTTACGGTAGGGTAAAGTAGTGAAATCAGTTTGGTTACAGGTGTGGCTGCCATTGTCCTGGCGACTTGTACAGAACCCAGCGGCAGCTTACTTGTCCCTGAATCAGTCTCACTGCTTCGGATCTGCCTTCAGCTCCGCTGGGGCAGGGCCGCACTTGACCTGCTGTGTCTCAGACAGTGTCTGGCTCAAAGTGGGGTCGCAACCAATAGTTGGTGATGGAATTCCACAACCTCAAGGTCAAAAGGGTCCCGCAGGAGGCAGTCTGCCCAGTTGTAGCCAGGACTCCTGACGGCAAATAAGGAAACCCATTTCAGATGCGCCACCAAATAAAAGTGCCTTACTGACCTTTTAGCCGTGAAGGATGAGTGGATGTAGGAATCCACCCCCTCTCTTTACCTTTTTTTCCTCCCTTCATGCTGGGGGCTTCTCCTGCATCTGCCTTCTCCAAATGATGAGCAGGATGCCTGCCAGCAACCTCCAGTCCCAGGCACCCCTTCCAGGCTTTCTCTGTGCCCATATAACCAGATGGCAGGGAAGAACTCTAATTGGCTGAACTGGGGTCACGTGCCCCCTATTGTGGCCTTTGGATGAGATCGGCAGTTCCAAATTCAACTGTCTGCTATGGCCCATCCTATTTTCTGCTTAAATCTCTCTACAATCTTCTAAATGTTCTGAAATTAAAGAATTAATTGCAGACTCTTGGTGAAAACCTCCTGTCGCTACAGGAAACCCTAACTGAAAGGTCTTGAATGGAGCCTTTGGGAGTCCTCACTGATCCCAGGAATGCAACAGCTAACGCATTCCGGTCCAATTACCATTAGCCGTGATTCACTCCTGTTCATCGAATGCCGTTTTAGCTCTCAGGAAAATATTCAGTCTTTAACTGTTGCCACGGAGGGAAGCAAGGGGCTGTGTTGTCCATTTAGCAGGGTTGTGACTGTGGACGAAGTGGCCTGTGTGAAGCCCCAGCACAGAAACTGGTGCATATACCTGCTCTTTCCCTGCAGTTGGCAAAGAAGTAGGAATAAGCTCTGTCTCACGCCCCAGCTTCAGGGTGCAACTCTTTTGTCTTCAGTTAGGTAGAGTTTAAACAAGGGAGGACTTTTCTAAACAGAGACCCACCAGTCTTAGTGTAAAGGTGGGTGCAGGCTTTGGGAGTCAGACTGCTTGGACTTGAACCCTGAGTCTCCCTATTTACCCTGAGAATGTTTGGGCAAATCCCATAGCGCCTGCAGCCTCAGTTTGCTTATCTGAAAATCGGGACACTACTAGAGGGTGCTTGGTATAATTTGTCCATAGCAAGCTCTCCGTAAGTGGTGTCATTAAGGAACATGAATGACAAATTATCTCTGTGGTGGTCCCTGTGACTGTGTTCCTGACATCAGGGTCTCGTTGACCAGGGCGGCCTCTCAGGAGGACGGCCAAGAGGAGAATCAGCTCGCCCAGGCAGTAGCAGGTATCTGTAAAGGTGATATGCTGTGATTACTCTCTTCCTCTTTAATCCTATTATGGACAGATGGAATATCCAGCCAGCAAACAGACCATACATGAAAGTCAATCTCATCCTTCCTTTTTTGTTCTTAAGGTAAAACCTTTCTTTTATCTGATTTATTTTTAGTTCTTTTTATGGTGAAATATAACACATACAGAAAAGTGCTGAAGAAATATATACAGCTTATAGAATTAAATAAAGCAAGGAACCATCTTGCCACCACCATGGCAAGGGTGGAACATTGCCACCCCGTCCACCCCCCCACACTCCCCTGCCAACCACGCCCTCTTCTCACTTGCCCTGCAGAGGCAGCCACAGGGCTGGGTTTATGGGGACGGCTTCCTGGCTTCCCCTTATAATTTTACCCTCTGAAAGAATGCATCTCTAAATGCTCTTAGTTTTGCCTGTTTTAGAGCTTTACGTGAATACAATCACACAGTATGTTTTCTTCTGTGTTTCTGCTGTTCCACCTTCTTGCAAACACTTGATATTGTCAGTCTTCTAAAGTTTTGATTATTGTGGTGGGTATATAATGGTATTTCATTGTGTTTTAAATTTACATTTCCCTGATGACTAAAGGGTATTAGCCATTTCAATACCTATTTTTTATGAAGTGCCTGTTCAGATCCTTTTGTATTTTCTATGGGGCTGTTGATCTTTTCTTAATGATTCGTAAGGTTTTTTTTTTCTTTTAACAAAATTTACCTTCTGGATATTGGTCCTTTGTTGGCAATATATGTGGCAAATACCTTCTCCTACTCTATGTCTTGCTTTTTTTTCTCTTACTGGTGTTTTTTGATGAACAGGATTGCTTAATTTGAATGTAATCCAATTTATTAATCTTTCTTTATGGTAATGTTTTTTGTGTCCTATGTAAAAGTCTTTCCCCATAGCAAGATCATGAAGATATTTTCCTCCATTATCTTTCTAAGTACTTTATTGTTTTGAATTACATTTTTAATTATAATCTACTTAGAATTGACTTGCATATGGTGTGAGGCAGGCTATAGTTTCATTAGTTTTCTACCTGGATAGTCAGTATTCCCAGAACCACTTGTTACATGGGTCTTTCTTTCCCCACAGGTCTGTGATGTCATTTTTATTATAAATCAGGTGTTCATATATGCCTGGATCTGTTTCTGGCTTTCTCTTCTGTTCCAGCAGTCCATTCATTTATCCTTGCACCAATAGCAGGTTTTTTTTAAACTTGTATAGCCTTGTAATTAGTCGATACCCTGTAGAATAAACTGTCCTATGATTCTAACTTGTTCTTTTAATAGTCCCTGGCTATATTTCCTTCAGCATGAGACTCAACCTGTCAATTTTCACTACAAAATGAAACAAAAATGCCTATGGGAATTTTGATGTGAGTTACATTGACTTATAGGTCAATTTGAGAAGAATTGGGTCTTTATGCAATTGAGTCACTCATATCTCCATTTATTTAATTCTTCTTTAATGCCTCTTAAGAATTTTCTTATAGTTTTCTGTCTGGCTGTGACATAACTTTAATTACTCCTAGGCATTTGATTTCTGATGCTAATACAAGTATCCCAGCTTTTTGAAAGCGGGCATTACACCACTTTGCTTTTACGGAGATCTGCAATAGTACCTGCTTTCACTAACCGAAATTAATCAGGAGAGGATCTTTGTTTTTATGAAAAAAGGCAAAAAGCAAAAATAAGCATTCAGCATTTGTTTGGAATGAGCCATTAGAGGCAGTGTGCATCCCAAGAAGCTGGAGGGGCCCCACCAAGCTCCTTCCCGGGAAATGATGCCCCCCATCCCAGCATGGAGAGGCCCTAGCCGTGAGCTGTATCCGTGAGCAGCATCTGGGTTTTAGCTGTGGTTATTTTGGGCATCTGCTAGCAAGACATGTCATAAGGTGTCAGAAAAGCCCGAGAGGTTATTTCTTGGGTCTGGGACTGCTCAAAACTTTTCCATACAAATTAATGATAGTTGCTTTTTCACTTTACACCATTTTGGCTCATGAAAGGTTTCATAGGAGCGCTCTGCTTTCAGATGGTAGGGGAAACTTTTATAAGCTACTTTTAAAGACTTTCACTTTTTAAATTGTGTGGCTGTCATGGACTGAATGTTTATGTCCTCCCAAAATGGATATGTTGAAGCCCTAACTCCCAATATGATAATAATAGGAGGTGGGGCCTTTGGGAGGAGTTAGGTTAGGCAAGGTCCTGAGGGCAGCTGCCGCCATGATGGGATTAGTATCTCACAAGAAGAGCAAGAGATGGACGCTTGCTCTCTGTCCTTCACGTGAGGGCACAGGGAGCAGGTGGCCACCTACAAGTCGGAGGAGGGCTCTCACCAGAACCTGACCTGCTGGCACCTATCTCAGACTTCCAGCCTCCATAGCTGTGAGAAATAAATTTCTGTTGCTTAAGGCAGCCACTTTATGGCATTTTGTTATGGTGGCTCAACCTAAGACAGTGGCTGATAGAAAATTTAAAACTTATATTCAGAGGGCTTGTTAAGTTTATTAATTTCAATTGTTTCTCAGTGGATTATTTTGTATTTTCTGCATATATTATATTGTCTGCAAATAGTGACAGTTTCAATCCTTCCTTTCTAATCCTCCTACCTTGTATTGTTCTGGCCTTTGCACTAGCTAGGACATGAGTACATTGTGAAATAACAGGGGAATAGTGAATATTCTTGTGTGTGTTTTAATTGAAGTATCATTGATATACGATCTTATATTGGTTTCAAATATACAATACAGTGGTTCAACAGTTACCCATATTATTAAATCCTCGCCCCTCTAGTGTGGTTACTATCTATCAATGTAGAAAGATGTTATAGTATTCTCCATGCTGTACTACCATCCCTGTGACCAAAGATTTTGTGACTGCAAATTATTGTGCCCCTTTATCCCCCTCACCCTCTCCATCCACCTACCCCAACCCCTCCCCCATGGTAACCACTAGTCACTTCTCAGTGTCTGAGTCTACTGCTATTTCATTCATTCTGTTTTGCTTTGTTTTCATATTCCACAAATAAGTGAAATCATATTGTACTTGTCTTTCTCCGCCTGGCTTATTTCACTTAGCATAATACACTCTACATCCATCCATGTTGTTGCAAATGGCAGGATTTCTTTTTTTATAGCTGAAAAATATTCCATTGTGTATATGTACCACATCTTCTTTATCCATTCATCTATTAATGGACACTTAGGTTGCTTCCATATCTTGGCTATTGTAAATAATGTGGTGATAAACATAGGGGTGCATATATCTTTTTTAATCAGGGATTTTCTTTTCTTCGGGTAAATTCCTAGAACTGGAATTACTGGATCGAATAGTATTTCTATTTTTAGTTTTTTGAGGAACCTCCATACTTCTTTCCACAGCAGTTGTACCAATTGACATTCCCACCAACAGTGGAGGACGGTTCCCTTTTCTCCACATCCTCATCAACACTTGTTATTTCTTGTCTTTTGGATGGTGGCCATTCTGACTTGTGTGAGGTGACAATTCATTGTGGTTTTGGTTTGCATTTCCCTGATAATTAGCAATGTGGAGCATCTTTTCAGGTGCCTGTTGGCCATCTGTATTTCTTATTTGGAGAAGTGTCTGTTCAGGTCCTCTGCCCATTTTTTAATCAGTCTGTTTGTTTTTTGGGTGTTGAGGCATATGAGTTCTTTACATATTTTGGATGTTAACCCCTTATCAGATGAGTCATTTATGAATATATTCTCCCATACTGTAGGATGTCTTTTTGTGCTGCTGATGGTGTCCTTTGCTGTACAGAAGCTTTTTAGTTTGATGGAGTCCCACTTGTTCATTTTTTATTTTGTTTCCCTCGCCCAAGGAGATGTATTCAGGAAAAGTTGCTCATGTTTATATTCAAGAGATTTTTGCCTATGTTTTTCTTCTATGAGTTTTATGGTTTCATGACTTACATTCAGTCTTTGATCTATTTTGAGTTTACTTTTGTATATGGAGTTAGACAATAATCCAGTTTCCTTCTCTTATATGTAGCTGTCCAGTTTTACCAATGCCAGTTATTAAAGAAGCTTCTTTTCCCCATTGTATATCCATGGCTCCTTTATTGTATATTAATTGGTCATATATATGTGGGTTTATATCTGAGCTCTCTATTCTGTCCCATTGATCTATGGGTCTGTTCTTGTGCCAGTGCCAAATTGTTTTGATTACTGTAGCTTTGTTGTAGAGCTTGAAGTCAGGGAGCATAATCCCCTCAGCTTGTGAATATTCTTATTAAAATTTCAGGTGAATGGGATTTAATGTTTCACCTTTAAGTATAAATTCCCTTCTAGTTCTAGTTTTCCTGAATCTTGAACATTTATGAAGTTGGATGTTGAATTTGATAACATTTTTTTCTGCAATGACTAATGTGATCCTATCATTTATTCTTTATTAGTCTGGTGAGAGACTGTCTAATGTGAAACATTCATTGATCATAATGTATTATCCTTTCATAGACTGTGTACACACATACACATACATGCACAAAATTAATCTACTTGTCTGCTGTTTTTTAGGAGTCTGCCATGTGTGTTTCTGGGTGCAATTAATTAGTCTGTAGATTTTCTTTAGGTTATGTTCTTGTCAAGTTCATGTACAAGTTGAAGAGTAGAAGAGTCCCTTTTCTCCTTTTTTCTCTTCTCTGGCAGAATTTGTTCCCTCAGTCATAACATTCTCATCAAGGATCTTACTCTTATTCAGATTCATGTTTCTTATGTGGTAGAATTTACCAGGAAAGCTGTCTGGGCCTGACCTTTTCTTTGTGAGGATGGTTTTAATTCTGGTTTGATTTCCTTAATAGTCACCAAATTATTCATATTTTCTTTGTTACTTTGTGCCAGTTGGGGTTCAGTGTATTTTTTTCTAGAAACTTATGAATGTTATCCCAATTTTCATACTTATTGGTCCAAAAATATTATGTTCTCTTTTTAATGATGGCAATATCCAGAATGATATTTGGTGTATTCTGTTTCAGGTTTTATTTCCTGCCAATGAATATGTGTATCGTAATTAATAGTAAATTACTCTCCAGACACACCTTTAGTTGCATCCACAAGTTTTAGTCGTCTTCATTCAGTTCAAAATTGTTTCTGATTTTCATTTGATTTCTTTCTCTGTACAATTCCTTTTGTGTGACTCTGCCAGTGATGAATTCTCTCAGTTTTTGTCAAAAAATGTGTTTATTTCATCTTCATTCTGTACAAATATGTTAATGGGTATGGAAATCTAGATTGGCAGGTATTTTCATTCAGCTCTTTAGAGCGTTCACGTCATGGTCTTCTCATTTTCTCTTTTTTTTTGTTGCCTTTGCCTAATTATTACTTCTTTAAAATTAAGCTCTTTTTTTCTCAGTACTAAATCTAACAACTCACTCTTTGCATTTGGTTTTCTGCAGTTTCATCATGATGTGACTAGTGTGGACGCTGCTTTGGCTTTGGTGTATTCCTGAATTTGGGGAATGTTGGCTTTCACCAGATTAGAAAAATTCTCAGCCATTGACTATAGCTTCCAGGAGAACTCCATTTAGGAACTGTGAATAAATTATTAGACTTTCTCATTACATTCTATGTTTTGGACCTCTCATGCTTTTTCCTACTTTCCTTTCATCTCTTTATGGTATATTCTGAATAGTGTCCTATGGCTCATCTTTAAGTTCAGTAATTCTCTTTCTGGCTGTGAAAAACGTGCTGCTGAGTTCACTCACTGGGTTATTGTATTTTTCAATTCTAGAATTTCTGTTTGGTTCTTTTTCATATCTCCATTATTTTTACAGATTCCAGCTCTCGGCTGAAAATTTTTAAATTCTTGTCTTTTCTATCCAGAAACAAAATAAACAGTTATTTTTATTGTTATGTCTGATAATCCCAATTTCAGATGCCCTTTAATTCTAATTTTATTTGTATTGACTTCTCTATGCATGGTGTCTGTGTGTGGTATGTGTCTACACACACTCATGTATTGGACATTCTAGTTGAAAAAATATTTCTAGAAATAATTTAAGATCTTGGATGGTATTATTTTCTTCCAGATATGACTTTTTCTTTGATTCTGCCTGGAACCTTAATGGGACTAGTTACTTGGGAACACCTTAATTTAGTTTGTGGGACTGAGATTGCCCAGATGATTTGAAATTGGGCTGAAGTTGTTACCAGGGTTGGCTCATTCTTTTTCTAAGGGTATCACTTTCCCAGATCTTTGCATTCCCACCCAGGTATGGAGATGTAGAAGGGGACTCTATCATTGGCAACCCAACTTTCATTGCTTTGGTTCCATCTACCTCTCCAAGGCTCAAAAGTGCCCTCAGGGGAAAAGCAACCCTAAATGCTAGACTAGGCTCTTTTCTCTGGACTTCTGGCATCTCTTGGATCTTGACTCTGTAACCTTTTACCACCTTGTTACTTTTAAAACATGCTCACTTATATTCTGTACAATTTTTCTAGTTGAGCACAGTGGGAAATTTGTTTTAAATTATTTGGTCTGTTGAGTAATAGAAACCAGAGTCACTCTTTTTCCTTTCTTTCTTGGTGATCTGGAAGCATACTACCCTACAGGTTTATTCTTTAATTACTTTTTAAACTAACTTCTCATAACTTGCATATTTCCATGTTATCATCTTTATAATAGAAATCACAGGGGAAATGATAAATCTACATATGGGCATAGCTAATGGACACTACAGTCTCCATTTTCACCATTCGTGATAAATTGGTAGTAGTAGGACATAGGAAATGTCTTGGATTCTCAGAATTTTAAACCAGAGGGAGCACAATTTAGAGCTGCTCTTGTTATTGTGTTTCCTATGTGTGGTTTTATGTTGTCCTTATAATAAGCCTAGGATATAATTAAAGTTCTTTACATCATAGTAATTCAGAAGGTGCAAATGGTGATGCATCCAGGCTGAGAGAGTTAGTGGCAATGTTGATGGGAAGCCACCTGAGATTATTTAAAGACATTTCCACTGAGAGTAAAAAACAACCCAGATGTCATTCTCAGGAGACTGAACACTGTCTTTTTATACTTTCATTTGGCAGTGGATATGCCTGGTACTTATGACAAGTGGTTGAAAGATAGGTTTCCTGCCTTTTTTGGTGGGGGAGAGCTGGGACATAATTTGTACAGACCCATAAATGTTCACCTTAACAGCTCTTTCTTTCAAAGCACATTCTAGGAAGTTCTGTGTAAAGCTCAAGATAAGCATTTGCTTTAGAGGAAGCATGACCTGCTACCTGACCTTTTTTCCTGATTCCAAATTATTTGCAAGGACTCTAGTGCTGGGTCCCCCCCACCTTTTTTTTTTTTTTTTTGCAGGGAAACAAAGTTTTCTCTGTGATAGGGCTGCATGGTGGTGACAATGAACTAAACGAGTCAGCTGAGAGCGTTCAGGTCTGGAGAGGGCAAGGAGAAGGCAGCAGGTGTTCGTCCCCTAAAAGAGTCGGGCACCAAAGAGTGAGGGTGTGTTTCCCCCCTACTACTCTCTTTCCCTGTCTTTGTATGGCTCTTTTCCTCTCCAAAAGACATATTCTGCCTCACTTCCTCTTGAAGGACAAAGTAAGGGGAAAGAGGAAGAAGCGAGGGCACATTAATAGAATTAGGCTAGGGTGTAATTTTACTGATACTGTTGGGACAAGCAGGTCCTCGTGGGCCACTTCAATTCTCTAAATGTTCTCTCCTTCAGCCCTACCAGCTCTTCTCTCTGTTTTTTTTGGACTAAGATACTCATGTTCTGTACTCCTCACCATTTACAGTAAGTTAAAGGTAGTAGAACATGCTGCAGTGTCTTCTGGCTCCTCAGAGAAGTAGTAACACCAGAGGGGCACAAGGAGAGCTGCTGGTGCTCGTGTGTCCTGAACTGACTGGCTGAGCACCTGCATGATAACTTGATTGATGCCCCGGAATGTACAATCTAATGGAGCACTTATGCTCTCAGTGGTAACTGACGGACATTTTAGGCATAGAATGGAGTGAATTGTTTAAATATTAGCTCTTCTGGAGTGATGGGTCAGAGAATATTAATGTCAGTTTTTATAGCCTTTCCGAATCTTAACCTCTATGACCACTAGGAGAACCTTTTCCCCACTCTCCTTCCTGGCACCGGCAAGTAAATGGGGAATGTGGAAGGAGGCCACAGAGAGAGAAGCAAGCAGAGAAAGAAAGAAAAACGTCTTTGGGTTTAGAAAGTTTTTGCTATACAAATGCAAACAGATTGGTGTGTGACATGATAGGCTCTGTGTCATTATACTCTTGCAAGATGCAATAAAGCTTGTCACCCTGAAAAATTATTTTCAGTTTTTCTGGAAAGGACTATGCGCTGAGGGTTTGTGTAGTTCCAAGATTCATCAGAGTTAAAATTAACTACGAGTCGCTGGTCATTCCTATCGCTAGGGGAACCAAGTATCAGGAGAAGAGTGCTGTAAAATCTGTAGCCATCAATGGCTTGTGGAAATCTTTTGTGTGAACTACTGGGTATGAGTTAGAGTAAGCTGGATCTTAGTAAAACATTAAAAAAATAAACTAAACATAAAACCCATTTTGGAGCCATGGGGTGGAATGCCTCAGAACGTCTATAAAGGGAGGTTTTTTAAAGTATGTCATTTAATGGGACAGTAGATTTGATTTTTTCTAAAGTCACTGTGATTCCATGGTTTATCATTCTCACATTAGACCATAGGAGCTTGATTTATATTTATTGCATCCAAATAATAGAGCCTGTAGTTCCTTGCCACTGAAATCTGGTTCTATAAATGGAATCTGCATAGAGCAGGAGGAGAGGCAGCACGATCCAGTAGAAACACAGGTTGGAGAAGAAGGAAAAAGCAAACTGAAATCTCTGGCTGTGTTTATGATGATGGGTCTTTTTTTTTTTTGGTAAAGAGCTTAGAACAGACTAAAGTAACATTAGCGTTCAACAAGGGGTCTTCTCCTGTACTTCCATGCTAAAGGACATATTCCCAATCAATTTGGTGATGGCCAAAAGCATACTGGCAAACATCTTCCTTGGTACTGACGATAGCCCCTGATGGAGATTACCTAGTGGGGTGTAGGGTCGAACTAGTCAAGGAGCTGCAGTTAAAACTCCCCTGAGAACATATGAGAGGCTACGATCTGCTCCCCGGGCCCTTCTCATCAGAGGCTGCTGTGCTAAGGGTAATCCCTCTCTGAGAAGGCCGAGAATTTTTCTAAGCTGGTTGGGTAGACTTCAAAAGGTGTAATTTAGTGACCAGAACACGTGCTTAGTAAGCAAGCCTGTACTTTCTTTGTCCACCTCAACTGTCCATGCTGATGCTCTAAGTATGGTGCAGTGGCTGAAATTATGGTGATTTTTGAAAAATGCCAGAGTCAAAATTCTGCCTTGACAGTGTATCTGTTAACTAGTAATAATGTTGCTTTGGGCTGACTCGGTTGCTTTGAAATTGCACAGCTCCTGTTATGAGTAAATGAGAGGCAGCCAATTATCTATAAAATAACAGCATGCACAGAGGAGAGGTTGATGAATTACAAATGAACTCTGCTGACACAAGAGGGTGTAGGACCCTGTTCTGACTTCCCAGTAGTTAGGGGTGATGTTTGCATATTTCACCAACAGCATACCCCACTCAATTCAAACAGGGTGGGAGTGGGGACAGGGAGGTGATAACAGCTTCCCCTCCTCGGACACATCACTGTTTTAAAAGTTAAGTAGGAGACTCAACATGGGTGTGTAGAGGCAGCAAATCCTGGTAGAGAATACCTAAACAAAGAGTGTGTTCCTGGAAGGATGCAAGGAGAGCTAAGGAACGCAGATCCACTGTCTTCTAATGTGACTTGACACACAGACTACAGGGGCCATCACAAAGCTCCTGTCCCAGAACGCAGAACAGTGCGTAGTGAGCCAGTGCCTAAATTCAGCGAAGCAGAAGGCAGATACTAAATTCCTGGAACCAAAGGATGGCCAGCTGCCTCAGGGATCTGTCGGGGGGGTGAGTGAGACAGCTGCAGCTTCATTCAGCAACCCTCAGACTGTTGGTTTTTCTATGCATGGTGAAGGCAGTGTCTCTTTTTCACTATTGCTTGAGAAACTGCAATTCAAAGTCACTTTCTGCCAGGCAAAGGACACAGAGAGCACATCTCCAACCCAAACACCCTGCCAGGTTCCAAGGGAAGATCAGGAGAATTCTTCCACAGAGCCAAGGTAATGTCGGTGCCCTGATGGCTTCAAGAGGCTCAGGAAACAGGTGATAGTTTTGGAATGTTTATCTCTGGTCCTGTGGTAGTCTTGTCATGCTGAGGATTAATCTGGGTTTACAAAAGGAGCTATACGACAGTGGTTTCCACTTACTGAAGGGGTTGATCGGCATTTCCACACCAAACTTTCCGCATAGAGCAGCTTGTTGCCTGTTACGGTCGCTTTTCCTATGTCGGGCATCTCTGCGTACAGGTTTACACATTCTTCTCTGGAATGTGTTTGTTTAAACCAAAGTGGTAAGGCCAAGGCCTGAGCGTTGGTCTCCCAGGAGGACTAATTTCAAATAGATGCACTCCGCAGAGGGCCAGTGTGCCTGTGGCAGGCAGTGGGGTGGGATGCCGGGCTTCCTGCCGTGGCCTCTTATCCCTAGGGAAGCGGACTCGGGTCCCTCCCAGTGCCTGGTGAGAGGCATGGGGAGCACGGGCTTAGGGAGGTGAGGCAGCCAGCTTGCTCTCGGTTTGAATTCTGATCTCCATTGCTGTTTGCCAGAGATGGAAATCATTTGCCTGTTTCATATCACTTAGGTGTTCTACCCTGAATCTTGCTGTAAGTTACTCTTAGTCCTTTTGAAAAGGTCAAATGGAGAGTCTCAGTTTGGTGCTGGAGTTAAATGCTGCTCTAATGGTAGCCGCCTCTCTTTATGACAAAGAGGAATGAACCTCAGTCCTGACGGCTACTGTCAAGCAACTATATGGAGTTGGAATTCGTCAGCATTGTTTTTCTTTCAGACTTAGTTTTATGCTTGCCTTCTAATTATGAATAATATTCATTTTTCATTGAGACTCGGATATGAAATTTAAGATAAATAATATATAATACCCTGGTGGTGCACAAAGGTGGGAATTATTAATGCATTTTGGGAAGCACTGTATTCACCAGGGTCGTTATTCGGGCACGTGGTCAGGCGGCGGGGAAGACAGGGCAGGCAGCACAGGCAGGAATCCGCAGTTTGGAACACCTTGCAAGCAGAGCAAAATCAGCTAGCGCACGCCCAGGCCCATTTTGGTTCCTGCTGCCTAGCTGCCAAGGGGCCACGGGGGCAGGAGCTGCAGCAGGTGGCAGTCCAGCAGGGAAGGAAGAGGAAGTCCTCACAATGGAACCAGGGAGATCAGCAGACCCGGTAAAAAGACTAAAGAGAATGGCTTTTGGTGTTGGGACTGCCTGGGTTGGATTGAGATCTGAGCGCCATCATTTATTAACTCTTCACCTTGGACCAACACTTAACACCCTGGAGTGTTGATTTTCTCGTCATCTGCAAGGTGGGCTAATAATAGAACCTACTATTGTATCTCTAAAATATGGTGTATGCATGCATGGAAGTGTTTGCATCTGAATGTTGCTACTTCCATGGAAAAGACAAAAAAAGAAAAAGAAAATCGGGCTCATAGCAGCTATGACGTGTACAAATTTCCTCCTACTTCTAATTTGCTGTTTTGCTGAATGAAGAAAAAAAATCTGTTTGTCATGTTTGAGACACATTTGCTCTAGGATGGTGTATTTAAAAACTTAAAAAAAAAACTCATGAGTTCTCGGTAATGCTGGCCATCATTATCAATTCCAGGGCCGAGCCATCTTGGCTGTGCCTCTGTGCAGGTTGTGAAGTGTATCATCTTGCAGAGTGTGTGTGATCAATCTTTAAACTGGCTCTGCCTAAGCCTGGCTTGCTGCTGAGGCTATAATCGGGAAAGCTTAAATTTCAGATAAATGATGGATAACTTTTTTAAGTCTAAGTATGTCCAAACATTGCAAGAAAGCTCTATTTATTAACACATTTCAGAAGGGTCATGAACCCCTGACATTGTGTAAACATTTGGTGTGTAGATGGATTTTGAAGAGGGAGGAGAGTGGTTATCAAAGACCTAGGTTTCTTGGAAAGAACGTTTCCTCTCCCTTTGTCTCTAAAGAGAAATATGCATTATACTATGTCATGGAATGGAGAGGATGACGCTCTGTGACGTCTCAGGCCCCTACGTTAAGTGCCTCACCACCAAGTTGCTAAATGGCAACTGGCATTACCCGCCTGTCTCATTTCCCACACTGACAGTGGGGAAACCTGAGGTGATATGTGTGGTCTGTAACCAAAGCCCTTTAAAGAGAAAGATTCTTATTAGTTAATTTAAAAACCCACAGGCACTGTGGTAATAATTTGTATAATAAGTTTTGGGATGAGTATCTTTTTGTCAGGACTTACAAGGCCAGTTGACTTGCTTGGAAGACAGAAGATGTTAGGTCTCAAGGCAAGATGGAAGCAAAAACTGACAAAGCCAAGCACACAGGAAACTTGGGTAGTAAGCTCAAATCCTCTTAAAGTGTCTAGAAAATGCATTCTAAGTCAGAGTCCTGCCACTCAGCAAGCTTCAGGAAAAGCCTAGTGCTTTCTTATCACTACCTGAGAGCACCCATTACCTAAGATACCCAGAAAGGAAAACAAACAAGCAAAAAATCGGCCTAGGAAGTTGAGTCTGAAGAACAGTGACCCTACTGAATGGGACATTCCAGAATGACACCCTGGCTTTCAGAAGTGGACTAGACAGAGCTATGCTGTCATGCCCATAGGCCTATGTTCTTAGGTAAACTAGCTTGATCCTAAAAAAAAAAAAAAGGATTGAGAAGGTGAACAGTGGAAAAGGTTAAAAATAAAATGTCAAAGACAGCTTCTGCTAGTGCTACACTGTATCCCTCCAGGCAACTGAATGCACAGCTGACAAACCAATGACATGGGAGCATGAAACCAGCTTCTAGAACGCGGGGGCCTGAGTACAGCAGCGTATACTACCCCTAATGGAGGGAGAGGTAGTTGATACTGGGTCTCAAAGCAATTAGAATACTTTATAAAGAGGAGGCTGGGAAGAGAAAGGCCAAGAAGTGCACATATATTTTAAACTAACTAAAAAAAGACGTCTTTCAAAGTGAAAGCAGAATACAATAAATGTATTTTCTATCTAAAAAAATCACTAAGTGGTTGACACACTCTTATATAGTTCAGTTGCTAGCAGTATTTTTCACTAATTATGTTTTTAATTTGTATCTGACCTACTTTAGCAGCTTTTAATGTAAACACATTTACAGATTGCCATAATTCTGAAAAACAAACTCTTTAGAGAGGAAGCCCTTTATCTGGGGTCCATAATCCCTAAGGAGGTGTATCAACAGGGATGCCAGATAAAGTACAGGATACCTGGTTAAATTTGAATTTCAGATAAACAGTGGGTAACTGCTATAGTCTAGGCATACCCCAACATTTCATGGCAACACAATTTATTAATGAATTTTGCAAGTTCCATGAGCCCCTTGACAGTGTATAAAAACTTGGTGTGTATGTACATTGTGAAAAGATTTGCTTTAGGTTTCTGCAAGAGTTTTTAAATCTGTGATCTCCCAACATGAAGGCAAAGAGATAATTCTGCCATGCCTGACCTTTCCCTGTAGCCTGAGCTTCCTAGAAGCCAAAGCTGAGGGAAACGCAAAGGGCCATTTATGGAGTATCAGCTCGGGAGAAGAGGCAGCCTGGGTGCCGCTTGGTCTGGTTGGGAGGTAGGGAGCGCTAGGTCACAGCGCCTTGCAGCCTAACATTGCAGCCTCAAAGGGTTTTGACTTTTCGATGGTCAAGCTTGCATTACAAACTCTTGGGCTGCTTCATGGAGATGAGTTTGGAGAGGGTCAGGCAGGGAGGAAAGGACAGTGGACAGATAGGACAGTTCTGGAGAATGTGGCCTGGAGACAGGAAGATGAGACCCAGAGGCTGGAGTAGGCGCTTCAACGGTCAGGGCATTCTCTACTCCGTGTTTTGAGGCGGCCGCCCTAGTTAGTGCGGCTGCTTTTCAGTGTCTCCATCCTGGGCAGGGAGCCCCTCTGCTGAGGCCCCCCTGGGTGCTGAGGGAGGAGGAAGTGTAGCGTCTGTACCTGCATCACTGAAAGTAGGCCCGGAGCGCGGCCGCTTCCGCCGCCATTTCCTCCTCCGACCTCCACACGGGCGGACAGTCCTCCTCCTCTTTGTCGTGCTTCTGGAGCTTGGGAGGAAACAGATGGAGCAGGCTCATTAACGGGCCCTTGGGCTCTCCCTGAACAAATGTTGTGGCGGTGGCTGAACCGAATTTGCAGATCAGAGGCTGGGGGGTTAGCTGCCAAAATTTGCAAGCAGGCATGTTTCTGGTAAGAATCCACATCTCCAGGTCTTGTACTAAAACCACCAGATTAGGCTACACTGTGGCCCATTCAATGCCTTGTAACTGCCCGCTGGGAGTGGGGGTTCCTAGATGGGGGGCCTGCTGCCATTTCTCCAATGGTATGCCTGGCTGGCACCAGCCATTTATTTTACCTGACACTGGAGGCACTGACCTCTCCACCTGCCCAGGATCATCCCCCCAAGCTGGCCTGTGGTTCACCCACACTCCTTGGCTTAGCTTCCTTAGGGAGCAGTTTTGTTCAGTGAACCAAAATAGCCCAAGAAAATGTGTGATAATAGTACAGGGAGGGCCAAGCGTACTGAGTAAAAAAAAAATGAGTAGATTCATTAAAAAAAGGCTTTAAGCAGGCAAACTATAAAAAATAAATGAGGGAACTTCTCAAAAAATTAACAAATTGGTCTTAGCCAACTGAATCATTTTGAAATCCTCTTCAGATCCCCATATTTATTTTAAAAACCATCTTATATATCTCAGATTTACGTATAGATTCAATAAGCTGTCAGTGTTGTCAGGATATCCTGAAAACTCTCTTCATCAGAAGAGCTCAATTTTCCCTCTTCAACTTCTATCGCAATTCTGCTTTATTGACTCAGTGTGTCATTCCTTGTGTGTGGCTCTATACCTTGTAAAATGCTGGGCGTGGAGGTGCCGGGCAGGAGGCACAGCGCAGTGTTGTGTGTTGGATCGTTTCAGTGGATTGAGGTGAACTGACGGACAAGCACCGAGGACGGCCACTGTCTACGGTGTAAAGGGCGATTTCTTTGACGTGCATTTAATGCTTACACCAACCCGTCCACAAGGTAGGAACCACTCAGGTCCATCCTGCCGACCATCACCCAGCTAGGCGGCAGTACTGCCGGCGCTGTTCCCGGCACTGTTTGCCTTTCCATCTATCACCACTAAAGGTAGAGAGTTCCACAGATCCTGCTTCACCCACCAAGGCCATTTGCCTTAAAGACACAGCCTTTAAAAAGAATCTTGCCGATTCATCAAAAAGCCTATCAACTTAAATGGGGATGTTTGCCCTTTCATGTCAAAAGCACTCCAAATCTAAGCCGGAGAACCCCCCCCCCCCTCGCCGGCTTGCAGCAGATGGAGAAACTTTCCTATTTTTTCAGAGCAAACTTTGATATAGAAGGGAAAGCAGTGAGAGCAGGAGATAGCCTGGCTCTCCAGCTGAGCTGTGCTTCCACTCAGGGCAAAGTTGGAGCCTGAATGGGGTTCACCTAGCATATAACCAGGCCACGAGCCTGTTGATGAGGGTCACGGATCTTCCGTCCAGAATTTGGCTGCTAGCACACTGGTTTTACATTTTGCCACGTAGATTTAATTCTCCTTAGTGGAAGAAAACCACATTAAGAAGTCATTTCCTCCCTTGCGGAGGCAGACATGACGTGATGGCTACAGGCGAGTCACACGGGATTGCTATTTTTCTGCTCAAGAACTAATTTTCATTTTGATACTAGCTTTAGGTCTGTCATAAATCTATCTTGTAACAACTCAGGAGGATGACAATACATACAGCCAGAAAACATGGCCTTCTCACTTCTGTACTGCCATCGGAAGACACAGAGCTCAAGCATTAAGTGGCCTCATCGACGCAGAGACCAGATGAATCCAAATAATTAAGAGCCTGGGCACGTTAATGCCTCCCCGGTTATTAGGCAACCGTCTGTTATTGTCACATGCCTCACAGATGGCAACGTGTGCCGACGCTTAGAAGTTGTTTATGGGAAGTAGGAAATAAATAAAACAAAAACAAATCGTATTTGCAAAGCTCTATTGAATATGGTTTTTAAAACTTCAGAGGTCTGCCTCTTCAAAGTCCCAGAGAGAAGCATGTGGCTTTCTTGAGAACAGCCGTGCTCAGTCCTGGCTGCCCGCTGGGACCACCTGGGGAACCTTAAAAAATACTGATGCCCAGGTTCACCAAGGGATTCTGGTTGAATCGGTCTGGGGGCAGCCAGGGTTTGGGGACTTCTCAGGCAATCTAGGGTACACTTCCTGTTGAGAAGCATTGCATTTGTGTGTGGACAGAGTCCACGTATGTACGGAAACACACATTTGCCTCTAAGCTCATTGCTCATGACCTTTTCAACAGAATGGAGACTATTTTCAAAGTCTGCCCCAGAACCTCTTTCTTCTATTCCTGCACTGTCCGTGGAGGGTCCAGGGTTTGTCCTGCCAACACCAGGATGGTAATCTAGCTCGGGAGCCTCTGAATGAGTTTTCAGTCTCTGCAGAAATTGGGAGTCTGGGAAAGATCCTAGTGGGCAAGACTTGTGTCCTAGAAGAGCCACCCAGGTGACTGAGAATTTAAACAGGCTGTCGTTTGGAGGGCGTTTCTGTTTCCCTGAGACAAACCAGAACCTGGGGGCTGCGGTCATCGCCGGCTAACAGAGAGAATTCCCAATGATCTCAAGCAGTGGTCTATCCCAAAGGCACTCCTTCCCTTGGGCTTTAATGGAGCTTTGTCTCAGATGGACCTCCCTGCTTAGCTCGGGTGCCACGGGGGAGAGGCAGTGAGTACTTATTAATACAAGATCATTATTCTGTCCTTGCCACGGCAGGGGCTGGCCCGGGCGCACCGAACCAGGCAGACGCCTTCGCTGTCCTCAGGGGGCACCAGGGAGGGAGGGGAGACACCAGATGGCGAGGACCGTGAGATGGGCAGTACCAGTGGGAGAGCTGGAGGAGGGACTAACCGCATTTGGAAGGCTTTCCAGAGTCAGTTTAGTTTCGGAAAGAAACAGTGTTACCGCAGAGAGCATGGGGGGTGCGGGATCATGTAAGGAGCGTCCAGAAAGGGCTGTCCAAGACCACCAGGTGAGGCCCAGCTCCTTCCCATCTTAGTGCTTCGGTTTTCCCTCTCTGCAAAAAGGAAGTCGGAAGAGGGTTGTAGCGATGTGCCTGACATGCAGCTGCTGTTGGCTGCGGTCGCTACTGGTATTGTTACTTTTAGGCTGGATACCCTGTGCCCGTGACAGTGTCCCCTGACCAGCCCCGGGAGCTGCGTGCAGGAGGAACAGTGCCTTTCCTATCTTCATGGCTTTGCAGTGTTCAGATCTTTTGGACCTTAAATACCCTGTAAAAGGATTAAAAGCTATGATTGGAATTCAGATCCAAACCAAATCATCTAATGAGGCATACAAGTCTGTGGAAGAAATTTAGCTCCTTCCGCTCTAAAATAACTTGCAATAATCCTTAACCCTTAGGATTGTTGAAAGGAATGAATAAAGTGTTAATGGGGGCTCCTCCTAGGCAAAGGAAGGTCAGAGTCCTCGAGTAAAAGCTTGTGATGAAGGTCAAATGCAGTCAAAATTACCCTGGGGACTTCGTTGCCAGGTCTAGCAAATGAAACTACAGACACTCAGTTAATTTGTTTGAGCATATCTCAGGCAGTACTTGGGACAAACTTATACAACAAATGTCCATTGTTTATCTGAAATGCAAATGTAACTGGGCTTCTTGTACTACGTGTGGTAATGCAATCTAGGAGACCCCTAGAGGAATACCACAGGAAGGGTCTGGCCCCCTTTTGAATTGCTGCCAAACCTGCCTCACTGTGAATCCTGGAAAAGACAGAGGAGACTGTCCAAAGGCAGATCAAATTCATGGCCAGCATTTTGTGCACTCTCGGCGTGTTATTATTAGTGCATGAGATGCAGAGTAAATCACCAGCATATTTAAATTCTATAGTTGATTGGCTCTAAGGTGCTCGCCTATTCACCTGACATCAAAATGTGTCCTACAGTCAACAGTGAGTCATAATTTAATTGCCAGTGTCTTTCTTTCTTAGTAGTACATAAATTAATAGCAATTTCTCTAATTGATGGTGTCTGGACTCGATGCACTATAGTCCTCCAGTTCTCCTCCTGGCAGGTCTGTGCCATTAGTTCAACATGACTCTGACTAGATTCTCCTGGCTGTAAAATGCTCAGCGCCATGGCCAGTGTAATGCATAGGCCTTTCCTTCTCTCTGTGCAACAGTTGGGCTGTTTTCACAGATGCTTGGTTCTTGGAAGGGAAGTGCACATCACAGTTACAAAGTTTGCAGAAACCTGAACCGAAGTCTTTATTCACGTTGAACAGAGTGAAGTATGTGATGCCTCCTCCACGTGAATTCTGTTTCTATACAGCTTTGAAAAGAATTTTTTAAAAATGTATCTGCAGTCATCCCACTTTGTCTGCCTGCAGTGACTTTGTGGGAAGGTGGTTTTAGCAGGGTCTCTGCCTGCAGTGCTGAGACGTGCTGGCTAGGACATGGTGCTCCTTCCTGGGCCCTGAGTGTGGTCAGGAGGCACGAGGGGTGATGATTTAATTCCCTGATGGGATGCTCATACTGCCATGGACTTTTTTATAGCTCTGTAATGGAATACAGTAGGAGGAATGATCCACAGTCATTTAAATGTTTTTCAGAAGGTGGAACTAACCTGTAGTAAAATGCCAAACTGTCTTCAAAGGGGGAAAAACAATATAATGCCACTTCTTAAAGAAGCAAGTAGCTGAATATTAACTTGGGTGTTGTTAAAAAAGTGCATTCATATACTTCATTGTTATTAGTTTTGTAAAATAACATAAAGAGCAGAGAGCTTAAATAAACCATTTCTGATGGGTTGATGGTTATTTTCAGACAGGTGTTTATATAAAATCTTGAAAGGGAAATAATTTCAATGAATAGGGAATTAAATCCTTCATTTTTTTAGTTCTGATTCTCTGTTACTACTTTCAGTTTAGCCAACAAGCCTGTGCTGAGCACGTGACACATTCTAGGGCATCGAGGAAGAAGGGAGCTTGGTGGCCGAATAACTGGCTGAAAGAGGGAGGGAGATGGCCAATGTTGGCGGCCTGTGCGGATGGCTGAGACATCTGGATTTTGTTTTTGGTGCACAGAAGACATTAAAGGGTTGGAGAAGAAAGGGGCCGCAGGCCTGGTGGGGAGTTCAGGTGCCCACCCTCCAGCACGGGGAGAGGTAGCACTGTGCGTGGTCAGTGAGGGGGGCTCGTGCGGCTGGAGATGGACCTTTGCCTCCGATAGCTTTCTTCCCGGCGCCTTGTAATGCACCCAGTGACCCTGTTCCAGGCTGCTCTGCACAGTGTGAAAATCACTCCCATCCTGCTGACATGTGCCTCTCTCCAAGCATATAGTCCCCGAATGCCTCAAGTCCCAAGAAGCCCTCCTAGGCCATCTATGTTGGCGCCGAGTTACATTTCATGATTCCAGATGTTGTGTTTCTCTTTGTCCCTCTGTCGCATACACTGCCACCATCCTTTGAGCACACGTTTCCTCCCCAACCACCAAATGCCCTTTAGTTGCCCAATACCCAGCATTTAGAGAGTCACTCACTTTGGGCTTTCTCGGTGTCCTATTGAGTTACCTCTTGCTTTCACTTAATGCAAAACATGTCTTGTGTCACCAATCTCTGGCCACCTCTCCTTCCTTAGAACCCAGACGTTCTTCAAATATTACTTTTGCAAAAATAAGTTAATTGCCTCCTTTCTTACTCTCTCTGTGAGGAATCCTATGAACTAGAACCCTGGACTAATCACTCGGTTAAGAGACCTCTCAGTGCAACCAAATTACTCTGCTTTCCTCTGTTTCACTGTGAAGTTTCCAAAGCCCAGTTCTCTGCCCTTTATGGAGCAAAGTTCAGATAACCAAGAGAGCATTCATCATTTGATTAGTTGCCAAAGCTTTGCCTTAAGCCTAACTTGCTTGAGTAAAAGGAAAGGTATTTTTAGTGCTGCCAGTGGTCCAAATGCTGCAGTAAGTTCTTACAGTAATAGATGGCATCCTATTTTCAAGGAGTATAGTGTTGATGTTTAAGAATTTGTAACCCCCAAAAGTATTTATTACCTAGAAAATCATAGCACTGGAAAATAATTATGCCAAACCACTGTACTATAACAGAACCCAATTGCTTATGCAATTACACATTAAAGTATCACGTTGTCAAGCTGACTGTCAAAGCAGCAAATGAGACATTGTGAGCAAAACAGTTTGGACCAGATATTACTCAGCTGACTGTACTCTGAACAGTCTTTTGAGCATCCCATGTACCCTATGAAACCTGTATGAACCAAGGTGGACATTTCAGCTTTGCCTGAGTGCATGCCGGCCACCAGAACATCGCCTTAACTGGCCAGACACTGCAGTTAGCAGTTTCCCATCAGAAGCTCGTTAGGAGCAGCCGAGCAAAGGGAAACCACAGCTCCTGGTCTTGTACAGAGTTGATTTCAATTAAAACATCCAAGAAGTCACTTCCTGTCAGGGGAGCAATCAGTGAGCCTAACCTGAAATATGTGCCTGAGAAATGTAACCCCAGATGGAACCTTCTGGACCTGCCAAGCTGCCTCCTGACTGGCTGCCACATGGAACTTTCTTACAACATGACATCCGGGCATCTGAAGAGCGGGCTGTGAGGGGCCCCTGGGGGCTGGGTGATGGGAATCAGCAGCATGGTGAGAGTGGAATGTGCACCGGACTTATTCTTAGGACACGGCCCTGCTAAAATTTTCATCATGGATTTCCACGGTGGGCCGCAAGTGTATGAGGGATGATTGATCTTCACAGTCAGACTTAAGCCCCTTGCTATTCCGGTTATACTAAGCCCTCAACAATGCTAATGTGGAAAAAAAAAGCCTCCTGTCCAGTTCCCACGTTTACGGCAGAAGGCACCAAACTGTGGTCGCGCCTATCTTTGTATCCTCACCTCTCGCTGACGCCCGGAGGAGGCTTTCAGGAAGCATTTGTCAAATGCGTCATGAAACGGCACTTTCCCTCCCAACTTGACTGTGCAAGGTCATCATTCCCGTTTCCCAGATGAGACGCCCAGTGCTTCAGGCCCTTCACTCAACGGACGCTTAGGACCAGGACTTCTTCGGATCAGAAATAGTTTGCTAGCTCCAGGGCACTCACAGGTCCTCCCTGAATGCTCGCGCACTCTCCTTTGGTTCAGTGTTTGAGAACATGGGTGACGAAGGAGCACAGAAAGAGAACCAAAGTCCCAAACTGCTGAGCCGCTAGGCGGGGGCCATCGCTTGTCCAGTTCCCGGTAAACAATCCCTCATCAGCGGCATCCCACATCTGAGCTTTACTGGTTCCTCAATGGGTAGGAAAGGGTGAAGCAACAGGGACTAGAGATTTCTACCAGTTTGATGTCCTCAGTCCTTCTGTTTCTAAAAACACGGTCACCAAGAAATGAATAAAATTCCTTCTGAAAAGGAGGTTTGCGACGGAGCAAACTTTGAGGAAGGAAACATTTATTCGGAAGGCAATTTATTTGGCCAGTCATGTTCTGCAGGCCTTTCCCCCGCTGTTGGCAGAGCCAGTGTGTCTTTCTTCCTAGAGTGATGTCAACCTCGGACACTCGGAATGAGGAAGGGAGCAGGCCAAGGGCCAATTCCTGGTCTGAATCTCCAGAACATTTTGTTTAATGTTTGCTCCTACTGACGGATGGCTTCTTTTTTCAAAGGCACTTGACAGAACCTTTAGAAACAGTCCAGGCAAGATAGCTCTCCTTGAGGAGGGTGGAATGTCTGGACTGCAAACACAGCCAAAAATATACCACCATGGACACAGCCTCAGAATCTTGCTTAACACAGTGTTCTAGACACTGACAACTGGGTCCTCAAGATTAAACCCTTTGGAGAAGCTGAACTAGGGTGGCAGGCAGGTGTACAATCCAGGTCCCCCAAGCACTGGAACTCATTTGTTGGCAGAACTCACTCAGCTATTCAACAAGTGATAATTTGTCTACCATGTGCTGGCATATTGTAGTGTCCCACACAGGGGTGAGTATGCGGGACAGGAGGCGTCCACTCTGGAAACAAAGGAGGCAGTCAGCAAGTAGTGACATCTACTACTACCACGAGAGAGACCAAGAGAACTACATCAGACAACATGGTCAGGGAAGACTGATCTGAGGGTATACAGCCAGTACAGACACCCGGAGGAAGGACAGAGGTCTGTGCGTGGCGTATGAGCGGGAAGGGCCTGACTCTCTCCTCCTCTTAGTCCTAGATGCATGCAAGAGAGAAGGAAGTGGGAGATTCATGCAGCCACATCACGCTTATTAAGCACCTACTTTTTGCTGCGCTCAGAATTTTAATCAGGTGAAGACCTGATTAATCCGGATTAGGGGAGCAGAAATGGTGAGGCCAGTCACAAGAGCTGGGCCCAGCTTTGCCTCTGGGCCTGGGCCTGCCACTTCGTGGCTTGATGTCTGGTTACAGACCCTCCCCATCACCTTCACATCAGGCCCCACTACTGGGAAACTTTCCACAGAAAAGCAGCTGAGCAGCAGGCTGTTTGCACGCGTGGGGATGGCCATGGAGCAGTGAGGACACAGGCTGCCCTGCACACTTCTTTCTGAGCGTTCACCATATGTTTGGCAGAACAATCCTGGCACCCTCCAGCCAGCTGCCTGGCACCAGGACCCATGTGTTGGCAGAGAAAAAATGACTGACATAAAATCTATGTCCCAGGGCAATGGCCCACTCTGCTGGATTGGTCATAAATTTCTTCTTTCTAAGATGATCATGCCATCTCTGGTTACAGAATTGTCCCCTCTGAAGCTTCCACATACCCATGGGAAGTAACATACCCTGTGTCACTCACAAATCCATTCATTTAGGAGGGAACTGTTCCAATGTCCTCCAAAGAACCTGGTCCGTGTGAGTTGTACCAACGAATTGGGAGCCAACCTTTCCCAAATGCCTTTCTGTAGCTCATTTAAAAACCTCCTTTAATGAAGACATAAAGCCCTGGATGTGGCTGAAACACTAAGCTTACCGTGCGTGACAGCAGATCTTTGTCACAGAGGATTTCAAATTCTTGTTTTTTTTAAACCAGAATACGTAACAGGAAGGAAAATGAGACTTCCTTATGGTGGGTTCCACTGTCCATTTTATATACCCTGTAAGTGCCCATAATCTAGAGACCAGCACAGACCAGAGAGATGTAAGGCAGCTACAAACACACGCACACACACACACAGCTTCCCCACAGCGAGAAATTAAAATGCAATGCCAGGCCTGTGCCTATTTCAAGACCATCAGGCTAGAAAAGAGACACCCTCACCTTTTCAGCTTTCCACTGTGCATCGAAGCCCCCAGTTATATATTACTGAGGTGCTCAAAAGGCACTGTAGAAGAGGCATGCCTGAGATTTATGTTTATATGTATTAACAGTACATAACAGATAGTGTGTGTATATATATATGCATATAAATATGTACATATATTCATATACATACTACATATGAAAATTCCAGGCTTGGCTCATATACATATGGCTTGATTTTTAAAGAATTAGTATCTATCATAGTCCCCTTACAGCTGAAAATATTGTTGGGAGCTATAACTTCATGATAGAAAACCCCTTAAGAATCTTTTTTTTTTTTATGAAGGTATCATTTGATATACACTCCTGTTTCGTGAGGTTGCTCTGTTCTCCAGGGGTTTGCAGTCTGGCGCAGCCTTCTTTCCTGTTGCTCTTTTAGGATTAGTTGTATTAACTATATTTTTGTATTATATGTGGTTTGGGGAGGAGTTCTCTGCCTCACCTCTCATGCCACCATCATTAATCCCTCTGAAGAATCTTTTAAGAGTGCTAATCTTTTAATTAATCTCACCTCAGTGCCGCTCAAGGGTTTAAAGGAGTTTGGTTGGTTAGTAAAGGATAAAAAATCAAAATGCTTTAAAGTAACTTCCTATAATTTCAGGTTATCTATTTAAAGGTCCGGAAACAAATATTTGAACAAAAGCTAGTTCCTAGAATCGGGGTTTGAAACAGGTCTTTAAGGTTCTCCAGTCCACATGCGCATGCGCCCTCTGATCCCTTCTGCCATACTGAGTCCGTGGGGCACTCACGCCCCGGCTTGAGATCTTGCTCTTCCCTGAAACAGTCTGCCCTGACTGACACGCCGGGCTGGGAGACCTGAATTCCTCATCTTGAGCTGGAATCTCCCTTCCACCAACTTCTACCCACCAGTCCTACCTTCAGCTCTTAGAGCCACACAGCACAAGGTCAAGTTGACATAAACATACCATTTTCTATTTTGATGAATTTGAGCTACTGCTAATCTTGAAATACTGTGGGCCAGAGAGGCTGCTGACCCTGGGGACTCGGCTGGCATTGCTGGTGGAGGATATATGGGAGCAAACTCTGTGGAAAACAGCTTAGTATGCTCTCCTAAAGTTGACATTCACAAAAAATGGAGTGTCACACAGTGATCAAAATAATTGTTTGATAGAGACAATTAGCCCATCTGGGTGAATCTTAATAACATATTATTAAGGAAAAACAATTCCCAAAAGGTAAATTGCAGCATGACGCCTTTTCATAAAGTTAAAAAACAACTCAAAACTGCATACTTTTTAGGAAGGCATCGCGATTCCTGAAGCTGTGTAAAGAGAAGCCATGCAATACCGACCATGGGATGCAGGATGACTCAGTGCTGGGGAGATAGAGGAAAGAAAGGTTGGGGTGGGGCCCTTTTGTATGGTTAGATGTAGGATCTTATAAAAATCATAGGTTTTGCCTTGAGTAATGGGTTTACAGAGAGTTGTTACACATAACTACTTAAAGAACTATATAAAAAACAGGCCAGAGGTGCAAACAACCAAAAATAACCACCCTTGGGCAACATGTAGGATGACAACATGGGATCACTGACTTCCCTCCCTGTGGAGACTCATCGTCCATCCTGAGCGCCTCCCATCCTGCTGAAGTTATTATTTGGATTCCAGATGTCTGAAATTCATGTATCCTTCACTGAATCCCCCCTAGGATCTATTTTGGGTATAACACTTTACACAGGATGCTGGTCTTAATTAAAACTGCTCTGCCTTAAGAGCTTTATGTCTGTGAGATAGTCATCCAAATGCTCTCCTCCCCATAAATTTGCTCTTACGTCATATTTCTGCAGCAAAAGTAAAACTCGCCTGGATTTTAATAAACACATCTGCAGTAGTAATATAGAGTTTACATGCTTTCTACATCTCATAATCTCTTTTAGTCCTTTATGCTGATTCCTACACCAAGACAGGGTGGTAAGAGCTTTGCAGCTTTATCTCCATTTCTGCTGCCCACCACTGCCGGAACCCACCACATGCAGATTGCTGTTTGGGTAGGAAACACAGGCAAACTGTTGAAAAAAAAAATCCATTCATTTCCAAGCTATTTTGATCCTCTCCCTCTTTCATTTTTGATTTTGGCAATAACTGACTCCAGTTCACAGGCCTTCAACTGAAGCCTACTAACCAGCTTATCAGTCAAAGATCTGCAAACAGGCCTAATTGGTTACTCAGACTGTGCCTACCATCTGCCAAAATTAACAAAAAAATTAAAAATCAGGCAGACTAATTTTTTGCCATCCCATAGGCAAAAAAAACCCACTGATTGACTGTCCTTTCATTTTGCAAATGGCTAGGTGGGCCTCAGGTGCAGAAACAGCTCATCTGCTTATAAAGGGAGTTGGATTCAGGACTCAAGCCTTCAGCCCAATGGCAGCTAAATCATGAGGGACCAATGCTGCTCTGTGTAAAAGGGAAACTGTGGCCAGATGAGAGAGGCTCTCACTTCAACGCCAGGGACCCTCTGCTCTGAGGGAGTGACAACATTAAAGGGTGGAAGTCCAAGAATAATGATGGCATAACGATGTTGTTATTGTCCTGTTACTGTTGTTAGTGAGCACACGATAGAAATCTGTTAGTGCCGCGTGCTGGTGCCGAGATGGCCTCATTTCATCCTCTTAAGGGTGCCGTGGTGCTTTTATCTCCATTTTCAGGTGAGGAAATGAGCTGCATTTAAGGCTCAGAGATGTGACCTCATGGCCACGGGTGGCTGGGAAGCCAGGGCCCACTCCCTCAACCTGGGTCCCCTCTCCTGTGACAGCATTATTAGACACTTGCTAAGCAATAGAGACAAAGCTGAGTTACCTACGTTAAAGCACTTTAATGTACAGACTCTCACTGGGTGAATGTTGGTGTAGGTAGAGGCACAATATTATTAATCCCATTTTACAGAGAAGGAAACAAAGGCCCAGGGAGCTTAAGTGAGTCACACGCATCTTCTGAAGTCTTGCACTTAAAGCCTCGGCCTGTTTCTCTACTAAAGAGGATCCTGAATTCAGTACAGTGGGGGTGGCCTGCACCGGAGCATCACCGCTGATAGGACAACCACTGGGGACTCATTGTTTTTAAAATCTAAATTAAGTTCTAGGTAATGGCCCAGGCAGTGTCACCTCAGTCTCCAGCCCTTGCCATCTAATGCTCTGGTCTTGAGTCACTGGTCCTTGGCACGGCTTTCTGGGCGTGCCAGGCTCTTATTTACTACTTTCCTCCTCATCTCTCAACCCTTTGCACCCTCTGTTTACATCCTATTTTAGTAGAAGTGGTTCTGTAAACATCCCTGTCACGCCACCAGCCTTTTGCCCATACTAGTCTCTCTGTGCGGAATTTCTTCCCCTGCTCCCTCAAGGCTGGACTAGCTGGCCCTCTTATATGGTTCCATTTCAGGGCAATTATGGTTTTGTAATCTATCTTCTCCACTAAATTATAGGTTCTGGGGGGGCAAAACCATTTCTATTAACAATATTCAATCCATCCTTAACCTTAAAAACATCAAGGTCACATGCTTCCACCTAATTCCTCAGCACTGACCTCACAAACCCACAGCTAGGCATATAGTAGGTGTCTGCTAAATACTTCTTGCCCAAGTGAACAGGTGATAAGAGGTACTCAGAAGGGTGGCAGTTAGAGCACCCTCAGGCCTGAAAGCAGAGTTTGGCTGTGTTCTCTAAACCAAATGATATGGTCCTAATGCAGAAACAAGCATACGCTCTAAGAGAGATGCAGAACGAAATAAGATTTCTCTGTAGCCGTCACCCATCTGAAATTGAACTCTATTTACTTAAATTTTTTGGTACAGTAAACTTAGGAAGACTGAGAAGAAGCCACACCTTGTGTGTCCCTAGTCTCTGCCGTGGATCCCCAATGGCATCTTGCCTTTTGCAAGGATAACTGGAGAGACAGCCCCACAGCCAGCAGAAGGGCAGAGGAAAGGTCTGTCGGTGCTTGCTCAGAGGTCAGCACCCTACCCTGATGTGTGACCCATGACTAATGATGATTTCACTGTTTCCAAGCCTGGAAAATGACCCAGGAAAGTGGCTTCAGTTGTCCTAGAGCTAACATCCCGAGAGCCAAAGGGAACAGCAGGCCAGAGCGTCGGCTGTGGTTTGGACTGTGTTTGGGTGGTGAGTGGGTCCCATGACTCAGTCCCCTTCCTGGGTGGCCCCTTCTACGTGGCTTCTTAATTGTATATGTGCACAGGCTGTGGCAAATGGTGTTTCCTTTGCCTCTGCTGACTGCGTGTTACATTTTTAATCAGTATACATAATTACTTATCACAAGCTACCAGGCTAGATTTTCTGAGCATTAGTCTAATTAACTTAAGCTTGATAATTATGTTTCAGATACCATAGCAGTACCCACAGAAGTGGCTGATTATGCCACCAGCTTATTTGATTCCAATAACATGTCCTCTCATACAGTGGGTTAATTTTGATTTTTTAAAATAGCCACCTGGTAATTACTTAGGTTTCAAAGTTTTCCCTCAAACAAAATCATTCTGTTATTTAAGACAGTTTCTCAAATAATTAAATGCTGGACAGGAATAGTAGGTTTCTGTGTATTTTTATACACACAAATCAGTTTTGCTAATATAAGCTCAGGATGAAGGGATATTATAGCGTCCTGGTGGTTAAAGAGCAGACCTTTCTGTGGTTTGGACTTTGTCTTTTCCACTTATATTTCCTCTCAGTTGATGAAAAAAGGGGAAGCCAAAGAAACAGAAAACCTCCAATACGTGTAGAGGAGAAAGGCTGGCTCCGGGTGCGTTTGGGCATGCCAGGTTCCCACGGGGTGACAGCCACCTCACCGACGCCTGCGCGTGACAGGCATGCGTTAGGCCTTGAACCGATGTCCCCCTGAAAAGACAGGTTGAAGCCCTAACCCTCCGTACCTCAGAAGATTACCTCTGTAAAGGCCTGTTTCCTAACAAGGTTGTCAAGTCAAAATAATGTCATCAGGGTGGGCTCTTAGCCCACAAGGCTGGTGTTCCTATAAAAGAGGACATTCGGGCAACCGAGGCGCCACCACCCAAGGAGAGGCCACGTGAAGACGAAGGCGGAGATCAGGGTGACGGAGCCACAGCGCAGGCATGCCCGACATCGCCGGCAAACCACCTCGACGCCCCACAGGGGCGGGACCCGCTCTCCCTCAGGGCCTCCCAAGGAGCCGCCCTGGGAACAGGGCTGCCGCCCAACAGCTTTCTGTCGTTGAGGCCCCCGTTTGCGGTGCTTGCCCGTGGCAGCCCTAGCGCACTGACGCACCACGGGTTCCTCTCCTCCGTTTCACAGAAGCTGAGGCCCCAAAGCTGTGTGTCCGAGGCCGCGCAGCTGTCCCTCAGCAGGGATGCCTGCCTGGCTCCCACGCTCACACCCCGGACCTCCCCCCCACACTTCCGCCCGGGAAGGCAAGAGCAAATCCCCAAAGCGGCTGCCGTGCTGGGACCATTTTAATGCTTCTACCTGAAGACTAAGACTGAGGTGGTAACTGTTTCCAAGTTGATAACACAGCTGCTTTTATGTACAACAGAAAACGACTACTGGAAATACCTGAAGCTTCCTACTTCCCGAGGCTAACAAAACAGAAGTTTCCTTAGAGGGAGGGCCGCAGTCATTTTGTTCTCTTCCATCTCTTAACATCAGGGAATGATGGCACAAACAGTGCTTGCCGACCATGAAAGGCACGGGGGAAGTGAGTACTAACAGCACGAGTCCATGGGTGGAGGCTGAAGCGGAGAGGAAGGGGGGACACAGCGGCCGTGGAGGGAGAGAGTTACGGGGAACAGGTCAACCTGGCCCAGGAAGGAAAGCAGAGGAATCAAACGGTTCTTGAAGCATATATACTGGAATCAGTCTGATGGGAAGCTTGATACCAGGAAAAGGAAGGAAGCTCACCGCCACTGTAGACCTCTTACGTCTGTGGTGTGTGTGTCAGACAGTAGAAGCATTCAATTCCCCCAAGAATCTTGTGATGTAGAAGCTATCACCCCCACTTTAAAGGAAATAGGGGCTCTAAGCTGTGCAGAAATTAGTTCAAAGTCAATTATCTTCCTGGTCCAGCAAGTCATTGGCAGTGCCTACCCAGAACAGCCTTGCAGAAGGGTTGGTCTAGGGAAGAGTTTTCAGGGAAAAGGCTTGCTCCTAGACCAGCAGCGTCACCATCTCTATGGGTGCATGCACAAGCTCACACCCAAAATGCGGGTTTCCCACTAGGGAGAATTTTCACAATTATGCCGAAGTTTGTCTAGAATAGGCATTCATATCATCTTAAGGCATGTCAACACCTTTGATCAAAGCTACGGCTCCTTTCTCAGAAAAGTGTGTGCACACAAACACATGTGCACACACTTTATGGGAGACTTCTCCAGGGCATCCAGGGGTCACAGCTTCAAACCCACAAAGGGTACTGAGGTTCCCAAGGAGCCCAGCAATGGCACGGCACTACACAACACAGCATCTGCCATTGCACGCCTTGGTCTGGAAGATTCTATCCCTCGATCCCTGGCGTGCATTTCCATTTGGATACATCTGCCTCCACCACTCTGGGGAGCTCTACCAGGCTTCCTTCGTCTTCTTTCACCTCGTTCACGGGTGCCTGCATGGAGCAGGTCCCAGGTGAATGCTTCCTGGGTGCGTGTGCAGACTGGACCAATGGTGCAGCACCTGCTCTGGGTCACAGTCTGTTTCATCCCCTCCACACTATTACAGAGACGTCATACCATAGCTAGACCTCTTCTGAAGGGGTTTGGAAGGAGCATATGCAACATGCAAGTAAAAACAATTTCTAACAGGAACAGCGAGCACCTACTGTGTGCAGTTTTATGTACTGTATGTATATGAAGTCATTAATCTTCACAACCACCCTACAAGGGTGGCCCTGTTAGGTCCCCACTTAATGCATGCCACACGGAACCCAGGGTGGTCTAGGCACGGGCACAGGGAGGCCTGGACCGGGGCGCAATCACGGGCAGCTGGTACTGCAGCACCTGGTTGGCAGCTGTGTACGGTCTGTCTCTAGACTAGGCCATGGCACACAGATGTCTGAAATCGTAACAAGAAAGCAACGGGCTCGCAGTCAACCACCAGAAAAGCTCATATGTAACTGGTATAACCATATCCAGCCCGCTCCTCAAACCACCATTAATGCACCTCAGCTCCTCTGGGAGAGCCCGCCTGGCTGGTGAGGTGGCCCTTGTGTGATGGAGAAGTGCCTGCCCTTTCCCCACCATCCTCTCATGCTCCCCCAGCACCCAAAGCACCAAACTCAGCCCTGTGACGCCAGCAGGTATCCAGGGAGAGGCAGCGGCCTCGCGGAGGACACCGTGGGAGTGGAGGGCCAGGGCCCCTTCTAAAAGCCATTAGAGTGACATGTGCTCGCTGCACTACCCAAATGAACACACCTGCTGGCCGTTCAGCTTGGGGTCCGCCTACCCATGACCCCTAGGCTCATGCCCCATTATCCTTTCTCTTCTACTCAAAACAATGCCCCCCACCCCCACCCCCACCCCCAGTGCAGCCTTCCTCTGGTCTTTTGTCTGGGGATTCCACCCTGTAAAGTTCTCAAGGAGTCCTCAGCCCAGATGTGTCCTGTGTGGAATTCCACATATTCTGAGAGGCCCCATCCTCACTCCCAAGCAGGCTGGGCCCAGAGCAGGGACCAAGCCCCAAGCTCGCCCTCTCAGAGCTCACAACCCTGGGGGACTGCCCAGAAAACAGTCCAGCATATTACCCACGCATACTGTCTGTGCCTGCTTTCATGCCACAGAACCAGAATGGGCTGCAGAGCCTGAAGTTTTTACTGCCTGGCCCATCCCTGGAAAACTGCTGATGTCTAGTCAAGAGCATGGTTTCCAGAGATGGGCTGCCTGGCACAAAATCATGTCTCTGCCACTTTTCAATACATGGAGCTGGGCAGCATACTTCATGTCGGTACCTCAATTTCTGTATCTGAAAACTGGGATGAGAGTATCTAGCTTATAAAGTTATTCCAAGGATTAGGTCAGTTGACCTATGAGAAAGTCTTTAAATCATGCCTTGCACGTTGTAAGCTCTCTCTGCATGTGAGCCACCATTGTTATTGTTGCCAGCAATGGTCCCAAGGTTATCATTACACATTTTTGCTTTGTTACCTCTTGTGTGTCTCCCCACCAGACTCAAATCCCCGGGAGAAGAGGGACATTTACTTTCTTGTTGCAGCCATTTAGCTGAGCGGGGTTTCTGGTGCACAGTGGAAATTCAATCAATGTTTGTTGGATGAATGAGGTGCGAAGGGAAGCAATTGTCCTGATGCGACACGGCCAATACGTGGCCATGGGATTGAACCTGGTTCTCTCTGCTCCCCAAACCCTTAACCTCTCCTGCTACCCCAAGTGTGGTCTCTAGACCATCATGGGGGAGGGACCTTGTTAGAAAGGCAGAGTCTTAGGCTGCACCCCAGACCTAGTGAATCAAAAACTCTGTTTTAACAAGCTCTCCAAGAGATTCATGGGCACGTTTAAGTTTGGGAAGCATTGCTCTGACCTATAATTTCCAGTTAAGACCATCTGCTTATTCACTCAACAAGTAATTAATGCAGTATCAATCTTTCTACTGAGCACTCTTGTTTTGCTCCCCGAATGCCCAAGCTGATGATTTCAGTCCACCCGCTATGGGCCTGGGGGTGTTTAGATTCTGCAGTAAAGTTACTGTGCTGTGTCAGGAAGCGCCCTTTCACCGACCAGGTTCAAGCCACGGCAGCTCTGGGCTGACCTCTCTGCACAGACAACTGCTTAACATTCACACCAGCTCCAGCGCCCAGGCTGCAGGCTGCAGCACACGCTCTGAAAAACCGCTCCAAAATAATTTCCTGCACGCACCTACCTCAGTGCATTGCTTCTCTTTTGCATTTTACACACCAGTGGCAGCAACCAGCAAAATACACAATCCAGTCCCACATTTAGTAGCTCAGGCACCTCTCTTTTTGATTCCATACATGAAAGCAAGTCATCTCCTCCTCATATCACAAACCAATTAAAATTCTCCCCATGCTGACTTGGTTTTTCTTACTTGTTGCCTTTCTCTAAGGTCCTTGTCTGTTCACTTGTTTTCTTAGAAATACCCCTGATGCGGCACATTAGAGGATGAGGGTGTGTAAAATTAGCTCAGAACCTTGCCGTGGATTCCCATTTGTCACAGCAACAAGTTTCAAACTGTGGTCATCAGATGAATACTTTAAATTAGACAAAGACTGATTAGCATAATTCTTAAAGGTCTGAACTCTAAACTCACAGATGGCCTCTGAGAGGACTGATGGTGCGGAAAGGAGATTAGGATAAATCTCATTAGTACAGGGGGTGTTCCCGTTTCTCCAGGCAAGTGGTGAGGGATGGGGAAGAAGTGATGGATGGACAGATGGATATAATGAAGACCCATTAAAGTGTTTCTGATTCCCACATGCAGCGATGGAGCACATTACCCCATTAAAGGTTCTGGGAGCTAATGCGGCCAAAGTTGGCATGTGACCTCCAAAATGAATTTGGATTGCCTGCCCAGCTCTTTGCACTTCTCCACAGGGTTTAAATGAGGCTGCAAACTCTGCCGGCCAGGGAGCCACCCCCCTCCTTCCCTCCTGCTTCCCGCTGCTTGCTGAAGGCACTCAGGCCAGAGCCCCGTAGCTTTTCTGCTCCAACTGTCCTACGCCTTGAATTTCCTAGGGAATGGGCTGTGGTTGGCCTAAGCTCCCAATGTGGGGTACTGACATAGACAGCTGCTATTCTCTTCATTGGGTTTGATGGCTACAAGTTGTCACCATCACACACTGTTTAGGGACCTGAGGTCAGGTCTAAGGAAGAAAAGTGGGAAAACAAGAGCCTGTGACTCTGTCACAGAGATGTAAGAAAAGAATGATCTAGGACATTTCCCAGGGTAGATGCATGAGGGCCTGACTGGCTCGGCTAGCTCAAGGAACGGAGTGCACACAGCGGTGGCCCCAGGGGAAAGCTGCACCCCCTGGGATTTGAGGAAAGGCACTCTCTCCCCTGGATGACCACACACACCTCTTAAACATCTCTTTGCTTCTATGCTTGAGCCTCTGCGGTCCAGCATCATTTAGAATGCCAGTGAGGTCAGGTGACTCTCCAGTCGTGACTGAAGCTGACATTCATTATGCACTTGCTGCGTGCTCAGCAGTGATTTAAGCACAATTCATATGCTATTTCATTTCATCTTTACAGCAGCCTGCCTGGCAGATACTAGTATCATCCCTGTATTACAGATGAGGAAACTGAGGCACAAAGAGGTTACCTGGCCCAGTAAGTAGCAGGATTTGTAGACAAAATCGGGCATCCTGCCCCCAGAACCCAGGGGCTTAACTCCTATAGGCCGATTCTTTGTTGCGTCTCTGCCCTGCCATCAGGTGGGATAAAACCCAAACTCCTCTCTGACTACACCTTGCTCCAGTCCCTCCCATGCTCTCCACGAACTCCAAGTGTGGTCCCTTTTGGGCACTTGAGCCCCCTCCATCTGCCTGGAAACCGTCCCTGCCCTTCCCCTCCCAGCCTGGAAACGGCAGGGGTCCTTGGTTCTCGGCTCTCCACATTTCTGCTCTCCTCTTCCCATCAGTGCATCTCAGTCACGGCCATGCTTCATCTCCATGACGCCCACATTTGTTTGGAGCCTGAAATTCTCTCATGCATGCCAACCAACTATATTCCTTTTGCACGTGACGCAGACACCTCCTGCTTCTGACAAGCAAAAGAGAAACCCGACTGCAGCTCACCCAGCCTGGTTCAGTCCTTCCAGTAAGTACCACTCACCCTGCTGGATACTCAAGTCAGACGGGAGGCATTCTTAGCTTCTGGGTCCTCCTATTCACCTCCGTCAACAAATCTGCCTGCTGTGGTTTACAGACACACTGGCCAATAGCTGACCTCTGCCAATCAGCCCGTGACAGCCTCTGGAGTGCCTGCTCGTTGCACTTCTGCCTCTTACCGCCCCAGCCAGAGCGATCCTTGGCAAACTTGGATGGTGTCCTCGCCTGTCTAAGAGCCTCCTACTCCCACCTCATCCCAGACTGACGAGACCACCAGGCTGCCACCTGGCCCTCTGACCGCGGCTCTCCCTGCCTGCTCACCGGTGCTCCTGGCCCACTGGCCATCTTCTTCCCTGAACATGCTAGGCTCGTGCTGGATCCATGGCTTTGGAAATCACTCTCCGCTCTGCCGGGACACCACGGCCCCCAGGCTCCCCAGACCTGCCTCTCGTCCTCTAGTGATCAGCTGAAACGTTCACCACTGTATCCCCAGGGCCTGGAGCTTTCGGGGAGATCAGCAGCTTTAGTCTGAGCAAGAACACCATTTGCTTACGAGCTAACAAAACGCAAACACAGGAGGTAAGATTCGGGGCTCCCCTCCTATCGGCAGCGGGAGGGGAGAGGACAAAGAACAAAAGTGAAGGAAGCTTCTAGAGAGTGGGAGCAAGTCTGATACTCTCATTTGTTGAGTGGCCATTACCCATGAGGCCCTGGGGACACACAGGTGAACAGGAAAGCCACGGCCCCCGCCCTCACGGAGCCTGTGTCGTAGCATGCTGTTTGACCTTCTTGTCCCCATTTTAGGGCAGGGCAGGGGAAACAGTTTCCTTGGTTCTGTAAAAGGTGAGATAGGAAATGGTTAGGCTCTGTAGCCACCCTGTCTGTGTCGCAGACATGCAGCTCTGCCGTCGGAGGACAAAAGCAGCCCAGGGTGGGGTACAAACACAGCTGTGTTCCCCTAACGCTGTGCTCACAGAAACAGGAGCGTCGGCCTGAGCTTGACAAGAACTTGGCTCTTCTTCTGTAGGGCATTCTTTAGGCCTATCACACAGAAAAGTAGACTTGGATTGAATCATAAAAGTCTTGTGTCGAGGAATGTAGGTCTATTATTTACCTAAAATCCTCTCCAAAGCTCTGAGAAGACAGTGAGTAGACCTGAGCTGGAGCTCTGAGGTTCCTGTTCGCCTTGTGTTTGAATCCTCCCCACTAATCAACCAGTTTCTATTAAAAGTAACCTCACAGTTGTATGGAGCTGAATGTACTGAACCTGATGAAGCTAACTGAGAACGACGAATGCCTTTACTAGAGCGTGGACCCTTCTACCACTCTCAGAAAGGAAGAGGATGGAGACCACTGATGAGTTATTCTGATCTCAGGTCAATCTAGTAGCCTGGAGTCACCAGGACACCAGTGCGGGAAGGAGGCTGCGTCCGCGTCTGCAGGCCTCCACGAAGCGTTTGCCATTTAGTTGTTGGCTCATCAGCTTGGATGTAAGAAAGGATTTCTAGAAAGAAGATGGCCTCGCTGTGTGCCATTCTTGCTCTGGGGTGCTTTTGGAAGCAAGGGCTGTGATCCGAAAAGTAAACATTGTTAAGGGAAGAGGGATGGTTGTTCTGGACACGCACCAAAAGCCAGGCTCCAGGAAGCTGGAGGCGACGGAATCCAATCTCCCCTACATAAGCCGTTTCTGGGCTTTCTCCCTAAGTTGCCTTTGTGGTGGTTTGCCTGTATCCAGGGAGCCTTCAATTAGAGTATTGGGCTGAGCTGATTCATAACTGGGTTCCACATCAGCTCCACTACTAACAAGAATACATCTTTAGTTACGGGCGGAAGGCATAGCGTGTGTTTCGGTTTCACGTTGTGAAAACATTTTTTTCAAAACACAAGTTTCTTCCATAAACTAACTTAGATTGCCCAAATATGCACTCACGTGAATCCAGAACAATACAAAGCCTAGATACAGGGATCCCGGTACACTGAACTAAGCCTCTTCCTTATCAAGAATCCGCCAGTCAGGGCCTCTCCCTGTGGGGCCACCTCCTGAATCCCCTCTGCAATACCTTCATTTCAGCTGGGCCGGAAGTGCCCACCGGGGCAGCAGGGGGTCTTAGCATCTGTTAAGGTCCTGAGGGCGCTCCCAGCACTTAGCAGTGCTCAGATAAACAGGGGAGCAACGAGCAATGGCAGGGACGCTCCCATCCCCTCAGAGGACAAGAACTCTGAAGTGCACGGTCACAGGGACACATACTTGGTGCCCATCCCCATGGGGACAGGAATAAAAGTGACTTCTGTGGCACTCCTAAGCAGCAGGCAGGCCATGTAAGTAGCTTTCACTTGCCACATCACCAGAATCCCTGCCAAGTAGGCCTCTTTAATCAGTAGTTTAGAGACACTCCATCTCCTCCAGTGGAGACCCCACTGCTCACACAGAAACAGGACTGTGGGGATTTGCACGTCAGGTCTCCTCAGCCTGGGGTATGACACATAGGGTTCAACAACTCACAACTGTGGGTTTAACTGTGGCTTGTCCTCATTACAGATGAAGAAATAGAGGCCCAGGAGTTACGGAGTCCAGTCCAAGCTACAAAAGGTGTCACAGTTGTGATTTGGACCCAATGTCTCTGGTTCCTTCTGCATGTACAGGAAGGAATAAGAAAGCACCTGCTCCCATCTTCCTCTGCTCTTTGCCTTCTGAGCTTTGGCTCCAGGAGTCCCAGAGCTGCCTCAAGCTGACTAGAAGCCCTCCTTTAAGTGCTTCACAGAGGATCAGAAACCAGATTCTATACCCATTTTATTTTCTATGCTAGGCCTCTGTGATACAATATGAAGATAATTCTTTGCACAGTGGACAGTAGAATACAGATCCTCCCTTCTGAAAGTTCTTGCTACACTGAAAGGGTGTTCTGATGTTAGGTATGCCAATTTCCCTCTTCCAGGTCACGCCCTGCATGCAGGGCATGACCTGGAATAGTGTGTAGCATTACCCTTTCCATGGCTCCCAAACACATAGCCAAAGGGCTTCAAAACATATGGGCATCCCTGGGAAAAGCATCGCTAGGTATGTGATCAACAAGCTTGAAAGGCCATGGCACCTGACAAAGGGAGGAAGCATTTTGGAAAGATAAGTTGAAATGCATTTATGAGCCAAATGCATCCTGCAGCCTGCTTAGCTGTGCTACTTGGTTCATAAACCAGGGATTAAGTCCATTTTCATTTCAGCTTTTCTGTTCACCTTTAAGCAACCCCTAAGGTTTCCAGAAGAATTTTGTTCGACCTTTAGCTAAAGTTCAACCTCTACCAAGTTACCAATTTTGGCTGGTCCCTGGGTAATCACTTAAGACAGCTTTCACTATAATTCAAGGAAACAGTAATCCCTGGCCCATGAGTTCACAAAGGGGGGATTCCCAGGGGTCTGAGAGATGGCCAAAGTTATGGATTTAGTCCTGCTAATGAATTTCAGTGATATTCTCATCATACAGCATTGATCACTGTAATCAGCCTGGACTCATTTGCTGGATAGTGAACCTGGGGCATTTATCTCCCCCTGGTCCCAAATGAGGGTCATCTCACTGCTCCCTTGCACTCTAGGCCCCAGAAAATAGATGCAGCCCGGGGAGGAGAAGGTCTGCACATTGTTATTTGCTTCCAAGGTTGTGATAGGAATGTCAAACCCATTGCTGGCCTTCGGTGCCCACACTGAGCGGCATGTCTCCGCTGTAATGCCTGTGCTCTGGACCAGCATTTGTCTGACACCTGGCTTCCAGAGACCCCCTCAGCCACACTCAGACAGGAAAAGTGGGAGGGAAAAATGGATAGAAAGCAGGCTTTCCAGTTTATTGTGAAGAATGGGATTTTGCAGGTATGTTTTATGTGTCCTGAGTTACTTCGTCTACTAGATCTGCCTGATTCATAAAGATCAAAGTCATAATACGTGTACACCCTTAGAGGGTTTTTCTCAAATTTTTGATTCTGTAGTTGACTACTGACTGTTGTGTGTTCGCCATGAAGAGAGAGCTGCTCCTGCCCGAGAAGTGAATATGGGGTTCCCAGCTAGCATGGAAGCCACTTCCTTCCTATCCCCAGAACTGCATCCATTAAACAAAGGGCATTGCAATGCCCATCCCACTCATGAATCAAAACAGGATCTCTGCATATGCCATTTCCCTAACTTTCCAAGTACCGTGGGGCCACCTGGGTCCCTCTCTGTCAGCAGCTCAGTGCACTGGAGGCATGTTCATCTTGGAGGAAGGGCTCCTGGCCTTCCAATACCATGACATGCTGGATTCAGCTTCCCGCTTTCTCTTTCTTATTGATTGGTGTACCTCAGGCTTTTAGGTTTATTAATTAAATGATAATTTGGGGGAGGGAGGTGAGTACACAAGGAGATAAATGTCTCACAAATAGACTCAAAGCTTGCAGGCAGAAGACATACAGTAATTTACAAAGTGTCTATCTTTCTGGCATTTTTTCCCCCAGGAAAAGTAATCATCGCTATCATCCTCTAACAACAGAGATGCTTGTATTCTGGGTGGGCTTGGAGACTAGCCAAGACCATGTGCAGGTTTCTGGGATTTCGGCACACCTGCGGGTCCTGGACTGGGTGGGCTGCCCGACAGTACTGGTCTGCCAGAAAGGGTCATCCCCAGGCCTCTTCCATCCTCTGAGCCACTACAGTGAGGCTTGGGTGTCTGAAGCTCAGGGGCTTGTTTTACGCTGCCCTCCCATCCCAGGTAGCTGCCTGGCCCTGTCTGAGTCCAGTCTTGGAATGCCAGAGGAACTACGGGGAGCAAATGCCCAGAGGAAGTGGAGTGTCCCCCCAGCTGAGCCCCGTGGCAGGAGTCACACGGGGGCTACGGAGTACCGACGGCAGCCGCCCGGCAGAAGTGGCTGCCCCCCTCCGGCCTTCTCTCTCCCGATCCCCAGACAGGCCCACTGCCCTGCCAGGATCTCTCCACCTCAGGCACTGCTCACCTTTTGAGTCAGTCAATACTCAGTGTGGGGGCTGCTCTGGTGCACTTCAGGCTATTCGGCAGCATCCCTGGTCTCTGCCCAGTTGGTGTGACAAGCGCACCCCTTGCCTCCACTGGTGACATTCTCCCAACATCTCCAGACCTTGGCCCATGTCCTGTGGGGGTAACATTACCACCCAGTTAAAGCCAATGCCTTAAGACAAATGGGAAATGATCGAAGACACTGGTAACATTTGTGACCATCCTTATCAGCTCTCAGGCCTGGTCGGCAGGTGCCACTTCCAAGGAATCTCACAGCAGCAGAGACCTCCAGCGGGAAGTGAGAGCAGCAGGGTGGGGTTGAGAGACTGGATTCTTGGCCAGAACATGGTGGAAGAATGAAGGGACCGCCCTTCTCCAGAGTGAAGGGCTAAGACCCACATCATTCAGCAAACCTTCTGAGCGCCCACTATGCGCCTCATCCGATCAGTCGACAAGGTGGGTAGATTTCCTTTCTTCTCTGTCTCCCCACAGTCACTCTTCTAGTTTTTGCCACCGTCTTCTTTCCCCTGAGTCCCTCCAAAGGTTCCTTCCCTTTCATCCAGGCTGGCCTCTCGCTGTCCGACCCCACCATGCCATTTCTCTCTGAAACGTAAGTCAGATCATGGCTGCCAGCCGCCTGCTCGCTTCCCTGCCTTTCCATTCTTTCAGGATAAAATCCAAGCTCCTCAGCATGGCGCACAAGGCCTTGCATTCCCTTCCTCAGGGTTACAGGCAAAGCTATTGCCCAGTCCAGGGGGCAGCGTCCGCCCCTCCGGGCCGTGGGGCCCCTTCCCCCGGGGCGCACACATGGTGTCGGGCGGCACGGTCCTGACCGGGCAGGTGGGGGCGCTCACAGTGCTGACGCAGCTTCAGCCCTGGCGCCCCCACTCCCACGCTTTGTCCAGGAGCACGCTGAGTTTGGCTCTCAGGCTCTAACAACAGAATCCAGAGGAAATCTCCTACCGTTGGGAATATTTTTCCTTATATTTACTGTTGTAGTTGCCTTCTATTTATAGCACATCATACTGCTTTTGCTGTAAGAATGATATAATCTTTCCTTTTTTCAATGAATGTCCTCAGGTAGAAAAAGGAAGTTCATTTGAAACAACTTAAGTAGTAGAAGTGGTTCTGAGACCCGGCAGAAACTCTGATTATGATCGCTGTTTGGGAAATAAGGACTCCAGCTTGCACGGTGGTTTCTTATGTCCCCATCGTACCTGTCCCTCAGACAGACTGAGAAGGGGAGCGGCGGGGCGGGGAGATGCTGGTGCAGTTACTCCTTGTAATCTTTCATGAATTCTCTAGGGCTTGACATAGATGTCACCCCACCTAAATCTGAGTCGGTGCCCCACTCCTGTGCTCCCCCAGCACCCTGGATGGCCCTTCGTAGGCTCTGTCATGGCACCTGTGAGCTCTGGGCTCATGTCTGTCCTGTTCACTGTGACTTCCAGTGCCTGCGACAGAGCGTGACAGAGACAAGATCCCAGATAAATATATCTTGTTTGGATGGATGAGATGGAGAGACACATCATCCTCTTGATCCAGGTCGCAGCCACACCGAGAGAACAAACGAGGTGGCCAGATGACCCATGTCACCTCCCTGGGTGACAGACAGAAGAGCTGATGATACGAATTTGGGTGCGGTTTCCATTTCCCTCTCCATTTTGAGCATTAGAACTTGACCTCCATCAGCCTGTGGAACATACTCGGGGCCTGGCCCAGCTGGGCCTCCCAGAGAACCAGGGACTACAGCAAAGAATACCCAGAAATCAGCAAGACGAAAGCTTACTTGTCCCTCCCTGGTCTGTCTTTCTTTCTGTCTGGAGCTTTACCTTTACAAATGTGTAGCACTTGAAGGTATGCTTCCCCAGCCATTTCTGGAGTGTAACAATTCCTTTTTTCCTACTGACAAAATCTGAAACGTAGCCTGGGGCACTTTCTTGCCGAGGAGAGAGCTGCGTCAGACTTGTGATGCGTGATGAAGTACTACGGTAATGTGGAATAACGCTCTGAAATGTTGCCGGGGTGAGCATGCGTGCAGAATGACTGAAACGGCCTGAAAATATAAATGGTAGCTCTGTGGCTCATCTGTCACCTCCTTGTAGGAAAACAGAGATATTCTTCTCGCTCCTTTGCAATTTGAACAGCCTCTGGTTGGAAACTATGGAGATTATGCCATTGCAAGTTAACTGCCATGTTTACTCCACACACCATTTTACTAACTGATACAATCTCCCCACACAGTCATCCATCTCGTGAGGTACCCCTGGCACCCCACGCCATCCCTGTAGCTGCTTCTGTGAATGCCTCGCTGCAGTAGTCATGGCGTCAAACCCAAAAGCTTTGTGGGAGGGAGTAGAGGCCATTTTTGTAGTGCTGAGAAGGACATCCGCTTTGTCCACCTTAGGAATAGAGGCTGCAGACAGGCATGGAGTTCATCTGCACTTCACCTGCAGACCCCGCACGATGGGGGTGCAGAGGGAATGATTGGCAGGGAGCTGCAAAATTGGAAGAGCTAAAATCGTGGGGCATTTACTATGCATCAGGCATTTTGCCCTATTTTAGGTAAATCACCTAACATACTATATAGTAAGTAGAATTATCTTCGTTTTAATGGTGAGAAAACTGAGGCTGAGGAATTTGCTCAGTATCCCACAGACAATAAGTGACCCATTCAGGGTTTGGCCCCAGGTCTGTGTGACTCCAAAACTTGAGTTATTTCCAAGAGGGACAATGTTGAACTGAGGCCAGAGCCTTTCCTTCCTTGAGCTGGGGTTAGACCGTCATCATCTGTGGCCTTAGCACATCATTTGTATGTTGTCATGTACCCCTAGCTAGAAGGATACACAAACCAGTGGGGTTTTCCTTACTCATGAAGAGCTAGTAGTCTAACTGACAAATTTCTATTGCACAAAAGATACCCAAATAGTAAAAGGAAAACCCCCCAAAGTTTGGCATATCTCAAAGGCTACAAGCACTTCCCATCCAACCTTACTCATTCTCCAGGCTCGAGCCTTCTTTCCTGCCTTCAGGGGCTCCCTGCCACTCCGGGGCCCCAAACACGCTGCTCACCACCAGGAACATACTTCCTGCCCCTCCTCTGGATCTCAGCTCCAGGGCCACCTGCTCAGAAAAGCCATGCCTGACCCCTTGACTTCTGTCTCCTTCATTGTAGATTGGCCCTTTCCTCTGGAGCACTTCTTGGAAGTGGTCCTGATCTGTTCAGATCAGGACCAGTGCCTCGTCTCCCATTAGACTCCTGAATCCCCCAAACCCAGCCCAGGGCCTGGCCCACAGGATCCCCTCAAGGTGGCTATGCAAGAGCTGGCACACTGACCAGCTGCCCTCAGATGCTCCCCGTTGTTTGTGAGGTCCGGAGGGGAAGACAATGAACCCATTCACCTGCAGTGACAAGGCGAGGTCTCCTCTCACTCTGTCAAGGAGTGTCTCAGAATCGCATTCTGTCCTAGTCAATTTGTATATTTCTTCCCCATTTCCAACAGCAAGCAATCTTGTAGATCAATAACTAAGACCAAAGAGGCTTATGGAATGTTAAGAAGATTATGCACCTAAATGCACCAACTCTGACAGCCACACGAAGAAGAATAGTAATAACTGTGCTGAGCGCTAGTTTATCAACCTTTGCCACTTACAAAATTCACAGCCAATTTAATTAAAAATATAACAGCTCTGAAAGCCGCAGAAAGGACGACGACAGCAATCAGTCATTTTGTAACAGCACTGAAGACCCATTAGGGTTGTTGCACTGGCTGCCAGCTTTTTTTCAGTTCAGATAGTAGGGGCATTTTATTCTGCACAGTTAATGTCACTGTATGGAAATATTGGCTCTCTATAAAGAAGAAAATACCAAACATCTTTATAACCCCCATTTTTTATGGTCAAAACTTGCTTGGAAAGGTGCTTTGAATTTATTTGTTGTAAGCTGCACATTTCACATTCAGAAAATTAAAATGGTTTCTCCTGACTAACTCATTTAATCATTTACTTGATTTAATGAAAAACACTACGCATTTTTTTCTCTTCTTGGCCGCTGAGATTAATATTTTCTGTTCATTAGCAATCAAATATTGCAGGAAGGTTTACATCTTATTCTCACTTAACTCACTGCCTTTTATTTAAAATATATATAATAGAATTTAAATGGTATCTTTTAAATCACTTGGAAATTTTTCTCTTAGTAACTCACTTTGTCTTGTGGAAGACACATTGCTAGCTGTGACGCTGAGCCATTTATCTCCAACTTTCTTTTCCAATCTTTATTTATTTATTTTTCATTGTTCGGGGTAGAAATGCGTATATGGAGGAAAGGGAGTGGAGGCTTCTGAAAAAAATTTTGAATCTAGCTTCTGGTACCACTAATTCATTACTACATCAGCACATCATAGCATCCCTTTGATTTATTCATGGGATTTTAGGAGATCCTTGGTAGAATGAACCCATTAAGAATATTAACTGTAAGTATCTGGCTTTCATTTAAGAAAGAATCAAAGCCACCATGTAAAAGTGAACCCCCACAAATGTGGCACACCTCTCCTGTCACTCACAAAGGGTCCCCCATTTCATCACCATGGTGGCATTTACAGTGTTCTCAGGAGTATATAAATGGACAGGTAAATTGTCTTCCATTTGAAATGCCTATGAGGGCAGATCCACAATAGAACCTTTCTATGATCAGATCTGTTACAAAACAGTATACTTAATTCAGATCACTGAATAAGAGAGTCAGTAGTTCAAAAGCAGCATCTCCAGTTTTTTGTAGCTTTCATACCAAAAAGTGTTTGTTGAATCCCCAATACCTGAGAGAAGGAAATAGCAAAAGACAGACGATAGCATTTTATACTGAGCATAGATGCAGCGGGTTAAGGACATGGTGTACAAAATGAAAGAAAATGCTGAGTGAGGAACGCTAAGAGGGGAGGACAGACTAACCATTTAGGCAGCAGGACAGTAATGCATAGCCCCGGGGGAACCAGCCATCTGAGTGAGAGAACACGAGGTCCCCTAAGTTCTACTCTCAATTGTTCTCTGCTTTTCCTGTGTGCATAGGTGCCAATGTGTGTGTGTAAATGAATTCATCTGCCATCCTCGGTGTATTCCTGTATTATTGACTGGTTGTGGGACAGGGACCCGAGAATCTTCATTCCCATTTTATGTTTGGGAAAACTGAAATACACGGCACCCGTGTGCTTTAACCCTGGCACAGTGATCTTTCCTTCGAAGTACTTCTAAAAGGATGATCATCTTAGCATTTGTGACGCTACCTGTTGGATGTTTATCTCCCCTTGGTCTGTAAGACCCAAGCGAGGCAGAGGAGCGCCTGTCTTGTTCATCACCGCATGTCCAGCACTAACAAGGCTGGCAGATGCTAAGTAAGCTTTTTTGAGTGCAAGAATATGATCCTAGGGCATTACTACTGGAAGGGTAGCAAAGCAGGACTGAACTCCAGGTCACCTTCCTGTACTATTTTTGAGTTTCTGTTCATACTTCAGAACTCTGTTCAAGTGCCAACCCCCTGGGAAGCACTTCTGAGCTTCCTCCCTACTTTTCCTAGCCCCCATTAATGCATTATACCCATCCCTCTCTGTTGAGTACCTGGCTTTCTGTGCGCTATCATCTGTTTATGGAACCCCTCTTCTAGGGATCTATTCCATTCTTTGCTTTTCAGATGGGGCTGATTGCATTTCTACCTGGCCTCAGGGGTGGATTCATGATCCAGGTCTCGTAGCTCAGAGCACCCCATCCTACTAGCCATGGTTATTTGGTCCAGCCATGGACATGTAACTCAAACTGGGCCAGAGCTTTCTGTGCCAATTTTTGTAAGCATTGCTATGAAAACAGTCTTTCCACCATAAGCTAGTAGGATGTAAGTCTCAAGCTTCAGGTGGCTAGTGTTCAAATGGCCTTCCTTGGGGACAGGCTGACTGAAAGAAGTAGAAAGACACAAAGCCCTTGATGATTGCTTGTGCCCCTAGATCCAGCCATGCCTGAATGAATGATACATTGGATTTTTCAGTTTCATGAACTGATCAATTCTTCCTCCATCCTGTAAAGCAGTTTGAGCTGGGTTTCTGTCACATGCAATCAAAGGAGCTCTTAATTTCCTGATGCCACAGTCTGTGGACCATGGCTCTTAAGATCATGACTCATTCCTGCATCCCCAGGACCTAGTTCAGGCCCTGCCTCAGTAAAAGCTTGTTGAATGATAAACCAACAGACTTCTAGGGCAAGGAAATTTCCACAGGGCCAGGCATTTTAGGAGGGAGGCTAGCAAGAGGAGCTATGTCAGGGGCCTTTGTATCTTTCAGCTCAAACTGTCATAAAGGAGGGAGAGAGCATACAGGCACTCCCGAAGTAGAGGTGTCAAGGTCACCTGGAAGAGGAAGAGAACAGCATTCGGCCAGACAAGGGGGATCGTCTAGCAGCTTAGATTGAGTCAGCGGGAGCCTGCAGCCGCAAGATGGATTTCGCATTTCTGCATTCTTACAGAGAGACTTGGTCTTAATCATTACGACAGTATTTCTGTGGCAAATGGAATTAACAACCCCACATGCTTGGACATATACAATTGTTAATAAGACCCTTACAGCTCTGCTGCTTCTTTGAACTCCAGGACTGGTTTTGGGCTCCAGATGGGTAAACCATGTCAGTTTGAACTGGTAACTGAAGCCTGCTGGGAGAAAATGTCTTCCACTGTAGGGAGGAACAGATGGTGCCCACACTTGTTTTGTGTTTTTAAATCTAAGGCCCTGCCATATCTGGCACAACAATTCAAGGACACATGCTTTTCCAGCCTATTTGGAAGGTGAGGACTCTAGATATACCCTCACCATGATCCAAACATCTATACTGGTACTAAGTGTAAGAATCACCCAGACCTGGTTCAAATCTCTGGTTTGCTTTTTTTGGCTGCAAGGCCTTGTACACATAACTTAATATCTGTGAGCCCTTGGGTCCTCATGCAGAAGACAGGACTACACCACCTCCTCACAGACATTTTGCAGAGACTCAGTGCGATGACGGGTGGCAAGTGCCTAGCGAGGATCTGGGACATAGTGAGAGTTCAGCATACATTAGCAATGACTATGCTGACAACAACCATGATGTTTCCAGTCTTTAAACCAGACTTTGCAACCTGAATGCCTTATTACTTAGGAACTAGTGTTTCAAGTGTATTTGTCCACCTGTCATCATTTCTCCATATATCGCTCACAACAGCATCATCGCAAATTTCCTTTCCTCTAGTTCTGAGGTCCTTGTCCTTTTTTTTAAGGTCATGAAACTCCCTTAAAAATATGACAGTCTGAATGAGGAGCCCATATCCCTAGCTCCTCTAGCACCTTACGTGTTCCCTATGACCCCCTCATACCTCTTTCCCATTGCACTGTCATGGTCCACGTGCTTGTTTCTAGAATCTTCCTGATTATAATGGAAGTCAAGAACTATATCTGCCCAGATCACTATTTTATTTCCCTTGCTTAGCTCAGTGCATGGCAGAGAAGAGGTGTTCAATATTCACTGAATGAATAAATGAAGATCACAGAACTTTCCCTTGGCCCCTTTATACAGTCACCCATACTCAAGCTTTTGTGTCTAATTTCAGTGTCTAGGGATTCCAGGGAAAGAACCTCTATTTGGGATGATCATTAAAGACAACACAGGGAAATCTGCAAGCCAAGGAATGAAGTAGCCTTTCCTCCTGACAGGCCAGAAAGATTGTACCTATCAGGTATCAGTCTCCAGAGGGGAGGGGCAGTCCTGGCAGTGACACAGTGCCACAGATGAAGGGAACCTTTGCCCAAGCCCCTCATTTTGCCTTAGATGCAAATGACAGCCAAGCCTTGTCCAAGATCACCCGGCTGGTGGCAAAGAGAACCAGGCCCTCCCGGCCTCCAGACCACACTCAGCAAACCCTCATCTCCCCGCTCCCACGCCATCTGCCTAGAGGCAGAGTCACGGCAAGAAGTCAATGAAGAGTCCCTTCAGAGCATCCCCAGGCGATAATTTAAGAAAGTATGGGATTTACATGACCTCAGTTGAATCAGGGGATAGGCCTTCCAAGAAAGAGCTGATTCAAATTTATCAAAACCTATAGCGTGTGGCTCTTGCCTCATGCCTCATTTGAAAGATATACCCTTTCTATCTTTTTCATTGGTGGGAGGGTGACGTCAGTGGGGAAAGGCCTGGTGTGTGGGCACAAGCCCGGTGAAGGCAGGGAGCACGTTCCTTCCTCACTCGAGGTGGGCTGCGCTGGTCGCCCAGGCCCAGCCCACGCGGTGTCCCTGAGGGGGGACAGACACAGCCCATAGCGTTTCCCAGCTGCGTTTCCTATTTATATGAACCCTCGGCGAGCTTTTGAACTTGGGACGATGGTTAGGAATCCATCAGTCTCACTGCCACACTGCAGGATGTTTTGCATGAGCTCAGCCAGAGATTTTCTTTCTAACCATGAAAAAAGGAACTTACACTCTCCATCATGCCAGATGCTCAATCAGATAAATATCACACATGAATTTTTGGAGAAATATTATGTGATTGGAGAACACCTGCAGTTCTCTAGAACATATTGTTGTCAGAAGTTGAGTTACACTAAATACTACACATCAGACTTTCCTTCAAAGGTCTTGTACTATATTTTCCCATCACAGCACAAACGGCTCCTTCTGAAGCAGAGTCAGATTTTAAAATGCTCCTGCCTGTCAGCATTACCACAACTTGATTTCAGAGGCCCTCACATCATCAATGACGAGACCATTCCTATCTCAGATGTGGACGATAGGGAAGAGATTTCCCCAGTTGCTACCTTGATTTGCAAATTCAAGTCACCGTTTGGTCTTAGTTTAACGAGAGCAGCCACCACCATTTGCAGAAAGCCGAGGAAAACACCGGACACCGTGTTACGAGCTTTACACACGCAACCTCCTTTAACCCTCCCGGAAGTCCTCTGAGGCAGGACACCGAAGCTCTGTGCCCAGGTGACACGGTTTGCAGAGCATTTTCCGTGCACTCGGCTCTCTGCAATATGTTTTCTTTAGATGGCGTTTCATCTCACCAAAACCCTCTGGGGTCAGTGCCTCATAATCCATGATTTATAGTCGAACAGACTGAGAGAGGGCTCAGGGCAGTCCCGGTTTACTCCCAAGTTCATACACGCTGTTCCATTTGACGGAATGCGTGAGGGTCCTTTCTCGGCTAAAAGTAAGGTCTTTGTGGTAAAACCTCTCAGACTCTACCTTTCCCAGTTGTATGATCTTGGGTAAGCGAAAGTTAACCTTTCCGTGGCTAAGTTCCCTCCTCTATAAAGTGGCGTGATAATAGGAACTCCTCAGAAGGTTGAGAGAATGCCATGTAGACTGCTTAGCCCAGCATCTACCAGACAGTAACTACTTAGCAAACTGCTGTATTGTTACTGTGATTAATAATGATGACAATAACAGCTCTTATTCCCATATAAAATAAGGCTACCTCATAAAGGATACAGGGATTAAAACAGACCAAAACAGTATAATGAGGGTGAGCTGAATTGTGTATTAAGGACTAGTCAAAGAGATGGTCCCACCAAGCAGAGTAGAGCTACGGTCAATAGGAATGGTGACTCAAGGGCGTGCCTTCTCTCAGTAGGTCAGACAGCCTTATGTGACCTCACGTATCTATCTCCTTCCGGTCATGCATTGTTTGAGTGCTGGCATAACAAACAATGAGCTCATCATTTTTGTCTCTCTCTGAATCCCTACCGAGGTCCTGCCCTGTGGTCCTAACCCTGGCTCTTGTATATATTCTGGTCCATGGCCACAGGGAAGAGGTGGACACAGGGACCACCACCTCCACCTCTGAGCCCATCAGAGTGGACGTGGACACTTGCAGCAAGACAAGGTTCACTCTCGTTTTCATTCAAAACACAGTTATGTCTGTCATTGGAGAGATACTGTTCTGGAGGCAAAATATAGTGTCTCCACTCTGCTCAGTATGTACTGGGTTAGGTCACTCTTTGCTTAATGCTCTCTGATGGGTGTCCTGTAAAAGGAGCATGAACTCCAAACTGCTTTCCCTGGTCCTGCATGGTCTGGCCCCAGCCTCCCCCTCTCCTTTCCCCCAGACCCATTCTCGGGTCTCCCTTGAGCAGCACCTGGGGCTTCCTCCACCCTAAGCCCCTTCCACCAGCAACTCTCCCTCAGCCTCTGTCTGACACCCTGGGCCCAAGCTTCTCGTAGTGGCTTCTCCTGCTGTGTCACGGCTCAAATGCCAGTCCTCAAAGACACCTCCCTTGCAGATCCCTAAGCCATGCAGCCTTCTCTGTCCAGTTCTTCCCTTCATGGGGTCCACTGCTACCTGAAGTCATCTTATTTATTTGTGAGTTTAGTATCTGTCTCACTGGAATGAAAATTCCTTGAGAAAAGAGACCAGGCCTGCCTTGCTCACACTGCTTATATCCTGTGCCTGACACATCAAAAGTGATCAATAAATACTTGTGGACTGAATTCATGACAACCTGACAGAATGAATGATCATTAGACCAGAAATCAGGAGTTGAGTCTTCTAATTGTTATTTGTTTCTCACCAGCTGTGTGCCGATTTAGTCCTATCCTTACTGACTGGTAGGTTTTTATCTTCTAAATAGGACTGATAATGCCCAACCCTTTCTCACAGACTATCTTTGATGAGCAAATAAGATTCACAGGTATGTGTCTATGAAAATACTTTATGAATTGTGAGTAGTTATAAAGGATGCAAAATAGGTTCAACTCCCATGTCAAATCATATTAGACAGGTTCTCCTGAAGCACAGGCCTGATACAGATCCCCAGACTGCACTGTTCTCAGTGAGAACATCCCTTAGTGACATCTGCCTTGGAACAGGGAGAGGTGATGAGAGGCATGCACCTTATGCATACCAAAGAAATGTCCAACATTAGAAGGCACAAATTAATAATATACAAACAGCTTCCTCAAGCTTTTAACAGTAGCATTTCTGGAAAGTAGGGCTTGATATTTGACTGTCTTCCTCTGGCCCTGTTGAAATGTATTCCTCTGACCATATGACTTTGGTACTGAAAACTAATTATAAAGACGTCTTCAAAGAGTCCACCATATATTTGCTACATTGCGAAAATCCTAACATTATTTTTGGAAATCATCAAAAGGGAAAAGCACAGAAGACAGGCAAGAAAGGGAAAACAGAAGTTTCCCATGTGGAATAGTATAACTCATTCACCACAAAGTATCAATTTGTATTACAGATTTCCTCAACAGTGAAAGGCAAGTATGTCCCCAGAAACTAGAGCATTTGACATCTGTCCTTTTCAGTGAGCCACATGCATGGGAGAGGTGAAGCTCGGGGTTCCTTCTTTGCCCCTCGGTCACCAGCCATGGCGCGCTCTCTGATAACGCTATTACATCATTTCGGAGGCACTGAGACAGATTTTAATTCATTTAATAATTAGGTCAATAAAAGCTATCATAGCCGAGAGCTCCATTAAAAGTCCATAATGTTACCATAATGGGAGAAAAACTAATATAGTTCTGTTGGAATTATTCCATGAAATTAATATTAGAGAATTGCAGTGAGCATCTTAAATAGCTTAAATAGACATTTTTATGAACAGAACTAATCATGGAATTGAAACAGATGAAAATTGTTACACTTGCTGTGATAAGTATCCATGTTCATGGGATTTTATCAGGCCTATTCCTGTAAAGGACCTGAACATTTATGACCACGGGGCAGTGTGTTAAACGGGCCTGGATCACTGTTCATGGCCCCTCGGAGGCCACCAGCTTGTGTTTTGGTGATTACTGCTTGAACACTGTGGTTCCACTTCTCAGAGCATCTGGCTGGGGAACATTCCAGATCAATAACCCCCAAAATCAAAATCCTTCTCCCAAACCTCTCTGTGGTTGATGATATTAAACCTTTAGACACTAGCTTGGACATCTGAAGTTATTGAGAAGGACCCAAGGCAGAGAAGGGATCGTGTCCACACCGCCCAGAGACGTTTTCTCACCTCTGCTCCATTGGCTTGATCACTAAAGGCAGAGAGTAAGATGAACTTCATGTAGACCCCAGTACAGTGTCACATGGCTTGAGTGAATCCTGACCAGGAGAGCTAGACAGCACGAGGAAGGAAGCTTGAACAAAGCTCGCTTTCGGAGCACTTGGATCCTACGGCTCTGTGAGTTACTCAAATACACGAGACCCTGGGTACAGCTGCATCACTGCTAGTGGGGTGCTGCCAACTATTTTGACAATCACACAGAGTTGACAAGAATGATCAATTCAAGGGTGATCAATACGATCAAAGGCCAAGGTCACAGATGTACTTAGCAACATGATACATTGACTGGGCCTCTGCTAAAACACACCAAGAGGTTGCACTGGAACACGTAAGGGGATTATTCAAAGTCCATGGGGCTTTGGGATGGAAGAACCTGCCTTGCATCTCAGCAGCTCTGCTCCCAACAGTGACCAGGTGCAAGTGAGCTCCCCTCTCTACTCTTCCGTCTCAGCATGGATGCTGGGATGTTTGAAAGAGACCACAGATGAAGATACCCAGCACTGTGGCTGGCAGAGAGTAAGGGTTATTCTTTAGTGGAAAGAGAACCCTCTCGATGAGCATTTGGGCAGATTCAAGGCCTTACGTCCCAGGACACATTTAAAACATGAATGGGAGGGAGGCCTCCGCTAACCCCCAGGCCCACTGGTGTGCTCTCGGAAAGGCTCATGTGTGGTCAGCCATGCTGAATCTAAATGAACCAGAGGAAGATGCACATCTGCACCGATTACTCCATTTTCCCCCCCCCTAGGAAGATTCCCGATGGAATTAGAAACACTAGGAAATCTACTGAAATATTTTTATTTCACTTAGTTTTAAGCAGCATCTGTTGCAAAATGCCTTCCTATAGTAAAAGGGCCTTCCTTTGAATGTATTTATAGGCTAACTTTTGCAACACTTGCAACCAGTCAGCATTTCAGTTAATAAAGCCGGTCTTGGGAACTGAGAGACACAGTAAAAATGAACAACATCATTTGACCATCTTGACTTCCAGTCGAGCTTTGTTACCTGAGAAGGCTCAGGCAGGTTATAAAGGCTTGGTCAAGGTTATGAAGCCATGCAAAATAATTAATGGTAAAATACATACCTGTTCTTTCTTAAGGCCTATGATCTTCAGGGAACCAAAAGATGGGAGTAATCCATATGGGTTTCTTTGTGCATGGGAAGCAAAAGGGAAGAGGTGGAGATAGCAACAATATGAAGTTGTTTCTAAGGGTTCATATTTGGAAACCAACTGGGATAACCTTACCCTGAAACAAACAAATTCCGCAAAGAAATTTGATGGCTGGACAATCCTGTAAACGAAAATTCTGAAATCAGCTAATAAACTGTATTTTGAAAGAGGATGCTGGAGAGAGGCCACTCTTTCTGCAATTCATTTCATTTAGTTTGTGGTATTACTGGGCATTAACTTGAGATTCACTATTTCTGTGGCAAGTACTCCTTTTGCTAAAATTACCAAATATTCTCTGGAACACAGAATCTTATCAGAAAATTGATCTCTAATACATAAAGGCATCTTGTAGAAAAAAAAGAGTTCCTCTGGGGGAATTTTTTTAAATGGTTCACTGCAGGCTTTTCACAGACTCACGGAAATTTGGAGATTGTTCAGATATTGTTTCCGTAGAAAGACAGAAAAAGGAACAAAGACACATAAGAGTGGTGACTTCAGAGGCTACTACCATCTTCTAGTTTATTCAGTCAGGGCAGCTGAGGTTAATAACAAGGAAGTAAAAACCACTAGGGAATACACAATTATTTACAAAAAAAAAACCTAACCATTCTTTCTTGTTACTCTGACAATTGCCAAGAAGTGTAATGTACTTGCTTGGTATTATTTAAATTAAATTATCAAATGTAAATGCTAAATATGAACCTCTCAGCAAAGCACTGGGTTATAACACCACATCCCCTATTCAAACTAAAAGCTGATTACTGGTTCTGGAGCTATAAACATGTCAGACAATAATTTAATTGCTTTGCAGGGAGAGGAATATGCAGCATTTTGTTCTCATTCTGGAACTCAATACGATTCCTTAATACAACATAATGATCATAGAGATACACAAAGTCTTCGCTTGACACCTGCTTTATGGTAAAAAGAAGCTATAGCAAATTTTTGCAAAGCTCAAGGAACTAGGTGGTGCCAGATTTTTTAATCACGAAGCAAAATGCGTTTCTCACCAAGTGGCCCAAGCTTTCACTCTGGTTCACAGAGTTGAAGATGCATTTTCAAAACGGGTTTAAATCTGTAATGAATTTCCCGTGCCAAGGACCACCTTCTAAAACAGCTAATTTCCTTCCTGCCTTTGGGCTGAGCTGTCAAACAGAGGCAGCCATCATGTGCACCCCTTTCTTGGGCCACTGGTGAACACAGACGTCACAATCCATACTCATTAATTCCAGGATCAGAATCAGGGGAGTACTCGCGAACAGAGGGAGGGTCTGAGGGAACCAGGGCTCGGTAAGCACTTCCTGAGCGCTCAAGCTGCTGATTGTTAAACCCACACAGGAAAGAGGGTGGGCAGCGGAGCAGAAGGGGGAAGCCAGAGAGACAGGTGGGGAGCAAGAGACTGACATTTGGTGACTTCCTCAGTCCTGGGAGCTCCCTATGCATCAGCTCATGAAAGCCCCAGGGGCCCTGGGAGGCTGGCAGAACCAGTCTTGCAGATGAGAAAACTGAGGCTCAGAGCTACTCATCTACTGCCAGTCATAAATGGCAGAGCTAAGTCTTGACTCAAGATCATCTCCCCCTTCCCAGTGCCCCCCAAAGAGGTGTTGAACATTTCTTTGCAAACTGCGGATAAAGAGGAGACCTTTAAGTCTGGAGTCCAACTTGAATACCAGCCTTCCACTAAATGCTGTACAGAATTGCTCTGCAGAATTGCACAGCTCTACCTCCCCCTTAGTAGCTTACTGCTCACTCCTCTGGTCTAATGTTTGTGGAGCACTATGCCAGGCTGTGTGCTACTCATATGCTTATGTAACCCCCACAGTGACTGCCCCCCCGCCCGACGGGGAGCACCCATCCTCTTACCCACAATGTATATAAGGTGGTCTTCAATGGTTCACAGCCAATATAATTTACAGTAGGACTCAATGCCCGTCTTTCATTTTTTGTAATTTACTGCTTCTTAACAAATTTTATGGTTGATACGTTATCATTTTTACAAATTCAAGGAGGACTTATTGGAAAAAGATGGGATGCAAATGCAGATCTGCCACCATGTTAGCCACGGTTAGTTCTGGGCAGTGAGAATACAGATGGCTGTTATTTTCTTCTCTGTATGTTTCTGAATATTTAGTTTCCATGAATAAGTGTAAATTTAATCTTTAAAAAGAAAAAAGGAAACAGCTCTTCAGTAGTGCCACGGTGCAAGAATAAAGAAGTCCAACCTTTGTAGAACCAACACTGATCAAATCCTCGGCATCCCTGCCGGGTACAACACCAGACATTCTCTATACGTGACGCGTCAGCTCCTTCCAGCAGTTCTGGGAGTAGATGCTGCCCTCCTCGCTGCACAGATGAGTAGAGGGAGGTGTCCAGTGCGTAACCGACCTGCCGAGGTCCCTGGAGTGTCTGGCCTCTACTAACCGCTCTGGCCTAAAGTAGCTCCCTGGCCCCCGACCCTTGCGCATGCTCTGGGCTCCTGGCACCAGAGTCGTCATGCTGGCCTGCCCACAGCCTCTAGGTTCCCAGGTTCCTGCCTTTGCTCACGCTCTCTACTCTGCGTGGAGAGCCCCTTTCCTGCCTCCACCCATTCTTACAAACCCTTATCAACTACTTCGTCTCCTGCAGTGCCTCCCCGAGACTCCTGGCTGTCAGTCACTCCTGCCTGTCCCATGCTCACCAGAGCATTCGCCAGAGCTGGCCAGGTGGCAGCGCCAGGCCGCCTGAGGGCCTCTGAATGCTTTGTGTGGCTTATTCACTGTGTTTTAAAAGCCTTAAGAATAATTGTCAATACCTACAAATTGAGAGACTTTACAAAGTTCTGTAATATCTAGAGGCCCTGGCCCCCTTTCCTGCTTGGCAATAAATAATTGTGGCTAAGTGACCACTGCCCTGTTTAGACAGGAAATGCTGCAGTCCCCCAGCCTCCTTTTGACTGTCTTGCGCTCGGCCTACTTCTCTGGACTCACGGCTACTGCCCGGCCCCTGAGGATATATATGTTCGAGGCCTCACATCAGAGTTTGCCTTGGGTTGTTCATTTGGAGGCACTCTGGCTCTCTACCCAGGTACAAACTCCTCCTCCCACTGCCCCAGCACAGAGTAGGGGCTCAGTGTGGGCCAGAAAACAGTCAGGTCACTACTGCTGTAACCCCAGGGAGAGAGAGCGGTGGTCTGGATGAGCAGCAGAGGGAACAGAGAAAAAGGCAATAGATTCAAAAGGATCTCTGCTCCGAAATTACAGTCCTTCTTCGTTTCCGTTAACACTTCCTGTCCTGAACTGTAACAACATGGGTACACGTCTCACCTCTTCTGCAGCCTTCCCAAAACGCACTACGTGCAGCAGTCGCCCTGCGGCACCCCAGCCCCGCCCAGCAGCCTGGCGCGCATGTTCTAGGCAATGGATGAACGTCGGCTGAAGGGTCATAAGTTTTAATGGTGACACACAGCGTCTTTGTGTCAGCTACACTTAAAAGCCAACAAAACACATGTCCTTCCCTCCCACTCATTAAATTGAAAGCTCAATACATTAATTATCTTAATTAGACTCAAGTGTCTAAGATAATCTTCCCAATTTATAGACAGGGACAAGATAGGTTTTTCTCAAGTTGTAAGGACAGAAGGAAAACTAAAGATTCAGGACCTGAGGCTGTGCACGGGGCCAGTGGACGTCCTGTTCTCCTGTCACATCCCGGCCTCATTAGCGCTGTTGCTCTTTAGCTGGGCACTGTTGCGCCTGCGCGGAAGGAGAGCCGGCGCCCCTGGCTCCTGCAGCACTCCTGGGCCCAGAACGCGAGCTGGCAGTGGTGCCGCTCTCATTAGAGTGGGATGATGTGTGGATGCACAGGGCCTCACTTTAAGGCAACACTCTGCATGTGAACAAAGGTGGAAAGTTGTTAGGCATCCCCATCTCACTCACCCTAAGCCAAGTCATCTGGCAACTCTGCCAAGTAAAGAAGTTCTTGACCTTTTCAAGCTATCAAAGGTGACCTAACAGAGCAAAGGGGCTTTGTTCCCCAGGTTTCTTTCTATCGGCTGCCTTGGACAACCAAGCCTGAACAAAACAGCCTCAGGGAGACTACCATGTTGTAACTCCGTATTTGCTTCAGCAAGAGACATCTCAAAGAACAAGTTTTTAAAAGAAGAATGTGTTAGAATGAAAGGAGGCCCAAGGAACCTGACAGTCCAGGGCGCACAGACTGTGAGCAGTGATGCGGGTTTGATTTTGGGGACTGATTTTCAGGGTTATGTCTGCAAGCGTTTATAAGTAGAAGCCAGGCATCAGGGAAGATGAGCAGATGCCTCATTGGTGCGGCTTTACATTCACGACAGGTGTTTCCCTGAGCAGGAAGGGGGCCTAACCGACACCACATCAGGCTGTATCCTTGGCTTTCACGTGTTTGGAGAGAGAAGGAATTCAAAGAACCCACAAGAGCAGCTTGCGGTGTCCCCAGAAGGGAACACTGGGGGCTGGTCACGTTTGTAGGTATTTAACGTGCCACCCACTGTCTCCATTTCAGCGTTTTCAGGTCAATATCTGCCTGTCTCCTTATCCCACAGGGCTGGGGTTTTGCCCCTAAGAGAGAAGGCACTGCCAGCTTGGTCTGAATTGAGCTCTTCTTTGCTGACTTTCATCCAGGAACTGGCAGGGCAGGTGATCCCCAGGGGCTGCCCCATCCTAGAAAGGCCAGAGGGACCTGCTAAGGTCAACTGTACTCAAAGCATTTCGGAAAACGACTGTTTCTCTCTCCCAGGTTGGTGAGTTCTCTCAAGACTGGTATCTCCTTAGCTGGAGTGACTTAATTTTGGGGTCTGGGTAGGTTTAGGGGGTGGCCAGGGAGGGGATAAGGGGGCCATTCTATGTGCTTTGTTCCCAGGCCTTGGGTCTGTCTCTATTGGAAGAAAGAGCCCTTTCCTCTCCAGCTTAGAGCAACAGCAGCCTATGTGGAGCACGGAATCAAAGACTCAGACAGTCTCTTTGCATGATTTCATGCTCTGTAGGCACTTAACCTTTCAGAATGTTTTGGAGAGAGAGATGAAGGCTGGTCAAACACTGCGCCAGGTGTTTGGGTGTTTCTTACCCCTGACTTGTCTATTTCCAACAGGAATATTAAAGATGACTTAGTGCAATTCATTTTGCAGATGAGACATGGAAATCTCAAATGAGGGAGAAGACCTGTTCAAGCCCGCAAGTGTCAACTGTCCTTGCAATGTCCTCTATCCATACCATGTCTGCCCACCCACCCCCTCTCCACCCCAACCCTCCAGGCATGGACCCCAGATTTTTCTTTGCTCTTTTGCTCCATGACACAACATATATATCTTTTAGGGTTCTTGCCCATGGAAGAAAGGGCTTGTTGCTTTCCAAGAAGACAGAGAAGGATGAACGCTTAGAGAGAGGCCAAAAAATGGACTCTGCTCTTTACTCTGCTTTCCATAGAACTCAGCTGATACCCTAAGTTTTATAACATTCATTTTCATGTGGATTATCTCACAGGATCCTTAATATCTGCCAAGGAGGAGGGGGAACAGAGGACTATCTGAAGAGTACTGTATCACACACTGTGCTCAGTATACATTTAAGCCCCCAAAGAGTCCCATTTTACAAATAAGGTAGCTGAGGAGTGCACAGAGAGGCAAATGCCTTGGCTATGGCCACAAGCTGATAAATGGAGGGAACTGAACCCCGCTCGTGGACCTCCCAGTTGCATGTTCTTTCTGGTGCTCATCCTCCTAGGACAGCTGGGCTGGTCACAGCTACATCCAAACCTTTAATGTGGAGCTTGCAGATCCCCATGGCATTGCCAGCCAATGTGACCCACTTGCCTGTCTCCCACTGGGCGCAGTCACTGCTGCCTTAAATGAGTTACTGAGGACAAACAGACAATCTGTATCCCTAGCCGGCAGAGCAGATGCAGTGATGGAACATGGCGATAGCCTGACTTGACCCAGATCACCACTAGAAAAATGACAAGAACAACAAGAAAATCAAACGCACGCAGCTAGGCCAGAGGTGTACTTACTGCCCATCTCAAGAAAAAGACCAGGGAAAAAGGCCCTCAGAGCCATATGGCTTCTTTCCTCTACTAACTGCCTCCTCTCAGGTCAGACAATTCTAGAAACAGAACGGTCATCCCAGGGCCACTGCCATACCTCTGGGGAGCAGGGCAAACACCAGGAAGGAGGTTCTTCACTGGGCCGTCAAGGGCTCTGGCTGTGACTAATACTCTATTCAGGGGCTTGCCTAAGGACATGCCCAGATTTCTATATCACAGCAAAATAGGAAGGATATAAATAGGTAAGACACTGCAGTGAGCACCTGAAATGCTATTTTGGAATGTAGTGCTATGTCTCATTGGTATGATTTCATCAGCATCTCAGTGAGTCCCTCACTTGGCCTCCCAAATCCAGTGTCATACATTTGGCGGGTAGGGACCTAGCTTGACATGGGTGAGAAAGATGCAATGCCTTAGTTAACGTTCAGCTCAGGAAGACTTGGCAGGACAGCACTGACCCTAAGCAGGAACTCGCTCTTGAGTGCCACCAACTGGGATAAGAAGCTCCCAAGCCAGCCAATGGATAATGTTCAAGAGCTAGAAAGACTTTGGAGGTCCTCTCATCTTCCATTTCGCAGGTGGAGACATGGAGGCCCAGAGACACTGAGTGGCTTTTGTAAGCTTGTACAGTGAGCTGGAGTTAGTACCCAGGCCTCCTAAGCTCCAGGCCGGACGGAGCAGGTGGTTGTCCCAGTGTAACATAACCTGGCCCTACTGCACAGAATGCAGTGGCCATAATTTCCAGAAAGTGATGAAAACGGGGACATGTCCAGTGGAAGCTTCCCTGGATAAGGGACTTCACAGATGAACGACTGGAGGACACAAGTGACTGGTCCAGAAAAAAAGATTAAAAACATATCCCCACAGAAGAGGAATCAGGCTCCAGTTTGATTTCACAGGCAGATCCAGAAACATTGGATGGGTCCAAAGGAAGCAGATTTATTATTTTTATCCTGGTAAAATTCACATAAAATTTACCCTGTAACCATTATAAAGTGTGTAATTCAGCAGCATTCAGTACATTCACAGTGTCGTGCAACTACCACCCCTTTCTAGTTGCAGAACATCTTTATTACCCCAAAGGGAACTCTGTACCCATTAAATAATAATCGCTCATTCTCCCCTCACCCCGGTCCCTGGCAACCACTGATCTGCTTTCTGTCTCTATCATTTTGCCTAGTATGGGCATTTCACATACCTGGAATCCTACAGTAAATGGCCTTTAGTGTCAGGGAAGCAGATGTTTTTATAACACACTCAGACTCGCAGGAGAACCATGTGCTGTGCAAAGGGGTGGGTAGCGAGTTCCATGGTGCTTGAGTTTAGGCCAAAGTGAGAAGGCTGTGTGGTGGGGGCTCTGGGACAGGGGGCTGGAGAGGCTGGCTAGTCAGGGCTTCTCTGACCAGCGCCCAGGACGACCTCCCTCATAGGATGCTGACCCAGCCCTGACTGGCTCATCCATGTTCTGCTGTATCATAAACCGCAGGTTTGCAAACCCCGCTCCGGCTGCTGATCTCCTCTCCGGCTTTTCTTCTCTTCTGCTCTTTGGACATTTGTTTGCCAATTTGCCTGACACACCATGGCCAATGTTCTCACTTGAGCATGTCTGACCTGAATGCACAGCGTTCTGCAGAGCTGATCTGCAGTTTCAGTTGGCCGTTACGGCGGCCAGGCATGTACTAAGAGCTGCGATAAATAGGGATCACCTGAAATGTAACTACTGCATGGGCCTAATGAGCTCAGGGATGATCTATAAAACTGACAGCCGAAGGCAATAAAATTAGCTACACAGGGACTGCGGAGTAGAAACATTGTCTTCTGGTGCTCTGTGCGCGACACACCCAACAGCCACTGTAAACACTCTGACACAGGTCTCACGACAGCTTAGAGGAGAAGCACCATGTTTGAGAAGCTGGATTAAAAAACAAAAACCAGAGGGGAAATCTAAGGGGATTGCACAAGTGTCGCTCTCTAGGAAGTGGCGATAGGCTTCATCCATGACCTGGAAATCGTATTAGAACAAGAATATCAGCCCTGCTTCAGGACTAGGACCAGAAGGTGAAAAGTCATTAAAAAAAAAAAAGATCAAAGAGCAAGTACCAGGTTAAACAACGCCAAAGAATTTGCATCTCCCTGAAATATCAGAGCATGGCATTTTTTGGAACTAGGATCTTTGGACATGAAATTGTTAGGATGATGTCATCCTGGAGCAGACTGGGCCCGGACCGCAGTGACGGTATCCTTATACGGAGAGTGACTGGGAGACACACACACACCAGCAGAGGGAAGGAGGAGTCAGAAACGGGAGCCATGCAGTCCTAAGCCATGAACGCCGGGGATGGCCAGCAGCTGCCGGAAGCCACGAAGAGATGAGGATTCTTCCCTGCCGCCTTCCGAGGAAGCATGGCCCTGCCCACGCCTTGATTTTGGGCTCCTAGCTTCCAAAATGGGGAAAGAATACATTTCTGTTGTTCCACACCACTCAGTCTGTGGCGATTTGTTCCAGTGGCCCTAGCCAGCTACTACAGAACACTCCCGCACCCCTCCTCTGTTATACAGCTGTACAAATCTATTTAAAAAATGGAAAAGACTTCAGCCCTTAAGACAAGATCTCATTGTATTTGGAGTTCAACTTTTGAACACAAGTTCAGAAACAAGAAGTGTCCAATTGCATGGCCTTCAAAAGTGCTTTCTTTCTATGGACCAGAACTTGTTTTATATATTTGCCTGGGGTTCAGCCTGTTGCCAGATGAAGAGAAAAACTGACCTCATACCCCTCTGTCCTCCTCTCTGACCTCCTTCTCGGGGGTCCTCGCCCATACCCTGCCAGGCAGCGTCTTTCCCGATGCTGCACATCCTCTGTCCCCCTCCTCAGTTCCCAGAGCCCTGAGGACTCCGAGGCAGGCACCCGGTGGCTGAGCTGAGATGCCCTCCATGTTGATGATCCTTCTCATCACATTATGTGGGATCCCTCTGGTGGTTACTAAGAGACACGTCAGTTTTGAGAGATTAGAATCAAACCAAAGAATCTTCAAATCTAGAGGATAAGTGACTCAAGGTTTATAAGTTCTGGCAAGACAAACAGATGCTGAACTGCTCTGGGCACCTCCCACAGGTTTGGGAGGCAGCTTCTGGGGCCCAAGGAGGGCTCTGTTGGTCCAGGGCATGAAATGCTGCATCGGTGACCCTTGAAAGCCATCGTCATCTGTGGTCATGGCAACAGTGGATTCAGAGGTGCCTTGATGCACAGGGGATCCCAGCCACATCAAAGGAGAGGTTTATGGCTGCGGGGACTCAGAGATAGTGACAAAAAAGACCGAGGTGAGAGGTCAATGGGGACAGTGTAATGAGACCTAAGCATGGGACAGGTTTCTGAGCATCTCATCAGATGTCTACAAGGCAGCTCCTCACAGTGACCTCGGACGTCAGTCAAAGCCCACCCCCTTGCTGAGTTGCGATTTATGTGTAAAAGCATTCATCTGGCTGGGCCCAACCTGTCCCTTGGTTTACAACAAGTGGCAGGATAAGAAATAACTCACAAAATGAGTGTATTTTCTGGAAAGGCTGGGGCACTCTGAGTTGACAGTGGGAAGGCTCTACTAAAATGCCTTCATGTCCTGATCTGCATAGACGGGTTAATTCATAGTGCATTCATCAGAAGACCTAAATTAATTGCTCTCTGATGAATTTTATAACACCTCCTTTCTGCTTCCCCACCTCCCCCCCCCGCCACAAACTACGCTGAAAAGGTCAGCAGTACTATCAAATGCAACATACTTCAACTTCCTTCCAAGCTTATAATTAAAGCTAATTAGTAGTTTTGGTAATTAGCACATGTAAGCTTTCTACTTTCTGAATTAATAAGACTTACTCCGGTTTTCAGCCAAGTAGGCTTTTCACTCGCTGGTTCTGATTCCCAAACTGCCTTTGGCTGGTTAATTTAAAGCAGGTCTGTTGCGAGTGGAATACACCATTACTGACAATGGTCTGCTCTCACGGCACAGTGGGAGTTATCAACAGGCAAAAGTGGAACTACTGTCCAGATAAAATCAGAACCCTCTGGTCTGCACTAACCAGCCAGTCTCAGCCTCTCAATGGGAAATGGGTTGTGTCTAGTTACTATGTCACTTGGGCCCCACACACCCCACGTAAGCTCTTCCTCACTTACATTACCCAGGGAAAACATGTCCACACCGAGGGTATCAAAGCCTCTTTAACAGACCACAGAGGCGATGGCTACACAGTGCCGAGAAATAAATACTCATTTCGGTTCAAATACAAATCAAAGAGGAGAAAAATCACTAGTCAAAGCAGTTTCTGCTATTGTGTAGACAAAGCAATCCTTCAAATAGCTCCGTGTTGCCTTTGTTTACTCAGCGTGTGGGCATCCTACATGCCCAGACAGAATTAAAAATGTATTTTTTAAATCAAGAAACCAAATCCATATTCTGTTAAAAGAAGAATGCCTCTGTGATTTGTTTTCAAACTTTAGAAACAGCTTGATAAAAATCTTCTATGGGTGAGCTCATTCACGGCCCCACACCCCAGTGCTAATCTCAGGATGAAATAAGAAAAGGAGGAGGAAACAGCTTGGTGATTTACTAGACTACTTCTAAGTCCAGAACAATCGTGGACGTGGTTCATAGCACCAGTCATTTTGATGCGTAAGGAACAAGGGACCAGTCATTTCTGCATGAAGGGGATTGCAAGGCAGCCCTGGGTCCCGGGAGTGAACAGGTCTCATTTTAATGGCACAATTACAGTGGCCGTGTAGCCTCATTTGGTTGCATAAGGGGCAGCCGATGTTATTTAAGAGCAAAGACACATCCGGTCCTCTTGATGGTTGTGCTTGTGAGGGTGACAAGGGGCTGGGGCTTCCCACAGCCTTTCAGGCCAAGGTCAGTGGGGAGCCTTCTCGGCCACTGACTGGTCCGTGATGTCCTTGAGTAAATTCCATAAACAGATGCTCTCCAGTGAGATCCATCAACAGTGGTTCTCAAGTAGGTGTGATCCTGCCCCAGGGGACATCTTCAATTTCTGGATACATTTTTGACCGACACAACCATTAAGGGAGCTAGGGCAGGGCAGTGCCATCAGGCGGTAGAGGCCGGGGTGCTGCTAAACGTCTAAGACCGCGCAGGATGGTCCCCACCACACAGAACGACTAGGCCCCAAGGGTCCGTAGTGCCGAGGTTGAGGAACCCGGATACAGATGGTCTGAACAGGGGCAGAGCCCTCTTTATACTTACCAAGTAAGAGCCAAACATGAGCTCTCTTGATTGACTGTGGGCTGATCTCAGCCTTATAACAATTAACGGCCTTATGACAGTCATATCACCCAGAGGGGCTATAGCAGAACCAGGCAGAAAGAAGCAGGCACCTGAGGGTGGGGCATTTTCACACTGCAGCTCAGGCCCGTGTACTGCATTATGCATGAGCTCACATGCCATGGCAAACAGTTTAAGAACGATGCTCATGTTTAATGAATCCTAAATGGTTTATTACAGAGGGTCAAGTTCCTGCTTCCCGTGGGAATTTGACATTTATGAAAACGCCCATGTATTAATTATTCAGAGACCTCCTTTTATGGAAATTCGCTTTCCTGATACACTTGACAGCACTAGAGTCCCCTTCTGCTCAGGATACTTCGTTGCTAATCCTCTAAGCATGAATTAAATAAAATTCACAATGAGCCAGGATGCATCTACCCTCAAACATTATGCAAAAGACAGCTGAAGGCTCTGTGATTTCTCCTGCTAGCAGCCAATCATCACCATAACTCCTTACATTCTTAAAGCAAAACCTGGCATCTTCCTCACTGAGAAGAAAACTACGCTTAGTAATTAAATTATACTGCATTAAACTTACTTAACTTACGTTCACCATCAGGAAAAATTCCACGCCCCTGGGTTTAACTATAATACCTAATCACACTTGCAAGCTCTACCTTTTCTGTGAGTTGTTATAATTTTCATTCCTGGAATTCCATTAAAAATGGTAATGTCATTACTCCTGTAATGCTCAAAACCAACAGCATAATCCTGCATTTTAATTAGTAATTATAATTAATCATTATTTCATTAATGAAATGTTTAGTTGGTAATTGTCTCTGAGCACCTTACTCCCTAGGCTTATAAGCATTTCATAACATCTAATTCACTGCCTGTTTCTGGTGAAGTGGCACTGCCAACCTTATTTTATTTTAACACTCTTATGTGGCTCTGCGTCTTAGGCCCTCGACAGCGGCTGCGTATTTACACTTTGGAAATGTGTGGCTTCTGGCTGTCGATAAGCTTTGCATGAAAACTTACACTTGCATGCTTCTCTGCCCACTTAAGAAGGCGAGTCAGAGTGCTCCCAGAGTGCACAACATGTGAAGAGAAAAATAATTCCTGCAAGCCTCAGTTAATAATAAACTTGGGATCCAAATTCATGGATCTTTGAGTGCGGACAGAGCAAGGATTTGGAATGGGAAGGTTGATTTTACAGCTTAAAGAATTATGAGTAAACTGGGAGGGATGTCAAGAATTTTAGATGAGGCAAGATTTTTGTTGATTTTTGCAATATCATAGCTCTCATTATTTATTTGGATGGTTTTTTGGGGAAAGGGGGATACCTGGCCTTCCCCATGAAAATGTAAACACCCAAGGGCAGGGGCCCACGTGCTTTGCACCAAACTGTATTCCTGGCCGCTGCTGCAGTACCTGGCATACGTATTATCAGCAAGCAGCTGGATTGGTAACTGCTCTGGTAAGGCAGATGGTTAGGCCATGCAGAGGGCGACTGAGGTATAGGGGGTAAATAATTAAGTTGCGGGTTTGTGCTGGGAGCAGAGTGTGAGAGGCTAGGAAATAGCGAATTAGTGGGTGGTGTGCCCATGAATGATCTAAGGTCAGCTGTCCCTGACTGGGAATCCTAAAGGGAGGACAGATTCATCTAATTGCCCTCCATGCAAAGTAAATTTAAAAATTACATATGTGTATACACACACACACCCCCACACAGCACTGAGCATAGGAAATATTCAGGGAAGAGACATCTGCTATCCTTGGAAAATTACACACGGAGAGTTTGAGCAAGCAAAGATATGCTGCTGTTACTTGAATGAAGCTGAGACAGAACAAAGTCAGGATGGATGGAGAATGCTCCATGCCTGTTGTGCACTTCAGATAAGCCAGTCAGAAACTTCCAAATACCTGGAACAAAGAAACGATGGCCCACAGCATGGTGTTGGCCCAAAGGTCAGAGGGCACACAGTTGTGGGCTGAGATGACCGAATGACAGGCCTTGGAAGGCCTGAGAAGTCCTTCCCATTGGCAATTTTTGAGGCTGCTGCTATTCCGATGGAATGCCAGGGCAAAGCTTAGATTTCTGTAGTATTTTAGGAATGTCTATATGTAATAAGTTAAAGCGTTAGCACTCATAAACCTGTGACAATTCATTTGGAAGTAACATCAAAAGTCAAAATTTGAGGCCCTTCCTGAATAGGGTGGCAGGCCAACCAGACCCCCCCCCCATATAGGTCCTACTTCTTTCCTAAGCTGTGTGAATGCTAAACATAAAATTCTTCCCATTTATCTGTTCCATTTTCATAGAGCATATGGCATGTGCAAATGGCACCCGATCTCGCGGACCTCCTGATCTAGAGCCAATTTCCCTTTAGACTTTCTTTTACTGGAAATCACCTCTTCTTTTCTCAGTCCCTTTGCTGACTCTGCTTATCATCCAGGTCCCACGAAGGCTACCGTAGTCTTGGGGAAATAAATATGAAAAACACTTTAGGATCACTGTGCCTCAGAATGAGGGAGCAGGGCACTTCACCATCATGAGTGTGTGCTTTTGCTCATGAGGTTAGAGCAGGCCTGTCAAGGCCAATAGATGCTATTTACTGGGCAGATGCCATGTGTGGGTACATGCTCAGTATATCGCAGGGGTTGCTACATATAATCTGCTTCAGAGAAACGGGACAGCCCAGTGATCATCAGGAGTGGGCCCGATCCAAGTACGTCTGGGTTTATTATATGCTTTGCTGACTGCTGGTAGACGAGCTCTTGTTTGTTAAACTCTAGCACCGACTGGAGCTACAGTCCAGGCCATTGTGGAGAGAAAGAGAATGTAGTCTTGTATAAACATCAGTCTGAGCTAAGCAGAAGTAGTAAGGAAGGTGAATGCCAAGAAACAGAGTGTAATCCTCTCAAAGCCTTACAGAAAACACTTGACCATTTCTAGTTCTCATGAAGGAGGACCCCTCGTCTGTTGCGCATGTCTTGCTAAACAAGAAAGGCACAGGCCTGCCCCGTCTCTTTGTGGGCCCTCAGCCTGGGAGGCTGTCATTAGTGCAGTTTGACAGCAAAGCCTTGGCTGCAAACTTGGAATAACTGGGAGGATGTGGGCAAGTCAGCTAGTGTTGCCGTGCCTCAGTTTTCTCATGTGGGAAATGGGGACGGTGACCCCTAGCTCCCAGGCTTGCTGGACAGTTACCTGGAATAATGCATGCAAACACATGAGTGTGACACCTGGCACGTGGTAAACACTCAGTTGTTTGCATATTGTCATTTTCAATATGATTTTTGCTTATGTGGTGGTGTATTTTTGCTTTCATTAAAAATTTCAACAATAACAGCAACAATGGTCCAGTGGGGTTGACACTGAGAATGTAATACTGAGAGTTCATTCCTTGGCATGCTTTGAGAGGGAGGAAGGAACATTCCCTGTGATGCTTTGAGGTCCTGGGACAGGCGTGATGGAGAACCCTGGTGTCACGCCCACATACGATGACCAGTGGGAAGAGTAAGAGCCTTGAGGGATGATCTAAATGCATAATTTTTTCAGACCCTGATAACAGCTAGGCGAGCAGCAAAGTAGAACACTAACTCTCTAGGAGGTGCGAGCGAAGATAATGAAATGCTGCACAAGCACGTAATGTGAGAAAAAGATGTTCGTAAAGTTCCAGAGTTCCTGGAGCTTCTTAACACGTTGACTTTGTTCTCTTTGAATTTTTCGCATCCCCTCTCTTGAACCATACTCCTGGTCTTAACAGCAGGATCACCCCTTACTTGCATTTATATCCCCTTCAAGGAGTGGCAGTTGTCTAATGCTCAGGAAGCATTTGCCAAGTGCGGCTCTGCGGATCTCTAGAAAATTGGCAAACTCCAACTGCTATGACGGGGATGTTTGTGAGAAAACCAGGTGGGACAGAGTGTCTCTTGAATAGCACCTTGTTCAAGAGCAGGTGTGGACTCCCAAGAACTGGACAAGAGTGACCCTTTGTTCAGTGAGAACGATCCCCGAGGCTGGGCTGGAGCGGATGGAGATAGTCCCACACATAGCCTGTGCTCTCTGCAGACCTCAGCAGCTTGGGAGACCTGAGCTTCAGCAGATGGTGTTTTCGCATTAATTGTCTAATTACCATCTATAAGATTCTCTGTTTTCTAAAAACTAGCTGCCTTAAGGCTTGAAGCTTTTAATTCAACTTAAATGTTTGTGCCTACTGGTGGCATACCTGTTTGGCAGGTTTGCCATCCTAGAGGGGTTGTGCAAGAGACGTGGAGATGTGAGGAGGAGTGGCTGGCCACAGAATGTGGCCCGTGAGACTGCCGCCGTCCCTGTCTCCGCACCGCCCACCTGGTGGGCGTGGGAATAGCTGCTCGGTGTTGCCCGAGAAGAGCCTGGTTAGTCCGGTTTCCTGCGCCGTGGCTCCCGCGGCATTCCGTGTCAGAGGCAGACACACTGTGGAGCCTCAGTGGGAGGAGTCCCAGAAATCACCCTCCAGCCTTGAAAGGCACTAAAAAGCTTTGTTTCACATTCACATCCACATCTGACACAGCTCATTGTGTCCGTTTCATTGGTTTATTCACAACAGTTTTCTCTCCAATCCAAATTCTTTTTTCTTTCAAAGGAGAAGGGAAAAAAATCTAGTAGTCCTTGTTTTACTAGCAAGAAATGAGCAGTGTACTTGAGAAAGCAGCACCCATTTGCTCTCAGCTGAGGTTGAGAGCTTCCAGGGGGCTCTGCACAGGGACACAAAAGAGAGGGAGGGAGATGGGGAGAAGGCAGGCGGGACAACCAGAGATGAGGGGGACCCCAGCCCTGTGGCTCAGGCTGGTGGGGAGAGGGGTGATGATGGAAGAGGAGACACACGGGGAGGAACACAGCACTGAGAGCTTATAGGAGTTCTGGAAAGAGAAAAAGCAAGAGGCCTTTGATTCACTCCAAAGAGGGAGACAGAAAAGCTTCAAAGCAGAACAACCCTCTCCCACGCTTTGTCCCCCGTCAAGTACAGGAGCATCTACCAGGAGCAGCCTAGCACCCCACAAGGAGACCACGACATGCAGGTGAGCTCTTCAGCCTCACCAGGGGCAGAGCCCACTGGAGCTCAGAGCAGCTGAATCCCTGAGGCTGCTGCTCCTAAGTGGGGTTAATTCACAGCCCACTGTAGGGCAGGTGCTGCTAAATATCGGCTTCCCTTGTGAGATTCAAAGGAAGGGAGGTGCCTTTCTGTCTCCTTGACATTGGCTCATTCACTGTTCAGACAGAACTAAATTACAGCCCAGGAGGAAGGAATCTGATCTCCTGATAGTCATCTTCCAAATCCCCCAAATAAGGGGTTTTTGTGGGGTGGGGGATTTGTTTACCATTCAGAAACTCCAGCTCAGCCTAGTAATCCTTTACCAAGAGTACAATTTGCTTTTATTAAAAACAACATATCTGAAAGATGGTGGCATGAGAGGTGAGACACAGGCTTCTTCCTAACACTGCATATAATACAAAAATATAATTAATACAACTAATCCTGAAAGAACAACAGGAAAGAGGACTGTGCCAGACTGCATACACCTGGAGAGAAGAGAAGACCTCACAGAACAGGGTAATGTACCAAAGCTGTGGCCCTGCGGGACCCAAACCCTTCCCCACCCCAGCTCACCGGCGGGAGGAAGAGACACAGAGCAGGGAGGGAGTGGAGGCCTGGGACTGCTGAATACCTAACTCCGGAGATCTGCTCTGGGAGCACAAACCTACATTTCATGGTGCTTACATGATACTCTCATGATTACAGGGTTGGAAAGCTAAGACAGGCAGAATTCCTGGAGAGACTGAGATTTCAGCCACTTGTGGAGTTCAGGGATCCATATCCGGGTGCTCTGTGACAAAAGAAAGGCGGGCAGTCTGAGAGACTTCCTAACAATGAAGCCCTTAGCAAGAGGGCTGCTAAAGGTGCAAGGACTGCACAGACCTTACTGCTCAGGAGAGAGGACTGGTAGACAAAATTGTCCGGGTGCACTCTGCCCAGCAGGTTGGGAGCTTTGCCATACAGACTCTCATATTTAAGGAGGAAAAAGAAATCTTCCTCCTTAGATGATCTTCAGGTGCTCCAGCTCCCTGGCTGGCTACAAAGCTCCAAGGACCCGCTCCGTGATATGCAGCCTACTGCGCCTTTCTCCTGGCCAGCCCCACCTGGCTCGCAAACCTGCAAAGCCTACCCTGGCATTAGGCCAGCCAGAGGGAAGATCTGTCTACAGCAACTACAAATGCAAAGCATAGAGCCTTATACCTGTGTGCTCGGCCCACTGGTTCAGGCAGTGGAGACAGGCATAGCAGCCAGGAAGCAGGAAACAGCTCTTTCCTCCCCCCAGGCACCAATATCACTCCCCTACGACCCCTGACATTGCTTCAGGGCCTGAGCAGCCCCAGGGAGTAAGCTTCTGGGCACTAGATGGCGCCATATACAAATATGAAATGCCAAAGGAACCTGGTTCAGAATAAAATTATTAATACAACTCCTGAGAAAGATTTAAATGACATCGACCTCATGACTCTTCCTGAAAGGGAGTTCAAAATAAAAATCATTAACATGCTCACAGAGGTACAGAAAGATATTCAAGAACTCAGGAATGAATTCCAGTCAAACATCCAATCGTTGAAGAGCACAATGGGTTTTGAAAGAAGATTAGATATGGTAGAGGAGACAATAAATGAAATAGAAACTAGAGAAGATGAATACAAAGAAGCTGAGGCACAGAGAGAAAAAAGGATCTCTAAGAATGAAAGAATATTGAGAGAACCATGTGACCAATCCAAACGGAACAATATTCACGTTATAGGGGTACCAGAAGAAGGAGAGAGAGAAAAAGGGATACAAAGTGTCTTTGAGGAGGTTTCTGAAAATTTCCCCAATCTGGGGAAGGAGATAGTCTCTCAGGCCATGGAGATACACAGATTTCCCAACACAAGGGACCCAAGGAAGGCAACACCAAGACATATAATAATTAAAATGGCAAAGATCAAGGATAAGGACAGACTATTAAAAGCAGCCAGAGAGAAAAATAAGATCACATACAAAGGAAAGCCCAACAGGCTATCATCAGACATCTCAACAGAAACCTCACAGGCCAGAAGGGAGTGGCAAGATGTATTTAATGCAATGAAGCAGAAGGGCCTTGAACCAAGATTACTTTATCCGGCAAGATTATCATTTAAATTTGAAGGACGGATTAAACAATTTCCAGGTAAGCAAAAGCTGAGAGAATTTACCTCTCACAAACCATCTCTACAGTGTATTTTGGAGGGACTGCTATAGATGGAAGTGTTCCTAAGGTTTAATAGCTGTCACCAGAGGTAATAAAACCACAGTAAAGAAAGTAGAACAGCTAATTACTAAGCAAATGCAAAATTAAATTAACTATCCCCAAAGTCAATCAAGGGATATACAAAGAGTATAGAATATGATACTTAATATGTAAAGAATGGAGGAGGAAGAAAAAAAAAGAACCTTTAGATTGTGTTTGTAATAGCATATTAAGTGAGTTAAGTTAAACTCTTAGATAGTAAGGAAGTTAACATTGAACCTTTGGTAACCACAAATCTAAAGCCTGCAATAGCAATAAGTACATACCTATCGATAATCACCCTAAATGTAAATGGACTGAATGCACCAATCAAAAGACACAGAGTCACTGAATCGATAAAAAAACAAGACCCATCTATATGCTGCCTTCAAGAGACTCACTTTAAACCCAAAGACATACACAGACTAAAAGTGAAGGGATGGAAAAAGATATTTCATGCAACTAATAGGGAGAAAAAAGCAGGAGTTGCAGTACTTGTATCAGACAAAATATACTTCAAAACAAAGAAAGTCACAAGAGACAAAGAAGGACATTACATAATATAAAAGGGTCAATTGAACAAGAAGATATAATGATTATAGATATCTATGCGCCCAACACAGGAGCACCTACATATGTGAAACAAATACTAACAGAATTAAAAGGAGAAATAGAATGCAATGCATTCATTCTAGGAGACTTCAACACTCCACTCACTCTGAAGGACAGATCAACCAGGCAGAAAATAAGTAAGGAGACAGAGGCACTGAACAACACATTCAAACAGATGGACCTAACAGATATCTACAGAACTCTACACCCAAAAGCAGCAGAATACACATTCTTCTCAAGTGCACATGGATCATTTTCAAGAATAGATCATATCCTCGGCCACAAAAAGAGCCTCGGTAAATTCAAAGAGATTGAAATTGTACCAACCAGTTTCTCAGACCACAAAGTTATGAAACTAGAAATAAATTATGCAAAGAAAATGAAAAACCCCACAAACACATGGATGCTTCACAACATGCTCCTAAATAGCCAGTGGATCAATGACCAAATAAAAACAGAGATCAAGCAATATATGGAGACAAATGACAACAATAATTCAACACCACAAAATCTGTGGGATGCAACGAAGGCTGTGCTAAGAGGTAAGTATATTGCAATACAGGCCTACCTCAGTAAAGAAGAGGATCCCATATAGGCAGTCTAAATTCACAATTAATGAAACTAGAAAAAGAAGAACAAATGAGGCCCAAAGTCAGTAGAAGGAGGGACATAATAAAGATTACAGCAGAAATAAATAAAAGCGAGAATAAAACAATAGAAAGAATCAATGAAAGCAGGAGCTGGTTCTTGGAGAAAATAAACAAAATTGATAAACCTCTAGCCAGAGTTATCAAGAAAAAAAGAGAGTCTACTTAAACAAACAGAATCAGAAATAAGAAAGGAAAAATCACTACGGATACCACAGAAATACAAAGAATTATTAGAGAATACTATGAAAAATTATATGGTAACAAACTGGATAACCTAGAAGAAATGGACAACTTTGTAGAAAAATACAACCTTCCAAAGCCGACCCAGAAAGAAACAGAAAATCTGAAGAGACCAATTACCAGCAATGAAATTGAACTGGTAATCAAAAACCTGCCTAAGAACAAAATGCCTGGAGATGCCTTCACTGCTGAATTTTATCAAACATTTAGTGAAGACCTAATACCCGTCCTCCTTAAAGTTTTCCAAAGAGTAGAAGAGGGAATACTTCCAAACTCACTCTGAGGCCAGCATCACTCTAATACCAAAACCAGGCAAAGACACCACAAAAAAAGAAAATTACAGACCAATATATCCCTGATGAACATAGATGCAAAAATACTCAACAAAATATTAGCAAACCAAATTCAAAAATACATCAAAAAGATCATCCATCATGATCAAGTGGGATTCATCACAGGGATGTAAAGATGGTACAACATTCGAAAAACCATCAACATCATCCACCACACCAACAAAAAGGACGAAAACCACATGATCATCTCCATAGATGCTGAAAAAGCATTTGACAAAATTCAACATCCATTCATGATTAAAACTCTCAACAAAATGGGTATAGAGGGCCAGTACCTCAACATCATAAAGGCCATATATGACAAACCCACAGCCAATATTACACTTAATAGCGAAAAGATGAAAGCTTTTCCTTTAAGATTGGGAACAAGACAAGGATGCCCACTCTCCCCACTTCTATTCAACATAGTACTGGAGGTCCTAACCATGGCAATCAGACAACACAAGGAAATAAAAGGCATCCAGATTGGCACAGAAGTTAAACTGTCCCTGTTTGCAGATAACATGATATTGTACATAAGAAACCCTAAAGAATCCACTCCAAAACTACTAGATCTAATATCAGAATTCAGGAAAATTGCGGGATACAAAATTAATAAGCAGAAATCTGTTGCATTCCTATACACTAACAATGAACTAGCAGAGAGGAAATAAAGAAAATAATTCCATTCACAGTTGCATCAAAAAGAATAAAATACCTAGGGATAAACCTAACCAAGGAAGTGAAAGACCTATATTCTGAAAACTACAAGACACTCATGAGAGAAATTAAAGAAGATACCAATAAATGGAAACACATCCCATGCTCATTGATAGGAAGAATTAATATTGTCAAAATGGCCATCCTGCCTAAAGCAATCTACAGATTCAATGCAATTCCTATCAAAATACCAACAGCATTCTTCAACAAACTAGAGAAAATCATTCTAAAATTCATATGGAACTAGAAAAGACCCCAAACAGTCAAAGCAATCCTGAGAAGGAAGAATAAAGCTGGGGGGGGGAGGGGTTTGCTCCCCAACTTCAAGCTCTACTACAAAACCACAGTAATCAAGACAATTTGTTACTGGCACAAGGACAGACTCATAGACCAATACAACAGACTAGCAAGCCCTGATATAAACCCAACCATATGCGGTCAATTAATATATGACAAATGAGCCATGGACATACAGTGGGGAAATGACAGCGTCTTCAACAGCTGGTGTTGGCAAAACTGGACAGCTACATGCAAGAGAATGAAACTGGATTATTATTATATTTTTAATAAAATTTATTTTATTATCATTAATCTACAATTACATGTGCAATATTACGGTTATTAAACTACCCCTTCATCAGGTCCCCCCCACCAAACCCATTACAGTCACTGTCCATCAGCGTAGTGAGATGCTATAGAATCACTACTTGTCTTCTCTGAGTTGTACTGCCCTCCCCGTGCCCCCCCAACATTACATCTGCTAATCGTAATGCCCCTTTTTCCCTCTTATCCCTCCCTTCCCGCCCATTTTCCCCAGTCCCTTTTCCTTTGGTAACTATTAGTCCGTTCTTGGGTTCTGTGAGTCTGCTGCTGTTTTGTTCCTTCAGTATTTTTTCTTTGTTCTTATACTCCACATATGAGTGAAATCATTTGATACTTGTCTTTTTCGGCTTGGCTTATTTCACTGAGCATAATACCATCTAGCTCCATCCATGTTGTTGCAAATGGTAGGATTTGTTTTCTTCTTATGGCTGAATAATATTCCATTGTGTATATGTACCACCTCTTCTTTATCCATTCATCTACTGATGGACACTTAGGTTGCTTCCATTTCTTGGCTATTGTAAATAGTGCTGCGATAAACATAGGGGTGCATCTGTCCTTTTCAAATTGGGCTGCTGCATTCTTAGGGTAAATTCCTAGGAGTGGAATTCCTGGGTCAAATGGTATTTCTATTTTGAGTTTTTTGAGGAACCTCCATACTGCTTTCCACAATGGTTGAACTAATTTGCAGTCCCACCAGCAGTGTAGGAGGGTTCCCTTTTCTCCACATCCTCGCCAACATTTGTTGTTGTTTGTGTTTTGGATGTTGGCCATCCTCACTGGTGTGAGGTGATATCTCATTGTGGTTTTAATCTGCATTTCTCTGATGATTAGCGATGTGGAGCATCTTTTCATGTGCCTGTTGGCCATCTGAATTTCTTCTTTGGAGAAGTGTCTATTCATGTCCTCTGCCATTTCTTAATTGGATTATTTGCTTTCTGTTTGTTAAGGTGCATGAGTTCTTTATATATTTTGGATGTCAACCCTTTATCAGATACGTTTTTTATGAATATATTCTCCCATACTGTAGGATGTCTTTTTGTTCTACTGATGGTGTCCTTTGCTGTACAGAAGCTTTTCAGCTTGATATAGTCCCACTTGTTCATTTTGCTTTTGTTTCCCTTGCCCGGGGAGATATGTTCATGAAGAAGTGCTCATGTTTATGTCCAAGAGATTTTTGCCTATGTTTTTTTCTAAGAGTTTTATGGTTTCATGACTTACATTCAGGTCTTTGATCCACCTTGAGTTTACCTTTGTGTATGGGGCTAGACAGTAGTCCAGTTTCATTCTCTTACATATAGCTGTCCAGTTTTTCCAACACCAGCTGCTGAAGAGGCTGTCATCTCCCCATTGTATATCCAAGGCACTTTTATCAAATATTAATTGACTGTATATGTTTGGGTTAATGTTTGGATTTTCTATTCTGTTCCACTGGTCTGTGGGTCTGTTTTTGTGCCAATACCATATTGTCTTGATTACTGTGGCTTTGTAGTAGAGCCTGAAGTCAGGGAGTTTAATTCCCCCTGTTTTATTCCTCCTTCTCAGGATTGATTTGGCTATTCGGGGTCTTTTGTGGTTCCATATGAATTTTAGAATTATTTGTTCCAGTTCATTGAAGAAAGCTGTTGGTAGTTTGATCGGGATTGCATTGAATCTGTAGATTGCTTTAGGTAGTATAGCCATTTTGACAATATTTATTCTTCCTAGCCAAGAGCATGGGATGCATTTCCATTTGTTAGTGTCCTCTTTAATTTCTCTTAGGAGTGTCTTGTAGTTTTCAGAGTACAGGTCTTTCACTTCCTTCGTTAGGGTTTATTCCTAGGTATTTTATTCTTTTTGATGCAATTGTGAATGGAATTGTTTTTCTGATTTCTCTTTCTGTTAGTTCATCATTAGTGTATAGGAAAGCAACAGATTTCCGTGTGTTAATTTTGTATCCTGCAACTTTGCTGAATTCAGATATTAGTTCTAGTAGTTTTGGAATGGAATCCCTAGGG